>CM053773.1:56824747-56886901 GCA_028658325.1 Potorous gilbertii
AACTTGATTTTCAAAATCCTTTTTGAACTCTTCCATGGCCTGAGCCCATTGGATATCTATTTCAGTTGTTTGGGATACAGAGCCCTTGACTCCTATGTCTTTCCCTGATGGTAAGCATTGTTCTTCCTCATCAGAAAGGAAGGGAGGAAACATCTGGTTACCAAGAAAGTAACCTTCTATGGTCTTATTTTGTTTTTTTCCCCTTTTCTGGGCATTTTCCCAGCCAGTTACTTGATTTCTGAGATTCTTCTCCACCCTCAACCCCTCCCCCCAGATCCTCCCAGCTAGTGCTTGGGGTCTGAGATTCAAAAGCTCTTCCCCAGCCTCAGGGTTTTCAGTGGTGCGCCTGGCTGCTGTTCAATGTGAGCTTAAGTTCTGGTGCTCAGGTAGGGGCAGGGCTGCCTCCCAGGCTCAGTTCCCTCAGGGGGTTTATGCAGATACCTTCAGTAATGAACCCCAGCTCCTGCCTGTTCCAGGAGCTCGTGGCTCTGCCTCTGCCACTGCCTCCCGAGGGGGCCTGAGTTATGGAGACAACCCGCTCCCCTCTCAGCCAGCCCAGAAGTCTCTCTCACTGACCTGTGCCCCTGTGGGTGGAGGGACCTTCGCGGCCACTCGAGATTCCATCCCTGAAGCCTGCTCAGATCTGCTCCTCTTGGTGCCGTGTGGCCAGGGAAGGGCTAGGCTCCGCTCCCGTCCCGTGTGGGATGGACCTTTGGGGTTGGTTTTTCAGGGCTCTCTGGAATGGAAATCTCCTTCAGTCCGTTGCTGCATGGCCTCCACTGCTCCAGAATTAGTTGAGAGTTCTTTTTACAGAAAATTCATGGGCTGTGGGTTCGGAGCTAGCATCTGTGAATCTTTCTAGTCTGCCATCTTGGCTCCTTCCCCCTCTCAATGATCTTTTAATTTGACAAATATAATGACTTTTTTCAGCCTCATCCTTCTTGCCTCTGTAGTATTTGACATTGCTGACCACCTTCTCTTGTTGAATACGGTCTCTTCTGGAAATATCTGTGCCATTTTCTTTTGCTTGAAAGATTTTCCTGATTACTCTTCAGTCTCCTTTTCTGGATTTTCATTTATGTCACAGCACCTAAATGTGGTTATACCCTAGGTATCTGTTTTGGCATCCTCTTCTCTTCCTATGATCTTTTTCTTGGTGACATTAGCTTGTGAGGTTCAAGTCTCATTTCTGTGGATGTTACTTCAAGATCCATGTATCATCAGCTTTGGGTCAATTCAAACTGTTCCAAAGACAGCTCAGTCTCAATGTGTTGAAAACTGACCTTACTGTCTTCTTTTCTGAACCTCCCCTTTGGAAGACCTGTGTTCAAATCTACCTAAGTTACTTACCAGCTCTGTCATCTTAGGCATCACTTAACCTCTGACTTAGTTTCCACTCAATTTTGTCGTTGTGTTTGTCCTTCGTTGCTGAAAGAGACTATGCCATCAGAGGAATAATGACATGACTTGGAGTTGACTTTGTTTTGAGTGAGGGAAGGTTGTGCAGATCACAACCTCACTTCTCCTCTAGAGCCATCTGAATCCAGTGAGCAGATATTCATCAGGGTGACTGGAGATGACCCAAGATGCACTGGGAGACCTTGGCCCCTTAAGGCAGGTACTCACTTAGAGTGAATAGGCTTATTTAAGAAGTAGTCAGGGGGTGGCCCCTTTAATGAGGCAAAGAAAAATAACTACATCAGACTGGGAGGGAAATAGCAACAGTTAGTATTGATAATCACTCTTAAGCCAATAAGATCCTGTCAATAAGAAGAAGGTAGTAATACACCCTCATAGGAGTGATTCCAGGATTAAGTGAGATATTTCTAAAATGTAGTGTAGTGTCTGGCACATGGGCACTGTGTAAACATCAGCTATTACTGTTGTTGCTATTATTTCCCCCTAAATTTCATCATCCTTCTTCTGAAATGGCCTTTTATTGACCTATCACAATACTTCCAGTTAACTTGATATCAAAGAGAATAATACTAGTACTGACTCTGAATTCTTAGACTTGTTTATCAGAAATAATTTAACTTAATGCTAGCTTAACTATCACATCATTTCTGGCTTAGAGAGGTGTCTGAGGTGACATAGTTATCCCTTGTATTAGACGTGACTGCCCCAAGATAGTTTCCAGTCATAGAAATTTTGATTCAGAAAAAAAAGGTAGCAATCCATAAGAATACTGTTTGGATTACTGTTGGAATAGTTGGGTAACAATTTCATTTTCTCCTAGACCACTCACCTCATTCCTAGAGTCATCAAAGTGATTACGTTATGAGGTCCTTGAGGAGAAGTACTGGCTTTTGCCTTTCTTTGTATCTTTTGGCATATAATAGACATTTGATAAATGCTTATTGGCTGACCTCCTTCCTGAGATATTTTTCTTAGTTGAGAAATGTGTCATGGCTTGAGCCAGCTCCAGTTATGGTGCAAGCCGTGATTTTATCTATGTAAATATTTAATTTGGTTATTCTTTAATCAGTTTCTCTAGGAAAGACCATAACATTTTATCTATATAAATGTTAAATTTGTTTATTCTTAAACTTATTAAAGAACTTAAGTTAAGACCTAAGAAAGACTTTAAATTTTCTTCTATCTGCTTTCCTGAGGGGAAAATTCTGGAAATAGTTTTAGACTGAAGAAACATAATTTCTTAATTTTAGTTTCTAGAGAAGCTAAAAAAAAGAAGTTTTTAACATATTTCCATACTAGGTTCTTGGATGTCATCCTCCTAAATCTGTTATTCTATAACATTCTCTATCTCCTTCTTCTTTTTCAGTGAGCTGCCATCCTAGTTCAGATACTCTTCATGTTTTGATTATTGCAATAGCCTCCTAATTGGTCTTCCTACCTCAAAATCTTTTCCTACCCCTATCTCTCCTTTATCCGGCCACCAAAATGATTTTCCTAAAAGAACAGATTTGACTGTGTCAGATCAATACCCTACACTCATACCCACCCCAGCCTACAGACAGCATTAATTACAATAACCCTGTTTTATCACTAAGTTTAAATATAAACTGTTTTCAATTTAAAGCCCTTTATAGCCTAAGACTCTACCTTTCCCATCTGCTTTTTCATTATTTTCCTTCACACACAGTCATACTTAACCTCTGATACTTAATCTTCCCCTTAGAGGCAGCTAAGTGATGCAGTGGACAGAATGCTAGGTTGGAATCATGGAGACCTGAGTTCAAATGTGGCCCCAGACATTTACTAGCTAAGTGACCCTAGTCAAATTACTTAACCTCTGTCTGCCAACTTAAAATGGGGAACATAATTGCACATACCTTGCAGGGTTGTCATGAGTGTCGATTGAGATAATATTTATCAAGTGCTTAAATAATGCTTAGCATATAGTAAGCACTTAACAAATGTTTTTATTCCCTCCCCCGCTCCTATTTCTGTGCCTTTGCACTGTCTTCCTCATTTCTTGAATACTTTCCTGCTTTTCTTCTCTGGTTTCCTTCAGTACTAAGCTCAGGAGCAATCCTGGTCAGCAAAAGCCTTTTCTTGATCATCTCACCTACTGGTATCTTCTCCAAGATTACTTTGAATTTTGAATGTATCTTTGTTTATAATTTTTTGATTATGTTTTCTCTTCCTTTACCAAAATTCTGTGAAGCTAGTGACTTTTGTTTTTGTCTTTGTATCCCCAGCACTTAGCATAATACCTGACACACAGTAGTCACTTAATAAATACTTATTGATTGATTTACTTGTTAATAAAGTAACTATTAAGTCAGAAGTAAGTGCTGCTTCTTGATCTCTTCTCTTCCCCCATAATTGTTTATCCTTCCTATGCATTTGTATTGTTTTTAATATTTATCAGCTCTACAATTAGATTTTAAACTCCTTTAATAAAGAATACAACTGTCATCTTTTCTATCCCGCAATGCCTTGCACAAAGTAGGTGTTTAATAAATGGTTATATTGAATTTAATTCAGTTCTACCCCCATCCCATTACAAGAGATTGAATTGTAATATATAATAATAATCACTTTCAGTTTGTATAGTGCTTTGAAGTTTACAGTTTTTTAAAAAATTTATTTTCTTTTTGTTTTTTCAGTTAACAGAAGTATATTTTCTCTCCTTTCTACCCACCCCTTGGTTGCTCCCACCTACCCCCACCCCCCCATTGGATATAGAAAAGAAAAAGAAAACCCTTCTAATAAATATAAATAGCAAGTGAAACATGGTATTGTACATGTCCAAAAAAAGGTAGTGCCGAGCTCAGGGGATAAGCTCAGTGCTACCTTTTTTGGACAAAGTCAGTACCATGTGGGGGGAAAATTGAAGTAAATTCATCATACCCATTCCTATAAGGAAAATGCCTCTCTACTAGCTGGTTAAGTTACCTGCTCAGTCACCCAGGTAGAAAGTGCCAGAGGTTGGTTTTAGCCCATATGTTCTTGAATATCTAGAAAGAATTCAGATCCAGCATCCTGTACTGTAGGATTGAAGATTTAGAGAGCCTAGGTTCTAATCCTGTCATTCATTTTTCTGTTACTCCTACTACTTGGGTGGCATATCTTCTTAATCTCTGTGAACCTTAGTTACTTCAATTATAAAATGCTTGTTCAAGATTATTTTTAAGATCTCATTCTATTTTGAAGTGTGATTTTATGAAAATTTTTCCATACTCCCCCAGCAAGGCATAACTGGGAATGATAATGGTATCTGTAATTAAATAACAAACAATTAAATAACAAATCTTCTCACTTTTTAGATAATTTTCTTTTTGGTAATGGTTATTCTTGATTTATTGAGGACCCCCCTATCTGCAGAGCACTGTTCTGGGTCTAAGGGTACAATACTATTATAGAAAGGTTTGGACAAACAGGAAAAGAGCAGTGGGAATTGGAACGAGAAAGGAGTTTTATAAACACAATTACTGAGGGAAGAAGTATGATAGTAATTAGAAGTTTATTTAGATGCAACCAGTAGATCATTTTCCCTAGGTAGCAAGTTCCTTTAGGTTCTTAACCTCTTGTGTATGTTGTACTCCTTGGGCCGTTTGGGAAAGCCTCTGGACTCTTTCTCAGAAAGACATTTTAAATTTAAAAAATTAAATACATATTAGGTTACAAAGAAAATGATTTATATTAAGGTAGTTATCGAAATATTTCAAAAAATAAATTTCCTGACTCCAGGTTAAGAACATGAGCTCCAGGGACAACAATGGACTATGAGATTGGGATTTTAGGGTGAAGAGTTAGATATGAAAATCCCAGTAAAGCTCAGATGATAAATTTAGACTTCTTTGGGGTGGCATTTGAAGGCACTGCAGTTACTTTAGAAGTTTACACAGTCGAATGAGATGAAGTAAAGTGCCTTGAAATGTAAAACAAAAAAATTCAAGATGGTTAGTGAACCATTTTTTTTAAATGCACATAGAAGAACTGAAGAAAGCACAGATTAGCAGGGTAGATTTGAAAGTTACATGTTGAATTTATTAAAGTTTTTTTTAAGGAAGTTATGCATAGTGGAGGTTTACATTTTATATATGATGCTCTTTTCCTGTTCTGCTTTGTATATGGAAATGTTACATTTTGATATTGGTTAAATGCAAAATGTAAAGCAATGAAAAATTTCAAAGTAATAAAAGTAAATTGTAAAATGTTATTCATATGATTTATAATGCTGATGAAGAAAATATTTTTTTCCAAGTGAATTATTAATACTTTAACTTTTCATCACCCAAATAATTCCAGCAAAACAAAACCAAGCACCATACAAGAAAAGGATGGCAGTATATATAGAGTTCCTCACTCATAGTCCTCTACCTCTGCAAAAAACAAAAGGAGAGGCACCTTCTCATGTTTCTTCCTTTAGTTGTTAAAATTTAATTATAATTTAATTGTATATGTTACATAATAATATAATTATAAATTTGTTTGCTATAATTTATTTATAACTTTATTATAATTTTTTTCCTACTAGAGTTGTAAAGATGTGCCAGCTGTAGAAAAGACTATTAAATTGCTCCCCAGTAGCCATGTTGCAAAACTGCAGATATTCAGTGTAGAAGGACAGAAGGCAATTCAGATCAAACACCAGGATGAGATTACCTGGATAGCTGGAGATGTCATGCATAATCTTATCTTCCAAATGTATGATGAAGGAGAAAGAGAAATTATTATAACATCTGCTTTAGCTGAAAAAATTAAGGTAAGTCTCAGGATAAAGTTATCTCAAAGAAGTTGTATCTCACACTTGAGATACATTATCTTACTAGGAACAAAATTGGTACCAAATACAATTTCAGTTCAAGTGTAGTAACTTTATATGTAAATTTGAAAAAAAGACCATTGGTAAATTTTGTCATTAGGCTGTTCTGTTATATACTTTGCCAAAAGTCCTTACTCAAATTGTAATTTGATACTTTTAACTAAAATGTTTGTATTTTGCCTCTTGTCAGTTGAAACCTGGGATGGATGGCAAAGCTGGTGGATTACTTGAGCTCTAATAGGGCCAACTGAAACTGATTTGGTGATCACACTTAGTTCAGCATCAGTATGGTAAACTCCTGAGATTGGATAGGTGTGTGGTTTGAGTGAAGAGAGAATGATGATGATGCTAAGAAACTTGAGGGTCAAAATTTCTGTGCTAATCAGTAGTGGTGTCTCAGGTTTGTGAGTGTTCACTACACTTAGAGCCTGGGTCAGATCACGAGATCCACACTCAAATGGGGAAAAATACCAAGAAGAAAAACAAGGGAAGTGTTATTATAGCAATACCCAGGTAACTGTATTACCATAGACAAGTAGTTGATTGAATTTCTTATATTTTGGACCTGTGACTTGTAAGAAGTTGAAAAAAAGGGAGCTGGTAAATAGGTTACAAGAAATTTCTTCAAAAAAATCTAATTTGTTTAAAATATATCCTCAGTGATGATTAGTATGTTGCCTGAATTTTTCTGAGAAAAGTATAGTTGTAGTAATCAATTTCATACCACCCTTTTTCTAAATATTTAGGGTAGCAAAGATCTGCCTTTGTACCTAGAACATGTTTTAAATTTCTTTCAACTCCAAAAGAAACTCATTTTTGACCAGTGTAACCTAAATTTTTTTAATCCTATTACCTTGGATGTTTTTGTCCATGTGAGCATGTTTATGAATACTTCAGTTTAGGATACCAGTGACTTAAGACATTTTTCTGAACACAATTAAATTTTCTTCTTAGTCAGCCATTTTTTCAACTCTCTTTTTTAATGGTATCTTTGTATCCAGAGTACATGAGGGATGTAGACGTACTAGATTAATACAATACAGAATAGAAGCAGGCATCCCTAGAAGATAGTTCATTGATTACTCTGGGAATTGATGATATTTTATAGGACAGGAATAGTGAAGAAACAACAAAGTCATTTTCCAGAGAGTAGTAAAGAATAGTTTGGTGTTTGCTGGTTACCTCCATTCCTAATCTGTCAGTGAGTACTTAGCATTTCCCCATTCATGAAATAATTATTTATTTTTGTTTTCACATATTACTTTCATTTCCAATTTTTTAACCCTTAAATCCATAATTTTTTTAAAAGCAGAAAAACAAAACTAATCAGCACATCATGTGATTTTTTTTCAATATTTCAGTGTTTATAACCATAGTCCCCTGCCTCTGTAAAGAAATGAGGTATTTTTTCATCTTATTTATTTTTTTTCATCTCTTCTTTAGGCTCGGTTTGGTCATAATATGGTTCTTTCTATTTACGTTATCGTCATAGTGTATGTAATTTTCCTGATTTTGCTTATTTCACTTTGCATCAGTTCATTTCAAACTGGTTATTTTTTCGTACTCATTGTTTCTTTCAGTATAGTAATATTCTATTCAAGTCCTACCATTATTATAACCCCTTTCCAATCAATAGGCATCTACCATTTTCAGTGGTTTGCTACTCAGTACATATAAATTGTCACCTCATTTCCTTGCAACAATCCACCCTAAGCACCTAGTACTTTTAAATATGAGGAAAATATCCCTTATAGATTTTTATTGGTTTGGGGTGGCATAGTTAGAATTGCCTTTCAGTACAAGGAAACGTTTATTAAGTACTTACTCTATGTACAATACTATGTGAGACACCAGTTATTCAAAGACTAGTGAAAGGATTTCCTGCAATTCCTGAACTTTATGGTTTAATAATTTTGCTGATAGAAAGTCTGGTTATTTCCACTATACTACATATCTAGGTTTTCTCCCTCTGAATTTTGCTTAAGTTGTATTTCCAAGAATATACCAGTTTCTAATGGTTTGTGCATGCGTATGTGTCTGTCTTTCAACACAATCCACACAGATGTGCATTTTTCTCTACTAGGTTAATTGGACACCTGAGATTAATAAGGAACACTTGCTACAGGGTTTGCTACCTGATGTACAAGTACCAACATCTGTGAAAGATATGAGATACTGCCAGGTTTCATTTCAAGATGATCATGTGTCATTGGAGAGTGCATTTACTGTAAGGTCTGTGGGTTTATCCATTTTTCAAATATTTTTAAATTAGCATTTATTTAAAAGAAGTTAAAAATTTTCTTTCTTAATTTAATATATACTACTATTTGAATTAAAATATACTTAGAATGTATATGGTAGAAAAAATTTATCAGTTGCCAAGGAATTCAGTGGCTTATTTTTAGAATTGAGTTTGTAAATGTTTTTGAGAAGAAAGGAAACAGATTTTGATACATAAAGGAGGTAGCGTCCTGCGTGAAGGGGGAAATTTTAGAGGTGGAGAAAGGAAGGATTATATTCTAGGTACTTAAGCTGATATGGAGATGGGAAATAGGTGAATACATGGAGGTTGGAATGGGTTTTTTAGTTCAGGGAAGAGGATATAATTCAGTCAAGCTAAAAAATAGATTGCATGAATGGGAGTAATGTGAAATAATCCTAGATTTGGAGCCAGCTTTTAGAAAGTTATAAATGCAAATCTAAGGAGTTTGTATTTCATCTCAGAGACATTACTGAGAAGTCATATATTTGAGACAGGAACTGATATGCTCAGACTTTTGCCATAGGATGATTATTTTGGCTTTTGAAGAATGGATTAGAAATACAAGGCATGTCAGGCAAGAAGATAAATTAGAGTATTACAGTAGAAGTGATGGTCGTAGAACAGGCATCTGGAAATGGTAATAGGGAAACAAGGAATAAATCCAGTTCTTTGTTTGGTTGAATTATGTTTTATTTAGGGAGGAACATGAGAGATGGAAGGAAGAGGAGGAAGTATCACAGAAGGTGGTAATGGTTGATAGCTTCAAGAGGAATCAGTTATTCAGTCAACTAGGCTGATATCTCAGGCATTGTGCTAAACACTTTTGATTCAAAGAAAGGGGGAAAAAAGCAATTCTATTCTAAAGGATCTAAAGGTTGAATTTAAGGTATTTATTGGACATCTAGTTTGAGATTTCTGAAAGGCAGTTAGTGATGTTAGATTAGAGGCCAGTAGATAGTTTGGGATAGGATAAGTACATTTGAGAATCATTAGTGTAGAGATGGTAATTAAATCCATGGGAGCTGATGAAGTCAACCAAGTTAAGTAATATAGAGGAAAAAGAGATGAAGGCCTAGGACAAAACCCTGAGGGACACCTACAGTTAGCAGCTGTGATCTATCAGTCAATAAACATTGATTTAGTACCTGCTGTGTGCTAACACCCATGCTAAGCATTGGGATGAGGATCCCGCAGAGGTGACTGATTAGTCAGATAGGAGAACTAGGAGAGATTGGTGCCCAGAAATCTTAGAGAGAAGAGAGTATCAAGGAGAATATGGTAGTCAACAGTTGGTGTATCTGCACAGCGACTGAAGAAAATAAGGATTGAGAAGAGGCCACTGGATTTGTTACCTGCAGAATCATTGGTAACTTTGAGGATGGCGGTTTTGGTGGAATGGTAAGTTCAGAGGATAGATTATAAAAAGAGTGGGAGAGAAAGTGGAGGTACATTTTTTAGATGACCTCTTCAAGGAGTTTAGTCACAAAAGAAAGAAGAGGTATCGAATGATAGTGAGGCTGGAAGGCTCAGTTGAGGTTTTTGAGGCAAAACTCCAAAGCTTGGAGGCCTTAAGTAAGAGGATAGCTTAATTGTGAGGTTTGTAGGCAATAGAGAAGGAGCTTGTAGCCAAGAAGTGATTGAAAATTAGTGATAAAGTAGCAATGACAGAAAGGGACAGTCTGTTGGAGGAGATGAGATGGAATGAGAGTGTTTGAGCAGGTAAAGGTTAGCCTTGGTTAGGAGTAAGACCACCTCTTCATCAGAGACAACATGGAGTCCAGAAGATGGAGTGTTGTGTTCAGGAGACAGCAAGGATATCAGTGTCACTGGTTTGGATAGTACATGGAGGAGAGTAAGGTGTAACAATACACCTTAGGATTATGTAGGTCTTTAAAAGCCTAACAGAGAGTTTTATAGTTTATCCTGGAAGAAATAGGGAGCCAATGCAGTTTAATGAAGGTTTACAACCAGTGCTTTAGGAAAGTCCAGCTGAGTTGGAGGATGGATTCAGGTGGGGTAGGACTTTAAGCAGGGACACCAACCAACAGGCTGTTCTAGTATTGAAGATACGATTGAGCTATATAGAAGAGGAGAATTTTGGGAGATGTAATATAGGTGGTCATTTTTTACATTGTAAACAGCAACTCTAAATTTCCAGAATTACAGAGCATGTAATATGTAATACAAGCTAGCCATGAGACAAAAGAAAATTTATTTGTTCATTAGAATATTCAGTTGATCAGAGTCAGGAATTTGAAATAGTAAAGGAGGGTACTAATACTAGGCAGTCAACGGCAGCCATTTCATTCTTCTGTCATCTTTCACAGTCCTTGTGAGAAATCATGTTGTATGGCCAGAAAATTGGTGAATACAGGAATGTCATGTTTCAAAGGAGACTTCTAATCTTGGATAACATGACTGCTTCACTGTCTTCAGCATAGTCGTCTTGAGTGTCTTTGTCCCAGGGCTGATAATCTTTATCTGTGGTAGTACCAGTGTTTCTTCCTTCTTTCTCAGCCATATCCGAAAACAGATTTCCCTCATGAGTTATCAGTGGGACAGCCTGCCTATACCAATGGTAGCTGAATGGAGTCTGTCCTGAGGAGGTCTCCAGCTCTTGTTAGAACCTAGGTCTGGTATCAAGACCCCATTGGCAGTATCAGCAATGACATTCTCATTAGGGGTGGTTGTCCCCACCTTCTTGGGGGGGGCCCTTGTTGGTCTTATATCAACACTGAAGGTGAGAATCACAGAAGATAAGCCAAAATAAAAGTGTACAGAATATTGTGGCAAAAAAGTCAATAAATACAATAAATATTATGATAAATGAAATACTATTAAAAATAAATAATATACAATAAATGTAAAATAAATTGATTTAAAAATAGACAAATAAAATATTAAATAAAAAAATAGAAGTCAGAATATGTCTGTTGGGTAGTCAAAATCAGACCCAAAGGCAGCTATGAGGAGTGAGGAGCAGTTCTCCATTATCCCTTTAGAAAGTCAAAATGGAGAAGAGAATATGAGCTCAAAATAACTTTCTAGTTTGAGGCATCACAAGAGCAGCCTAAGCTTCTACCCACCTCTTATTCTTCTAAGTCATGTTGTATATATACCTTTAAGTCTTGAACACTATAATTTCAGTTTCAAAGGGCAACGGAAAGAAAAATCATGAGCATAATCAGCCTTATTTACCATGTTGATTTGTATGTAAGAAGTATCATAAAAGACACCAGGCACATAGATGACTAGAAAAAATGGTAACCATTTGTGTCGTGACAGTGAAAGATCACAGGTTGTACACTCTGGTGCTATTTTGGTTTCCATGAAGTGTTAAATGTTACTGGACTGCAAGCTCAGTGTGAGTCAGTGTGACAAGGAAGACAAGAAAGCTAATGAAATAATGGACTTCATTATGTGTATGAGTTGAAGAATGTTAAGAGTTCCACTGTACTTTGTTTTGTTCAGACCACATCGAAAGTTCAATTCTGGATAGAAACGATTAGAAAAAAATGCTGTTAAGTTCAAGAGCATCCAGAGGAAAATGATCAGGAAGTGAAGGGCCTTCAGTTTATGCTATATTCAGTTCAATGTATGTCAGTATTTTTTTTAACATTTGATATAAGTACAAGGTAGTACATTAAGTTCAGAGAATATAACACCATGACAATGCTCTCAATAAGTGAGAATTAGTTGAAATAACTGGTGTTTAACCTTGTTAAGGGAAAACTTAGGTGGGGGACATAGGACATCTCTGTTTGAGGGTCAGAAAAGGTAGACAAATCTCAAGACTGGAGTTCGCTTCATTGGGCTGTCTGGAAAAGAATTCGTGGACTCAAGCATTCTTGAGGTGCAGGTGATTTGAATGGGGAACAGGTAAAGTCTATAGAGTAGAGTCTGCACTGTAACATGTTCCAGCTCAACTCACTGAGTGATTCGGACAGGGATGAGGGAAGTGGTTAAGGAGCGGGCAGTTCTTAAAGGAACATGCACTTTGGGTATCTGCTGCGTGGATATTGTTCCCAGAATTCATTGGGAAATAGCCCAAGGGCCCATGGGCACCTAGAAAGGTGTGGTTTTAGACCTGAAACATCACTAAGTCAACTAGCAGTCAGGACTGACAAAGCAATTACCAGGCTGCTGTTATTAAAGTCTTGTTAGACAAGATAAATATAAGAGAGGATATGGATGTCTAAGTCTAGGATACATATGATTGGTCAGTGAGTAGCAAATGTTGTTATGACTGAGTACACAGCCAGTACATAGCTGGTTCCAACTAATAAATTCTGTAAGTGCAGCTGGCTACTGTATTCGGAAAGGAGATAACAGTTTTTGCTGGGGCAGACTGTCCTTGGGCTAGGGAGAAACTTGCTTGGGACAGTGCTTTGAGACTAGGGAGAAATGTGATTTTAGAATTGGGGTCCAAGCACCCCCATCATATTCAAGCCCTTGACAGCTGTCAGCATAAAAGAGTAACTTGTTCTACTTAGTTCTAGAGAGTAAAGTTAAAAGCATTGGGTAGAAGTTTCAAAGCATCAAATTTAGATTTGAGGAAAGAAAAAAATTCTAATATTTAGAGCTATCTAAAAGTATGGTAGGCTGCCTCACAAGAAATGAGGTTTCTCTTCACAGTAAGTCTTCAAATGGAAGCTGGATAATCATTTGTTAGACATTTCGTAGAGATTAGATCCTTGTTCAGGCATAGCGTGAACTAGTTGGCCTGTGTAGCCCATTCCAAATTTGACATTCAGTGATTTAAGGGAATTTATTCAGTTGAGTTGAACAAACATTTATGAAATCAAAAGACTTTTTTGCAAAGCACTGGAATACAGGGATAGATAAACAAAAAAATTACCCATGCCACAAGGAACTTAAATTCTATCAGGAGAATATACTATGCAGATAAGTAAATATGATTTTGATTATTTGGATAGAGAAAGGTCCCTTAGAACTACGGGCATCAGGGTAGGCCTCATCTTGTTTGAGCTTGAAGGAAGCTAATGATTCTAAGGCAGACATAAGGAGCAATTTTATACATGTACGAGGTGAAAATCGGAGTCTAGTCTGTACGAGTACAAAGTGAACCCATAATAATGATGAAGTTTTGGGTCCTTGGAAGTTTTCTAGGCAGAGTCTTTGTTTGCTTACAATTTAGGTTTATACCTGTATTGTACTTGTTTGAGTTGGCTGGGGAAATACCATTGATTTATTGTTGTTGAGTCCATTTTTCAGTTGTATCTAAGTCTTCGGGACCCTATTTGAGGTTTTCTTGGCAAAGATACTGGAGTACTTTGCTATTTCCTTCTCCACCTCATTTTACAGATGAGAAACTCAGGCAAATAGAGTGTTGAAGTTGAGTTTTCCGGACTCGAGGGCTGACACTCTGATGAGGGTTGGAAAACGGGGATGCAAATTATGGGGCTCCCTTCCCCCTCAAGCATTCTTGAAGTCAAGGTGTTAAAGATTTATTGCTACGTTTTCAATGGGCAAGAGTTCTTAGGGAACCTGTCATTTGAATGGGGTACAGGTAAAGTTTATATATTTGATATATTGCTTAGTAAAACATGAGCCAAATATGCTAGTAGGATGATATAGGGTGGTATTAGGGAGTGGTTAAGGAATGGTTAGTTCATAAAGAAACATGCACTTTTGATAACTACTGCTCAGGTATTTTACCCAGAGTTCATTGAGAAATAGCCCAAAGGGGTGCTACAGGGAGGTATGGTTTTAGGCCTGAAACATCACTAAGTCAACTAACATTCAGGGCTGCCTGAGAAACACCCAGTCTGCTCCTATCAATGTCTTGTTAGACTAGATAAATGTAAGGGAGTATACATATGTTTAAGTTTAGGATACATATGATTGGTCAGTGAGTAGTAAATATCTTTATTACTCAGTATATAGCCAGTCCCACCAGTACCCAGTTGGTTCAAACTAATAAATTCTGTAGGTGCAGCTGGCTACTATATCAGGAAGAGACATAAAGGTTTTGCTAGGACAACCTATCCTCAGGCTGGGGAGAAACTGCCAGGGACAGGCTAGGGAGAAACGTGATTTTTAGAGAGACATGTGCTCTTAGAATTGGGGTCCAAGTACAGGCACCCAGGCACTCCATCAGCTCTATTAACTGTGCCACCTAGCTGCCTGATACCTTTGATAGGGCAATGTAAATTTCTATAAAAGTTTCCTTTAATTAATGATTTACGGAAAGTTTATAATTTATGAACTTAATTTCAGACCAGTACCTGATGAACCAAAACAACTTAAGTGCAAGTTAAAAGGAGGAAAAACAATACAAATGGGTCAAGAACTCCAAGGAGAAGTAGGTTAGTATGGCATATTGTTCTAAACAATACTTATATTCAGAATTTCTTGTTATAAAATGACTGAAGGATTGTAGATTCATTATTTTTTAATCAGAATGAACTATAACAAGTAGCATGAGAGCAGTGAGGATGGTAGAGATCTTTTAGGCTCATAAGAATGTATGGTGAATGGCAGCAGATATTGATTTTTCAAATATTAAATGAATATAGTGAAAAGAATACTAAATAATGAATCAAGAGTTGCCTTGTGTTTTGTTTTTTGTTTTTTTCTTGACTCTAGTAGTTCTATTTATTTAACTTTGTGGAAGTAATTTAAATGTGTATGAGTCTCTATTTCCTAGACTATATATTAGGGATAAAAATACTTATACTATCTGCCTTTGTTGTAATGTGCAAATGACAATAAGGTATGTTCAAATAATTCTATGCTAGTATATTTCATTTTGTTTTGGTCCAGACCTATGACTTCATTGGTTTAGACAACTCCTAGATAAGAAAGCTCCCTGCACCCATGCAGACCAGCAATTATCTTGCAACTTAAATTCTTAGAGAGCTAGCTGACTGGAGTGTTGCAATGAGAAGTGACTTGCACAGGTCACAGAACCAGTGTGTGTCAGAGTCAGAACTTGAAGCTGGATTTTCCTGACTGTGGGCCCAATACATATCTCCCACTCCACGAGTCTCATGCTATCATAACAGCTGTAATAAAAATCTAATGAGCATACATTGGGGCACTGTATCTACTTGAACGTTTGAAAGTTAGATTTTTACTTCTTTTGGCCTCCTTCTAAAACCTAACTCGAAAAAGTGATACATTGTAATTTGAAATAAATCTGATGCCCAAAAGGCAGCAAGCCGAAATTGGCTAGAGAGCAAGATTTGGGAGCAGAAAGACTTGGATCCAGTTCTTGTCTCTGATCCATCCTCTCCACAAGAACCTGGGCAAAACATTTTTTTCTCAGTGTTCAAGGCAACTCTAACCAATAACTTGCTGAGAAGATAAGGTACAGGGAGTTCCATTTATGTTAATGAAATTACAGGTGCAGTCAGTCTCAATTCTTATTCTTAGAATATTTAGTTTGTGTCAGAATTGATAACTTTAGAATTGATTTCATTAAAGTAATCATGTCAGTGCAAAACATTTTCCTTTTGTTTTTAAAGAGCTAACAATTACAGATCAGTATGGAAATCAGATACAAACATTCACGTCAAGTTGTTTAGCTTCTTTGGGAATTTCTGGAAATGGACTTGATAAATCCAATTTGAAAATTACTTGGCAGGTAAGATTGACTTTCTAAAATATTTATATATAATTTATTTTACCTATGAAAAATGGATATTGTCTAGAAAGTGACGTCTGGTCATTTTTGATCCTTTTTTCAAATGGGAGCCCATTTGAAAATGAATTTTCAGGTACTTTTTCTGTAGCCATATATTTTAAAAGCCTTACAGTGTGTGTGTGTGTGTGTGTGTGTGTGTGTAGGGAGATAGAGCAGCATTTGTTTATTACAACTGCAATAATTCATGATTCATAATTATTTTAAAAATAATTTAAATAATTAAATTAAATTAAAATTAAAAATAATTTATTTAAAAATAAATTGGTAATCTTATTGAGAGAAGGGACCTTGGGAAACCTTGGTGCAATTTGTCACTAACGTTCTAGGACTCAAATAATAGAACTGTTGATTGGCCTTACTTAGCCAGTGGTGGGAGACTATGAATGGAATAAACAGTATTGTTTTTGAAATTCCATCTTCATCATACTACATTTCCCTTCAGCAGCTCCCAGTGGTTCTTGCTGCTTGGCTTTTAAGACCTGTCTGTTCAATTTATTTTTAAATATTCTTCAGTAAATCTTGTTTTTTTTTCTCTGCATAGCACATGCTTCCTTTTGCTAATGCTTTCCTGTACTTGAAATGTCTAAATTCTATTTATCTGCTAAGGATCAAGTTGTCTCTGACCATTTCAGACAATAGTCCTTTCTCCCTTCTCTGTTTCCTAGCACTTAGCACTGTGCCTGACACATGATAGACACTTAAAAAATACTAGTTGACTGACTGATTAGATTCCTGTTGCTCTTATATAATTATTTGTACCTTGTGGTTTAACATTTAATTTTATTTTTCATAGTGTCTGCCATGAGGAATTCTACGTGATTTAAACTTAATCAATAATTTAGTGAATAAATGTATTTTTAAACAGATTTGTAAGGTCTCTGAAGGCTTACTTTGCTTCTCTTTTTATGTCCTGAAAGGATGTGTACTGTAAGTTTAATTAACTCCTTTAAATTAAAAAAAGTCTATAAGCATATTTTTCTTTTTTGACCTGTTTTTATTATTAGGACAGCACACAGACTATAATTATAAAAGGCATAAAATTTAACCCAGGTCCTCCTGGAAACAAGGAATTGTGTTTTGCATGGCGTGAGTTTTCTGACTTTATCCGGGTACAGCTAATTTCAGGACCACCAGCTAAACTTCTCCTGGTAAACTGGCCAGAGTTAACAGAGGTAAATAAGATTTGTGACTTGTTCTAATATGCTTGATATTGAATGACTGTATTTTGAATATGCTTTTCAGGGATGTGAGGTGATAGAAATCATAGAATCTAAAGCTGGATGTCACTGCCCTGGTCATCTATTCCAGCCCTCTCATTTTACAGATGTTGAGAGAGATTATTTGAGATGCTTTTAGTAATGGAGTTTATATTTAACTCTTTAATAGCTTCTTTGGGGAAGGTAAAGTTAATACTTAAAATATTTGCTTTTCCCTCTCACTGAAATGAATAGTGAGTGAGGAAAGGGGAAAGGAAAGCATGCATTTGTGTTTTAAGAACTTTTGGGAGGAATAAGTTATCAGTGACTGGCCCTGGAGGTCTTCAGGTTGAGGCTGAATAATTGCATGCTGGGTTGTAACAGAAGGTTTTTGTTTAGGTCTTATTTGGAACCTGAGGTCCCTTCAGATTCTTAGATTCTGTGATAAGGGAAATAAATTTAAAGGATACTTTTATTAGATTTTAATCTGACCTATATCTGTTAGTTATTTTCTAGATTCTTTCTTAAAAATTACTGTGAATGCATTTCACATGTTAGCTTCATACAGCCACTTTCTAATATGAGATCTTTCTTTGTAGTACAATGAAAAGCCCTACTTGGCCTTAAGTCTTATTTCTGACACTTACTACCCAGTGATCCTTGGGTAAGCCACAAAGTCTCCTGGGACCTCAGTATATTGATCTACAAAAAGGAGATTATCTTGTTAAGTAATTTGAGGTTTCTTCCAGCTCCAGAACTATGATTCTTTGATTATGTGTTTCAGATTTTCATAAGAAGTGCAAGTACAAGGAGAATAACTATAGTGATTTCTTGGTTTCTCAGAAAGTCATTGGCCTCCATCTGATCCATTCTAATTTTGAGAGAACTATTTTCTTCAGTGAGCTTTTGCACCTCTTTTTCCACTTGGCTAATTCTGCTTTTAAAAGCATTCTTCTCCTCATTGGCTTTTTGAACCTTTTTTGCCAATTGAGTTAGCCTATTTTTCAAGGTGTTATTTTCTTCAGCATTTTTTTGGGTCTCCTTTATCAAGATATTGACCCGTTTTTCATGCTTTTCTTGCATTTCTCTTCCCAGTTTTTCCTCCACCTGTCTAACTTGCATTTCTCTTCCCAGTTTTTCCTCCACTTGTCTAACTTGATTTTTAAAATCCTTTTTGAACTCTTCATGGCCTGAGCCTATTGAATATCTATTTCAGATGTTTGGGATACAGAGGCCTTGACTCCTATGTCTTTCCCTGATGGTAAGCCTTGTTCTTCCTCCTCAGAGAGGAAAGGAGGAAACATCTGGTTACCAAGAAAGTAACCTTCTATGGTTTTATTTTTTTTCCCTTTTCTGGGCATTTTCCCAGCCAGTTACTTGACTTCTGAGATTTCTCTCCACCCCAGCCCAGATTTGCCCAGCTAATGCTTGGGGTCTGAGATTCAAAAGCTCCTCCCCAGCCTCAGGGCTTTCAGTGGTGCGCCTGGCTGCTGTTCAATGTGAGCTTAAGTTCTGGTGCTCAGGTAGGGGCAGGGCTGCCTCCCAGGCTCAGTTCCCTCGGGGGTTTATGTGGAGATCTTCAGTAATGGAGCTCCTGCCTGTTCCAGGAGCCTCTGGCCGCCACTGCCTCTGCCGCTGCCTCCCGAGGGGCCTGAGTTATGGAGACACCCCGCTCCCCTCTCAGCCAGCCCAGAAGTCTCTCTCACTGACCTGTGCCCTTGTGGGTGGAGGGACCTTCGCGGCCACTCGAGATTCCATCCCTGAAGCCTGCTCAGATCTGCTTCTCTTGGTGCCGTGCAGCCAGGGAAGGGCCAGGCTCCGCTCCCGTCCCGTGTGCGATGGACCTTTGGGATTTGTTTTTCAGGGCTCTCTGGAATGGAAATCTCCTTCACTCCATTAATGCCCGGCTTCCACTGTTCCAGAATTTGTTGGGATTTCTTTTTACAGGAGATCCATGGGCTGTGGGTTCGGAACTAACATGTGTGAATCTTTCTACTCCGCCGTCTTGGCTCCTCTCCCTGTAAAGTTTTCTTTATGAAGTTTTATCTCTTGCTGTTGCTCTGCCTGAGATTGTGATAACTATGCATGTCCTTTTTGCTTCAGCTGAAGCATGATGCGTTTTTCACTCTAGTTCCTTATTTTAACTCTGTTGATATTCATATTATCATTATTTGGTTATTTTTATTGTAAATTGATTTTTTTATATTCTGTTTTCTAATTCATTCTGTGATATTCTTATGGATGAGTTCATTCCATTCATATTTATAGTTTACATCAGGTAATGACCTTACAATCATTAAAACCTTAATGTCTTTTTAAAAATCTCCCTTACTTTTTGGAAGCATCTGATAATGCTTGCGCTATCTCTCTCTCTCTTTCTCTCACTCTCTCTCTCTTTTGTTTTTCTTTTAATACTCCAGCCTTCCTTTGATTTCATTACATATTGGAACCCTTCTTCTTGTTTTTTTCCCCTCCTTTACCAGATATTGTAGCCATCCTTCTTTAAATAATATTGTCATAGTTAATGACTTTCTGTAGTTATATAGATCTACTTATCATTGCTGTACAGTCTTCTTTCAGACATTTATCACTAAGCATGATACACTACTGAGTACCTGTTGTATATTTCTGTTTCTTGCTGAATTTTGTCCTTGAGTTTCCTGTTGTCATTTCACATTCATCTTGAAGAAATGAATTCATTTTCATAATGTCCATATAAATTCAATGTATGGTCAGAAATCAAGAAGATAAATTTTAGTATGAAAAAGTTTCAAAAATTTATGAAAAACTGACTCAGCAATATCATTGGCACAGTTGCACATTTTTAGTGGGTTCCATAGTATTCTGATAATTAAAAAAAAAAAAAACAATCCACCAACAAAACCATATTATTAGGCATTTAGTTGGCAAGTACTGCTGAATTTGGAGTCAGGAAAATGTGGATTCAAATCCTGCCTTAGATATTTACTGTAACTAGGTAGTTGGGGCTAAGAAGGATGTAACCTCTCAGTCTCAAGTTTCCTTACTAAAAATTGTAGATAACATTTCCTTCTCTCAGGGATATGAGAATCAAATGAGATAATACAAACAGTTCTTGCTTTAAATAAATGAACTGTTCCACAGATGATTTTTATCTAATGTAAATTTGCCTGTGGAAGTGGGGAAGGGGTCCCCAGAACCGTGGAGGGAACCGGCTAGCGTGTATTTTTAGGACATGCGGGTGCCAGAAACAGAAGCAGGAGGCAGGAGGACACAAACATATGGGAGCTGGGCCAGCCATTTGGGCACCTGGTGGGAAGTGAGAGGAAGAGCATGGATGGTAGTGAAGAGACACATAGCCCAGGATACAGATGGATGGAAATAGATATGTGGGGCCAAAAATGCATGTGATAGGCAGAGGAAGGCAGAGGTCTCCTGTCTCAGTCAGTGCCCGAGGTCTCAAGCTAAGCCCCAACAAGGTGGCGACAATGACTGTCTCTCAGCATGTCTGTTCTTTTACTTTCATTTGAAGAGGATTTTTGTTTTTGTTGTTTTTTAGGGGATGCCTTTGGTGGGGAGGTAGAAGGTCATGGAGCACCAAGCTTGAAGGGCAGGAGAGGAGAGAGAGCACAGTACTATACAGTAAATACAGGGTTTTTTTGGAATGTGAATTTCTTTATGAATTTTCATGGTTTACTTTAAGCGAGAACTGTATGTTTACTGCTCTTTGTAAACCTTAAAATACTTCCTCTTCTTTCTTTCATTTCATATAAGAATCATGGAACAATCCTCTTTGTATTTTCTGTTCTGGTTATATTTATAAGACTACAGCTGTTTTTAAGGGCAACTAGGTGGTGCAGTGGATATGCTGCTGGGTCTAAAGTCAGGGAGACTCATCTTCATGAGTCCATATCTGTCCTGGGATACTTCCTAGCTGTGTGACCCTGGGCAGGTCACTTAACCCTGCTTGCCTCAGTTTCCTCATCTTTGAAGGAAATAGCAAACCACTCCAGTATCTTTGCCAAGAAAACCTCAAATATGATCATGAAGATGTCAGTTACAACTGAACTAACTGAATGTCAACAATAAAGAGCTCTTTGCTCTGGTAGTTCTGCCTTATTCCAGTCAGATTAGCAAAATAGACCAAAAAGGAAAATGACTTATGCTGGAGCAGTTGTGGGAAAATATATAATTGCCTTGTTGGTGGAGCTATGAACTTGTCCAGCTACTCTGGAATGGAATGCCCCAATGCTATTAAAGTGGGTGTGCCTCTGAGTTACCAATACCACTGCTGGGTCTATAACCCATGCAGTATATGTACAATAATATTTATTGTAGCTCATTTTGCATTGTCAGTGAATTGGAAACTAAGGGAGTGTTCATCAGTTGAGGAATGGCTGAAACAGTTATGGTTTATGGATGTGATGGAATGCATTGTTCAAATTGCCTGCTGGCAGGATATAAGATTCTGCAAGGTTCTAGTTCTACCTAAACTAGATTAAAATATAATTGGGAAATAATTAAGAAAATAAAATTATAATACAATATAAATAATGTTAATTTGTGTTTTTCTAAATCAGCATGCAGCTAACAGGGATCCAGGTTTTTGTTTGAATTTAGCACCTTTGGGCCCCCACCTCCAAATTAAAGGAGTGGTTATCAGAGAAACCTTGGAAGACTTACATGAACTCATGTGAAGTAAGGAGCAGAACTAGCACAATTTATCCAATAAACAGCTTTGAAAGACTTTTGACTTTGATCAGTGAGGTGAACAGAGTAACATAATAACAGAGAAATGGAATAAAGCATGCTATTAACTTCCTGGTTGAGAGTTAGTGGACTCAGTGAAAATTGAAATGTTTTTTTCCAGCAAGGCCAGTGTAAGAATTTGTTTCACTTGACAATTTGTATTTGTAACAGGAGTTTTATTTTTCTTTCCTAATCAGTTTAGGAGGTGGGGGTTGGAGGGGATAGGAGGGAAAGAGGTGTGGTCCTTATTGATGAAAAAAAAATTTTTAAAGTAGTGATTTAATTTAATTACTTCTATGGATCAGTGTTCCCATTGGTGTGGGTAGTTCTTCCTGCAATATAACCTTTTTTCACTGTCCTATTCTTCTCTGTGAGCTGAAAAATCCTCTTCTAGGGGCCTTCCTAACATACCTGGGTCTGTCTTTGATTTTCTTGACATTTCATGCATACCATTGAAACATATGGTTTATTTACCAGTTGTACATTTCTCCTGCCACATGAGTGGTTCACCTGACTTTCTGTTCATCATTAGATTATTTTACATTTATTTATATTAAATAAAGCTTGTTTGCTAATGTCTTGCAACAGTATTCAGACCAACTATTATCTTCTCTGTTACTCTTTGAGTGAACCTTAACTTCAGTATTTTGGAGAATGAGTATCACATGATTTACCACCATTAGTGCCTCTGGAAGTAGTGTGATATTCCTTTCTGTCACTAATAAGTCTTTAAAAAACACTATGGTTTTCCAAAAGTGATCCATCTTCACTGTTCTTCTGTTTATTCTGGTACAACTTTACATTAAAATCTGGACAGTAGGCATTCTTCATCAACTTTATTTCTCCTCAGAGAAAGTTAGTTAGGCCAGACTCTTTTGAGTGATTATGGATCTCACTTAGGAAGCTCTATAGTCTTTGTCCTGACATAGAACAGTATTATCTAGCCATAGAGACACTTGAAGAACCTCCACATAGGGAGGTCATTTTTAATTTCAGCTCTGTGCTAGATTTACTTTATAACAGTGGCAAAAACTTTCAGTGTTTACGTGTTTATTTTATGCCTTTATAGTCATAATTACTAAGCAATTGGGCAAAGTTGTGTCTGTTATATGTCAGATAATAATATTCTCTTGGTCATTTATTTTGATAGTAATGAAAACATTTTTTCCAAACCTTTAGTGTCTTCCTCTTTTTCAGTTACCTTGAGAATTGCTTTCTCAATTGCAGCAAAATTGTGTTCCTTCCAGCACAGAGTTCCTCTGTGTGTGCTTGGTTTAGACCAGAGGCTCTCCCTGTCTTTGTTTTCTTAAGTGTATTCCTATTAACTCATTTAGTACCTGTAGTGTTGGAATGTTAAGTCCAAATGTGGTAGTTTCACTATCATTATTGGTGAATATAACTATAAAGCTCTTTTTTGCCTTTTGTCCATTCAGTTTCATCCTTAATTGTGTTTGGGATACATCTCTTACCAAACTTGACTTTTCTTTTGTTGTTTTACATTGTTTGATAAAATGATACTGCTCATACTTTTCCATCACCCCCTTCTGTGAGGTCATCCATGCATATTTTTACTTTTAAATTAAGTTACTCTAGAGTCCAGGGATGGGCAACCTGTGTCCTCAAGGCTGCATATGGCCTGCTAGGTCCTCAAGTGAGGCCCTTTGACAGAATCCAAACTTCACAGAACAAATCCCCTTAATAAAAGGATTTTTTTCCTCTATAAAACTTGGACTCCATCCAAAGGGTACACCCAAGGCCACATGTGACTTCTATTCCTCACCAAATTCCTCACCACTACCCTAAACTGGTTATCACCCTTCTTGGAATCAAGTGGGCTTTTTTGTGCAGAAATGATTTCTAAGCCTTTTTGGTCATGTTGGAGGATTGAGTTTACATATTCATTAAACTTCCTTAGGAAATGGTAATAGTATGCGTCAACGTCTGTTCTCTTAATCATTTCTATTGGAGGGAGAGGGGCAATAGCACTTCATGCCTTATCTGTATCTCCTGATCTTGTAGTCTTATTGGTTTTGCTCTTTCCTGTAACAAAGAACAAAGAATTCATCACCAAGTCCCTAGAGAAATGGTGTTGAACCTTTTGTTTTTAATTATCCTGAACATCCCAAGTTTGCCTCAAAACCAAGATGATACACCTGAGCATGACTTTCTGGATGGTTTTGTTTGTAGAAATTAGGTTTGTAGATTTCAAAGGTGTGTGTGTGTGTGTGTAGATTTCAAAAGTTGTGTGTGTGTGTGTCTCTGTGTCTGTGTGTGTGTCTCTCTGTGTGTGTCAGAAGCATGTGTAAGCCAGTACTGCTTAGTTAACTCTTATTTGCTCTATAAGTTAGAATATAACCATCAACCTAAAGGTTGTTCACTTGGGAGGATATTCGCTTTGGGCAATGCTCCATTTTACTGAAGAGGCCATCAACAGACTCTTGAGTTGGGGAACAGTTATCTTTCACAAGAACCACTTTTAAAAATCTGGTTTTTGTAGAATTCCAAAAGTAAGAACAAATCAATACACCATTACTTTAAAATGATCAAAGCTCTCTTTTGGTGAATAAAAAAATAACCCATAAACCAGGGAATCTGGTACATTATTTTTAGTACTGCCTAAAAATATTTTTCTGTATTTCAGCCTATTCCAGTGATAAATGGAAAAGAATTACCAAATCCCCTTGCAATTCAGCTTTGTGATCAGTGGGAAAATCCTTCCCCTGTACCACTAGTTAAAATAAGTCTTGTGAAAGCAGCCATATTAAAAGTAAGTATTCAGCTTTTGAATATTAAATTTGTTGGCATGATAATTCTGAATTTTGTCAAATCTTGTTTCTTAGTAACATAGTTTTTATATATTGTATTGTAAACATGTATTTCCCTAACATATGTAAATGGGGCAAGACAGTTTTCATGTCTCCTCCTGCCTAGCTCTTGAAGTGTGTGGAATGATCTTTTAACATGATTAGTTCAATGCTTTTTACTAAGTACTAATACTGAGAATTCAGATCTTCACATTAAAGAGAACCCCAGCCATGAGTTTTTTAAAACAATATTTATTCATTAAGTTTAACTGATAGTCTGAAGACCTCCTTATATGATGCCAGGTTAAGCTAACCTGCACACATTTTTTCAAGTACGCACTTTGTTAAAGTGACATGGGTCTTCAATTTATAGCTTAGAGATAGGGAGTAAACTTCAGGATCGCTAAAAAAAAAATGATTCTCTTAAATCACATACCTCTTAGATTTGTCTTGAGGTTTCATTGAGATCATATTTATAGTGATTCTTTTGGGGTGGGTAGCCTGTGACCTCAAGGTCTTCTAGGTCCTTGGGTTTGGCCTTTTGACTGAGTCCAAGTTTACAGAACACATCCTTTTGTTAAGGGGATTTGTTCTGTGAAGTTTGGATTCAGTCAAAGGGCCAACTTGGAAACCTAGAGAACCACACTTACCCTTAGTCATGTTGTATGCTAGTGGTATGTTTTTAACTGTAACATGAGTCTTTCATCTCCCCTTATAATATGCTTTCTGTTCTACTATATTAAATTCCTAAACTTGAAATAAATGAAAAGGCTCTTTACCTTGCTCTGGTAAAGGCTTCTAGCCACCTAACCTAGACATTATACGCTTCAAAATACCAACAGATAAGCAGTCACACTTGCTTTTCTAAAAAAATTCTAATCTTAATGTTTTCCAACATAAGTGGTGTTTTGTTCAAGGTACATAATTACACTGGGTCCAATCCAGTATAGAAGGAACTGTCTAGAATCATAACGACTTCTCTGTAATTCCCTTAGCTGGAAGTATGTGTTTAGAAAATAGCTTAGCTACTTGTAAAAAATATTGGTGAAAAGATTCCAGTTTTTGTATGTTTGTAGATTAGACAAATAAGTGAATCAGTAATCATTTATTAAAAGCCTACTCAGTGATAGATGCTTGGGATAAAAATGCAGTAATAAAATAATCCTTCCCTTTAAAGGGATCTCATATTCTATGGGAAGAGACTGTACAGAACAAATATGATATAAGTTGGAAGTACTTTTGAAGAAGTAAACAGTAAAGATTTTATATAGAAGATCACTCGAGCTATGTTTTGAAGTATATCTGATATTCAGAAAGGGTGAGCATATTTCCATGCGTTGTGCCTGAGAAATAGAAAGCCAATTTTTGCTGGATCATAAAGTGTACAAAAGGGAATGATAATGTAATAAAATTAGAAAGAAATGTTAGTTCCAGGTTGTGAGGCATTTTAAAACTTAACTAGAGGAGTTTGTAAATGATCCTAATGATAATAGATTGTTTCTGGTATTCATTGAGGAGGGAAGTGAGTGAAAAGATTAGTACTTTAGGAAAATCACTTTGTTAGGTAGGAGGAAAGAATAGATCGGAGTGGTGAAAGATTCAAGATGGAAGACCTAATAATTAGGAGGCCATTGCCAGAGTACAACCCAAAGATTATCAGAGATGGAGGTGGATCGAAAAACGATTGTGGAAATAGAAATAGTATGGGAATTATTTGGATATGTGGGGTGAATGAGGTTCGCAGTACTCCATGGGAAGATTTAGAGGTTTTCAGGAAGATTGTGAACAATCTGGGTAACTGGAAGGAGAGTGGTAACCATGATAATTGTAGACAAGTTGGGTAGAAAGATGAATTTTGACCAAAAAAAAAAAAAGGAAATGATTTTTGTTTTGCACGTGTTGCATTTTAGTAGCTTTCAGTATATTAAGTTTGGAAGCATCACTAAGTAATTGGTACTGTGGGATTGGAGCTCAGGAGACAGATTAGAGCAAAATATATAGAACTCTGAGTTATTGGCATGATGATTAAATCCATGGGGATTTATGTGGTTACCTTAAAAAGTGAAAAAAAAATGGGGCCTCAAACAGAGCCTTAGTTTTATTCTCTGTTTGGTAACATGACATGGCTAATGGTCTACCAAAGGAACCTGAGAATCAGTAGATCACTGTGAAAGAGTGAAATCACAGAAATCTATGAAAGAGCCCAAGATGACAGAGTAGCCAGTAGCATTAAATGATATTGAGAGATCAAAAAGGATGAGGTTTGATATATAAGACCATCTAATATTTAGGAAATCATTGGTGACTTTAGAGCATAGTTTCAATAGAGCCATTAAGTTGGAAGCCAGGTTGCAAAGGGTTGAAAAGTGAATGGAAGAAGAGGATTGGAAGCCAAAAAGCTTTGTGATACACCAAGAGAGATAGAAGATGACATTTTGATAGTTTTTTTTTTTAATAATTAAGGGGGCCTTTTAAGGTTTAGAAAAGTAAGACAACTGTATATTTGTAGGAAGCATAGAAGGAACCAGTGTATAGGGAAAGATGATGTAAGATTAGAGAGAAGGTGCTTCTAAATAGAGATTGTGAATGGGACCATGGAAGATTACAAATAGTTTGACTTTAATTAGGAGAAAGGCCATTTCTTCATCAGAAATTGAAGTAGGCTTTACTGGAATAAAGAAAGAAAGAAAGAAAGAAAGAAAGAAAGGAGATTGATAATGTCAAAGTTGTAAGGAATGGCAAGGTTTCCATTTTCTCAGTATAATTCAAAGTGAGGTCGTCAGGTCAGGGATTGGTGAGGGACCCTTGAAGAGGTTTGAAATAGTTCTTGTAAACCTAAATACAAAAAAAATGTAAAAATAGGATATATTTCAGAGGACTAAAGGAATTTCTTTGCTACAGTAAGGGTCAAGTAGATAATGTAAATATGAATGGACTCAGTTAACATGACTGTGAGTTCTTCTCTTCTGTTTAACTATATTCAAGTAAAAAAGGAGGTGAATGGTGATAGTAATCTAGCACTGGGGTTTGTCAAGGGAAGAGAGAGGAGGTAACAGGAGCCGTAGATTCTTCAGTAGAGGACACTGTAGAGTTAAACTGGGCTTACTGGTCATCATTAGGAAAGTGAAACTAAATCAGGAGTTGTAACCTAGGAAAATACTGAGGACTGTAGGTATTAAACACGTCAGCTACATAGATAGGATTAAAGAAATGTTGGTTCAGTGGACATTAATGGGAAAGTAATTTGTGATTGAATTATAGTAAAATTGTTGGCAAAAACAGAAAAAGAAAGTTGTTTTTAGAGATTTGTCAGTGAGTTGAAGTGTGTGTGTGCATTGTTGTTAACTATCAGTTATTTTCTTTGCAGCTCAGTCCTTCAAATCTGCAGCATAAAACTGATGACAGTGGCAGGGCTGATTTGGGAATTTTTAGTGTTTCTGCCCCTAAGTAAGTATCAGATTTTTTGAAAATTAGTGCAATTATATAGCTCCATTTTTCTTAGGAGTTCTTGAATAAAGGATGAGCCCTTTCATTGTGCACTTTGATCCTTATATTTGGTATTAGAACATAACTGCTTGGAAATAGAAGAACATAATCCATTGGTGCAAACTGTATGCTAAGGGAGATAATTTATATCCTGTAAACTCTGATATCTCTTCCATTTTGTTATATTTCACAAGGATAATCCTATATATAAACATATATATTGAGATTTTTCTCTTTTCCCATGTCTTTCCACTAAAGGATAGGTAGTTTGAATATTGCCATTTTATACTATGAGACAACCTAAAACATTGGAAATGCAAATCATTAGGTTCCCTAAATGGAATTTGTTTAGGTAATTTTCATAATTTTTGCATAATAACTTGTAACTTTTTTTTTAAAGGGGAGAACATACTATACAGGTTAAAGCTACCTACAACAAGAATTCCCTAGAAGGACCTATAATTAGGCTAATGGTTCTTCCCGACCCTGAAAAGCCAGTGCGTTTGAATGTTAAATACGATAAAGATGTTAGTTTTTCAGCAGGGGATATTTTTACTGGTGAGTAAGTCTGTTATTTTAAAAATATTTTTACTATTATGAAATGCTTTAGCGACTTATAACTTTTATTTTAAAATCAGTTAAAAGTTTTAAAAGTTCTGTGTAAGTAGTAGCATTTTATTTAGTTGCTTTTTTCTCTTATGTAGTTGGATTTTTCATTCATGAATATGAATTAAAGGACTTTTACAAAGAGATTTCTTGCATTTCATATCTCCAAGAAAACATGAAATTGTTTGATGGAAAGAAGAGTAAAACTGGGGCATTGGACTAGGTGACTTCTGAGGTTCCTTGAATCTGATCCTTTGATCTATATAAACTTGTTCTCAGATTCAGTGAAGTAGATGTGGAAATCAAAATATGCAGTTAGTATTTTGTCAGCATTCAACTAAATTGTCACAGGAAAGTATGCAGGAGTTCATTGATTCTGGAGAGAGAGGTGAGGCCTTTTAGTGCAGTAAGTCTACAACTTAGGTTTAGTTTCAAAAAGTTCTGTGTACTTGGAACTTAATAGCCTGGAAATGGGTTCTTTGGAATCCAGGTGGGTTTTGCAAACAAATAAGCATATAGGCAGGAAGCAGATTAGAAATAGGGAAATCAGCAACAATATACTGTGGTCTAGGAGAAGCAAATTCCTTGATTGATCATGAACAAAGAATATGTGTCTGATAACACTCTAATTCCATTAGTCAGTAAGTATTTATTAAGAACCTAATATGTCAGGCCCTCTGCTGAGGGCTGGGAATACAAAGAAAGACTCATGAGTCTTTGTGAGCTCACAAACTAATGTGGAGAAAGCATTTAAACAACTACAGACAAATAAGGAGCTAGGTAGATCAGTGTATAGAAAACTGTACAGAAAGGAAAACAACTTCAAATTCAGCCTTAGACAGTAGCTGTGTGATCCAGAGCAAGTCACTTTACTTCTGTCTGCCTTAGTTTCATCAACTCTAAAATGTATATATCATAAAAGCACCGACCTCCCAGGGTGGTTGTGAGAATGAAATGAGATAGTTGTTAAGATTGGGAAAGGCTTCCTATAGAAAAACGGGATTTTTTTTCTAGGACTTAAAGTATGCTGGGAGGTGTAGATGAGGAGAGAGAAGCATTCTAGGCATGGGAGAACAGCCAATGAAAATGCCCGGAGCCAAAAGAGAGATTGTCTTGTTCAAGGAACTTGGGAGGCCATTGTTACTGAAGACTTAATTGGTGGGGGTTGGGAGGCAGTGAAGACACATAAATGGGGCTATGTTATAAACACCAGTTTTTTGCATGTTTTTCCCCAACAATGACAGGGAGACACTGTAGTTTATTTAGTAGGGAGGGGAGGTCTCATGTTCAGACCTGTGGTTTAGGAAGATTATTTTGACCGCTGAATGGAGTATTGACTGGATTGGAGAAAGACTTGAGACAGGGAAACGAATTAGGAGGCTGTTAGAGTAGGTCATGCTTGAATAGATGAGAGTGCCACCAGGATGGCGGCAGTTTCAGAAGAGAGATAGGGTATATTAACAGATATTGCAAAGAAGAAATTGACTCTCCCTGGCAATAGTTTCAACATAAGGGGTTAAGAGAGCTCTCAGTTTTGAACTCAGTGTGAAGTGTGAAAGGAACAATCCTGGTAGAGAGAACTGTTGGTCATTTGAATGTAAAGATACAGACTTAGGAGTTGTTCTCATAAAGGGTATTATTAAAATTAACGTAGTGAAAGGAGCGTAGAGGTAGATGAAAAGATGAAAGACATCTTAGTATCTAGAATTAGAATTTCTAAGAGACCTTAGAAAACATCTTGCTTTTAGAGATATGGAAAACGAGGCTCAAAGAGGTTAAATATTTTGTCCAAGGTTAGACATAACTTTGTTTTGAACTCGGGTCCTTTATCACTGTCTCGTTCGCTTTCTACTCCACTCAGTATTGGAAGAAGAGGTTGTGGTTGTATGGTTTGTTTGTCCTTTGTTCTAGAAGAGGACCATGGCACTGGGAAGATGATGTCATGACTTGCAAGTGAATTGAATTTGAGTGAGGTAGTGCTGTGCAAAGTCACCAGCCTCACTTTCTCCTCCAGAGTCTTCTGGGTCCAGTGACTAGATAAAGACCATTGGAGATGGCCCAGGATACAGTGTAAGACTTTGGCCCTTTCTATGCTAAGGTCTTTCCAAGCTCTCACTTTGAGGAAGTGCCTATTCATTGATTAGGGCTGTTTAAGAAGTGAGGCAAGGGATGGTCATCCCTTTAATTAAAAAAAAAAAATCAAACTGGGAGGGGAAGATTCTCTTGTTTTCCGGCTGGAAGATACATAATTACTATTTATATTCATTCTGAGCCTTAGGGCTCCAGCAATAACCATTAAATAGTAAATTGTGCTTGGGGAGGGACCCATTATTGGCCAATCAATGAGAGCCAGAGTACACACTAGCTTTAAGGCATGGGCCTGAAGAAAAAAATCTAGCCAGTAAACCTGGTAGATTTCAGCCTTCAAAATTTACTTTTCCATTGGGTGGGGAACCCTCAGGAAAGAGCATTATATCCCTTGTGGGGAGAGGGCAAGAGAAGGATGGGGAGGAGCTGGGTTGCCCAACTGGAACTAGCCTGTTGCATGCCCCATGGGCCGCTCAAACAACTCACAGGTTGTTGTTTGTCCTTTGTTCTGGAAGGAAGGATTGTGGCATCAGAAAGATGATGCCATGACTTCCAAATGAATTGGATTTGAATGAGGGAGGGGCTGTGTAGTCACCAGCCTCACTTTCTCCTCTGGAGCCATCTGGGGTCCAGTGGCCCTGAAACAGAGAATCTTGGAAGTCACCCATATTTCAGGAGCAATTGTAGAAAGAAGTAGTAAAAGAAGAGACTTAAAAAAAGGAAGGAAGACCTTTTCATGTTATAATTAGGCTGCCATGTCCATAGTAAGTGCAGAAATTATACCATTTCATACATGCGGAATAGCCCTGAAAACTAGTGGGAAGTGTTCATAAAACTCTGGATAAGTAGATAAGTAAATTATAATTAGGATCTGTAAATAGCCTCTTCTGTTGAATTTGGGCCACTTAACTTTTTTTCTCCATTTGTTAAAGTTTTTTTAAAATTATTATAAAATTATATATTTTTTTAAAATTATGCGCATAATTTAAATTATGGTGGTAGCCTATCATTTGTTAAAGTTTTCTTGCATCATATACTTGATCTCTTTTTAAGAGTTTAAATTTTTTAATGCTAGATGATGTAATATTTATGAAATACTGTTAACAGTTTAAATTTTACCTGACTCTCTCAAAGCATTCTCAAATTAATGTAATTTATGGTTTAAATGATCAATATTTGTTAAACCATTATCTGTAGAGATGATTTTCTTCTATTGTTTCAGCAAAATTGTATTTACTAGAAATCTAATGTTATTAAAGGCAACTAAAAGAATTGTGTATGGTACTCTTCCTAAGATAGAACCAGTTCAGAGGAAGATTTATTAATAATGAACTAGGCATTTGGTATAGAGGAAATAGAGATAGAGTCAGTAGATTTTTGTTTTATTCTTACCTCTGGATTTACTGGCTTTGTTCATGACAAATCTTTTACTGTTTGTTCCTGATCTTCAAGTTTCCTCAACTGTAAATAAGATAATGTTACTTGTACTGCCTACCCATCAGGGTTGCTGTGCAGATAGGTATCCCTTTGCAAAACTCAACTTTATATAAATATGAATAATTACTATCAAATATTAATTTTATTTCTATTTTTAATTCCTTTTAAATTGTCCCTTTTCAATATAACCTGTTAGAAAGCTTATTTTGTTTATTTTATTTTTAAACAAGCAAAAAGAAATAATACATCATGGTAAAAAGTGGTAGCATTTCAAATGGTATTGTCATAATAATTCATGAAAGGAACAGTGAAAAATCCTTCAGGCCAGCAAATTGGCTATCTTTGCTGTTCCTCATAGATGGTAACTCTTTCTTCCTTCACACTGGCTATCCCTCCAATGCCAGGAATGCATTCCCTCCTAAATTGTTGCAAGGATGGGTCAGGTGTAATCATCTGTATGATGCCTGTGCTGATCTCCCAGCTGCTAATGACTTAGGGACAGTGCCTCCCTTGACTTCACTGTTAATCTCTTTGAGGGCAGAAACTGTTTTCCCTTTTATCTTTGTATATTTCTGGTCCTAGGACAGTGTTTGGTACGTGTTTGATGTGTGCTAGATGCTAATATTTGCTTGTTGAGTGATGTTTTATTCCTGTAAGCAAAATACTTTTTGGTCATCATTTGTGAACATTTTTACACTTTTTTGTTTAGATGAACTTCTAAGGATGAAGACTTTGTTGATGACTAAAATGTCAAGGAGAATATAAATAATCTATAAGTAGAGTAACATGTCTTTGTATCAGTCATTTAGGATAAACTTATAAATAAATTGTATTCATGGCAGCATTTTACATAGAATCAAAAGAAGAAAGTAATGTTGTGGCATCATAGACTTGGAATATCGCAGATTTCTTGTCAAATTTATTTACTCTGTGAAATCACATATTCCCAATCATTCTTTTTTTTTCGATACACATTGATCTTGTTCTTGTTTAGTGGTATATGCTTGAGAAGGGGGTGAAATATAGCCTATTCCCTTTGCTTTTAAAAAAACATTTGAGGGCCATACTATGTTTACATTAAAAAAAATTTTTAAGGCATTTATCTACACTTGAAAGAAATCCTGTTGGTTGAAATATCTTCTTTGACTCTTATTGTCCTAGTTAATACATGTGGGTATTGAGGGATTTACTAAGGGTCACAACAGCCAATATGTTGTAGTCAGGAATTGAATCCAGATTTTCTTGACTTCAAGACCTATCAACTAATTAGAGTTAATACTATTTTTTTTTCAAATAGGTATTTACTATAACAATTTTTGAATGAAATTGCTTTAAAACAAAGTTGAAATGTGACTTGGCAGTTTATTGATTTTTTAATCTCATAGATTTGATTGGTTTATATGTTGTGATAACAAGGAGAAATATCAATACATAGACACATGTCTTCTGATTACTTTTCATAGCCATAAATAAGTAACAAAACCCAAAGTCTCATAGGTGAACCAAAAGCTCCCATCATAGCCTTTAGTATTTTAGAAATTTTTAGTGACAATTCTTACTTAATTTTTGAAATATGTCTTATTTTCTTACTGTTTCTTTCTTATTTTGTGGAAAACTCTTTTCAGAGGAGTCAGCATCATGGCCGTAGTCTAAGGTGCAGTTATTTCTTCTCTTACAGTCTAGCTTATGTCTCCCTCACCTGCTCTCTCCCACTCCCGCCTCAGCATCATCTCCCTTTGGATCAAGAGGATGAGTTAGCATACTAGCATGTCTTTTGCTTCCTATTACCAGTATTAATCCAATCCAGCAGGCATTTATTAAGTCCCTGTCATGTATATGGCACTTTTCCTAGGTACTAGGTAAATGGAATACTATTTTCAAGGACTTTATATTGTATTGAAAGAATATAACATGTAAACAGGTAAAGTGTGTACTTGCTAAAATTGTAGACGAGGGAGCGGCCACTAAATAAGGGTTTAGGATAGACTTTCCCTTAGAAGTTGGTATATGAGCTGAGCCTTGAAGTTGAAAGTAGGTAGGGATTTTAAATGGTGGAGATGAGAGAATAATCATCAAAGAAACTACATTTTGCGCAAACAGACCATAGACCGTAAAGCAATATAAATACTGATCATATGTGCATCAAGTTCCATAGGATCTGAGTTCTTTTTTTTTAATATATTCGTTTCATTTATTTTTAATGCTCTACAATCACTATCATAAAACTTAGATTTCCCCCACTACTTACCCCCATCACTCCCCCTCCCTCCCCAAGACAGCATACGATTCTATATTGGATCTACACATGATGTTCCTATCGAATACATTTTCATTATTGTCATGCTGTGTAGAAGAACTAAAATAAATGGGAGAAATCATATAACAAACCAAAACAATACACACACACACGCAAAAATGATCTGCTACATTCTGCGATTGAATTTCATAGTTCTTTCTCTGAATGTGGAAGGCATTTTGCCTTAGAAGACTATTGGGAATTTTTTTTTTAAATGTCCTTGCATTGCTATGAAGAATAGGATCTAAATTCTTGAAGAAAAAATTAAATGAGTTAAAAGGAGTATATAGACAGTAAGACTATATTGGAGTACCTTAATTTATTCCTTTCAGACTTAGGTAATTCTAACCACAAAATAAAGATGATAAGGAGAGCAATAAAATTTGTTTATTATTAGTTTATTTTGTTTTCAGCAAGCATTTCCATTATGTTTTAAATTTTCTCCTCTTCCTTCCCCACTTCCTCCCCAAAGTAGCATGCAATTTTATATGTTCTACACATACATTCTTATAAATACAGTTTCACATTAGTCATGTTGCGTAGAAGAACTAAAACAAATGGAAGAAACCATGAGAACAACCTAAAACAAAAGAAAACATAATAAAAGATAAAATAGTCTGCTTCATTCTGCATTCTCACTATAGTTTTTTTTTCTGGATGTGGATGGTATTTTGTATCAAGAGATATTTAGAAATGTTTTAGATCCTTGCATTGGTGTGAAGGCCTAAGTCTATCAGAAATAATCCTCAAACACTGTGGCTGTTCTATGCATGATGTTCTCCTGCTTCTTCTCATTTCACTCAGCATCAGTTCATGTAAGTCTTTCCAGGTTTTTCTGAAGTCCACCTGTTTGTCATGTCTTTGTTGTTGTTGTTGTTGTTACTTTAAAGATTAATTTATTTTCAGTTTTCAACAATCACCTCCCTAAGTCTTAAATTTTCTCCTCTTCCTTTGCCCCCCCCTTCCTGAGATGGCCGGCAATCTTACATGGGTTCTATTCATGGTTAGTTGGTTGTTGTCCTTCATCTTCAAAGAGGACCAAAACGACATCACTGTGCTAAAGTGAAATTTCAGTGTGTCTGACTGTGGCTAATCATACTGCTATGAGCTCAGAATGCTCTACCACAGGTTGGGCACAGATAGTCCATGTGAATATCTGGGGTGAATATCCCAAATTTGCACAGCCTGCATTTACTTTGTGCTGTCTCAATTCTGCTTTGCTTAAAGAGCACAGCACCTTTTCTGATGTGGGTATGCTATGCTGAATGGTCCTGTGCCAGTGTCTCCCATGTTGCACAGTCAAATCTAAGGTTCTTGAGAGAGACCTTGAGAGTGTCCTTGTATCATTTCTTCTGGCCACCATGTGATCGCCTGCCCCATGCAAGTTCTCCATAAAATAGTCACTGCATCTCAAACTCAAGGGGTGCATTGATTGTGCAGTCATCTTTGAATAAAAAGTCGTATACCAACTCTCCCTCCACTTTAATCTTGCCTTTTAGCCTTTTCAAGTGAAATAGTTTACCATTAGGCCATTTATAGTCAGTGAAAAGGAGAGTTGTGAGCTGTTAGAGCTCAACTCTGACCTGAGCTAAAGCAATAAAATTTTAGAAAATTTCATTATTCTAGGGAATAGAATGGTGTATACCTTTTTCTCACATGTTTATTATATCACAAAAACTGACCATGTATTAAGTTATAAAAATCTCATAAACACACAGAAAAGCAGAAATAATAAATCTACCCTTTCAGACCATAATGCAGTAGATATTGCATTCACTATCTGTCTCCTGAAGTATAGTTTATAAATTCATTGGAAACAAAATAATCCATTCCTAAAGAATAAGGGGGTCAGAGAATAGATCATAGAAACTATTTCATTAAAGAGAACAAGAATGAGACAACATACCAAAATTCATGGTGTGTAGACAAAGCAGGACTTAGGGGAAAAGTCATCCCTCTCAGTACACGGATAGTAAAACAAAAAGAGCCGATGCGTGAATTGGGCATGCAGCTAAAGAAGCTAGAAAAAGAACAAATTTAAAATCTCCAGTTTAACCCCAAAATGTAAACCTAAAAATCAAATACAGGATTAATAAAGATTTAATTTTACTGTTTTCTAGTTCTTTTAGGCCCCACATGACTGTTTGAACTTGTTTGAGTTTTTCTTAGCAAAGATATGGAAGTGATTTGCTGTTTTTTTCCTTCAGCTCATTTTACAGATGAAGAAACTAAGGCAATCAGAGTTTTAAGTGACTGGACCCGGGTCACAGTCCTACTAAGTTTCTGAGTCTGAATCTCAACTCAATTCTTCTTAACTCCAGGCCCAGTGCTACTACATTAATTGTGTTATTCAGCTGCTCTAAAATTTAACTAAGAGCTGGTTTTATGAAAAACCAATTAAAATAGATAAATCACTTGTTAATTTGATTATTAAAAAAAGAAGACAAATTACTGGGATACAAAATGAAAGGGTAAATGGGTCATAAAATGAAGATCAAATTAAAGCAAACGATATTATTAGGAGCTATTTTGCTCAGTTTTATTCTAGTAAAACTGACAATCTAAATGAAATGGACAAATATGTATAAAATTATAAATTGGCCCTGATTAACTGAAAAGGAGATAGGAGATTTAAATAAAAGATTTAAATAACTCTTTTCTTAGAAAAAGAAATTGAACAATTCATAAATGAGCTTCCAAGAAAACAACTCAGGACCAGATGAATTTATAAGTCAATTCTTTGGAACCTTTAAAGAAAGATTAATTGACTACTATATAAATTAGTTTACTTATTCAGTACCCTATATCAAACAACCAGAGAATTTTTTTTAATAGAGCTAGGAAAAAAATCAACATATAAATTTATCTGCAGAGACAAAAGATAAAGAATATCAAGGTAATCAGTGAAAACAAAAGCGAAGGAAGATGGCCTTAGCAGTAGCAGATCTCACGCTGTAATAGAAAGCAGTGATCATCAAAACAATCTTATACTGGTTAAGAAATGAACTGATTGATTATTTCAGTAGAATATGTACCCAGTATACTGAAGCAAAGGAGCATAGTTGTCTAGTGTTTGATAAATCCAAAGATCGAAAGTATTTGGGGTGAGAATTCTATATTTGACAAAAACTTCTAGAAAAACCGGAAAGTAGTCTGGCAGAAACTAGGGGTAGACTAACATTTCACACTGCATACTAAGATAAGCTTAAAGTGGGCACTTGATTTAGATATAAAGGGTGATAGAAACAGTTTAGGGGAGCATGAAGCAAATGATCACATCTGTGGATAAAGGAATAGATAGAATTATGAGAGGTAAAATGAGATACTTTTCATTATATAAGGTAAAGTTTTTGCACAAATAAATTTTATGCAGCCAAAATTAGAAGAAAAGGAGGAACCTGATTTTTAAAAAAAATTACACCAGTTTCCCTGATAAAGGCCTCATTTCTTAAATATATAATGAACTGAGCTAAAATTATAAAAATAAGAAACATTCTCTGACAAATGGTCAAACATTTGAACCGGCAGATTTCAGAAGAAGAATATGAAAGAATGTTCCAAGTCATTAATAATTAGAGAAATGCAAATTAAAAAAACTCTGAGGTGCTACCTCACCTTCATCAGATTGGCTAAAATGTTAGCAAAGGAAAAATGATAAATGTTAGGCGGGCTATGGAAAAATAGTTCTACTAATCATAAATTTGAAACTGTGCCCAAAGCTCCATAAAATTGTGCATACTCATTGACCCAGTAATACCTATTAGGTGTATACCACCCAAGAGATCAAAGAAATGGACCCATATATACAAAATATTTATGGAAGGTCTTTTTGTGATAAGAGAATTGGAAACTTACAGGAATTCCATCAATGGCTAAACAAGTTATGGTATGATTGTGATGAAGTATTATTGTGCTATTAGAAGTTATGAGGTGGATATTTTTTGAAAAACCTAGGAAAATTTATGTGAACTGATGTAAAGTGAGCAGAACCAGAACAGTGTATACCATAAAAACAATATTCTAATGACAGTGAGTTGCAACAGCTGATAATATCCTATAGTTACATGGTGTTTTATTGCTTGCAAAGTACTTTACATATGTCATTTGATTAGCATAAATTATCTCAGTACAATTTAAAAAGTTAAACATATGCTTATTGAGAGTTTATAGCTTGCCAATCATATACCTCTACTCCCAGAATAGTTAATTGTACAAAAAAACTTAGTTGAATAATTGGACCAAGGAAAAATACTTTTTTTGTTGTTCTGACAGATTTCATGGTTAGTGTTATTTCTGAAGATGAGAATGTCATTAAGAATATTAATCCCACACGGATTTCTATGAAAATGTGGAAACTCTCAGGCAGTGGAAACCGACAACCAGCTAACGTAAGTCATGAGAATGGTACTTTTTACATATAAAGAGAGCATTGAGAAATATTAACCTAACTCTGCTCCCTTGATATTTCTAATATGAGAGTATTAGCTGGAATATTTGGGAGATTTTCTTAATTTTTAACGTAATGTTATCCATTTATATCTTTGGTTAATGACATCTCTTAGAAGAGCATCTTCTGTAAAATCTCCTAAACATTTTCAAGTGATTCTGTAGGAGACGATAAAAAGATGAGAAAATGAATGTGAACAGAAGTGTATGGATTTTCCTTAGAGGGTTGAATGGCAATTGAATATGAAACAGTATTCTGGGGAAAACAGTTTGAGAACATAGCTTTTGTTGTTCTGTTGTTATAACATAGGTTATGTTGTTTGTCATATCCTTTAATGAGCTTATCACGTTATAAAACAAACTTGGTCTGGTCCTAATGTGCGTCTCAACAGTTCTATATCAATTTATATTTTGTATAAATCATAAGCAACCTTCAAATTGTAGCCATTTCAGAAAGGTCCCATGTTTTGACTTATTGAGTTAGAGAAGTATATTTACCCTGTACAGATTGTTCTATCATCATACCTGTTTATTAAAATGGAAAACGTTAGGTTATTACAAATCTTTATTCTTTATGAGTCCTGTCAGTCCGACCACTTAGAAATTAAAGTTGTATGTTTGCCTGCATAAGATTACTTACTGGCTTTAAAAAATACATCTTTGCTAAGTGATATTGTTCACAATAATGTTTTACATATACGATATCCCTAGTGGCATAATTTAAATTGCCTTCATTTAAATTTTTAATATGAGCTGCCCTATATTTACTAGCTATAGTATTTGAAATTTTTGTTTTTCTCTTCAGGTAGAAACATTTAATTGTAGTAAAATAAAGGATAATGACAAGGAAGAGGGCTTCTTTTATTTCAGGTATTTCTCAATTATTTTTGTAATTTGTTAATAAGTAATTGTTGTAAGTTGATTATCTTGAAAATATTTTTCCCATTTTGGGAAAATAATACACATTTGCAAGTGTAAGAATTATAGATTTCTGTATAGTTTTATTTTTAGTTCTTTACATGGAAGAAAGGACAAATAAAACGTTAAATATGTGAACTGGTGTTTTCTGTACTTTAGTATCTTATATACAGAGAAAAAAGAAGAAATTCTATATTATCATAGAAGATACTAAAAATTGCTCCAAATATTGCTGTCTTAGTCAGCAAGGATTTATTAAGCACTTTTCATGTGCCAGGCATTGTGCTTACCTAACACTGGCATTGAAAAGAAATCGAAAAACAGCCCATGCTGTCAAAGAGCATACATTTGAATGGAGGAGGCAACATTTAAATATCTAAGTACGTAGAAGATTTAAAGAGAATAGATGAAGAATATCTGAAGGAGCAAAGTATTAGCAAGTTCGGAGGACCAGGGAAGACCTGCAGAAGGTGGGATTTGAGCTGAGCCTTAAAGGAGGCCAGAGAAACTTAAGAGAAGGAAGTAGGTGGAGGTGGGTGTGTAGGTAACAGTCAAGCATTGTGTGGGGGTGCAGTCCAAAAGCACAGAGGCAGCTGACGAAAGATTGGGCTGAGGTACCTTCAGGGGTTGAAGTGGACTGTGGGGGGCGGGGGGGACAAGAAGGACTATGGAGCGGAAGGCGGGGTTCAGGCTATGAAGAGATGATTTTAAATGACATAGATAGGAGGCAATATTTGATCTCAGAGGCACTGCAGGTAATGTAGGAGACTTAAAAAAATGACTTTTTAACAGGTGAGTGTGCGTTGAAGGCCAGAGGTAGGGGAGAAGGGCTGGCAGGACAGATGGAGGCAGGGAAGCCCGTTAGAAGGCTGTTGTTGCAGTAGTCTAGCTTGAGAGGTGATAGGAGCCTGAATTAAGATTATTGCTGTGTGAGTGGAGAGAAGGGAGGCATAAATGAGAGACACCGTAAGGAAGATAATATTTGATAACAGACTGAACTGGAGAGATGCGTGAGAGCGGGGACGTCAAGGATGACACACATTTTGGGACTGGATGAAAGGATGTTAGTGTTCTTCTCAACAATAATAGGGAAATTTAAAGGAGGGGAGAAGAGTTAGCAAAAAAAAAAAAAAGGTTAAATTTGATACACCTGTAGGTTGTTTAGTTCTAAAGGTCCAAGAGAGGAAGTTGGACACGAATAACTAGCTGAGCAGGGAGCCTAGGGCTACATATTTAGAATCTGGGAATCACCTATATAAAGACGATAATTGAAGTGATGGGAGCTGACGAGATCAAGTGAGATAGAGAAAAAGAGAAGAAAACCTAAAAGATAATCATTTTTCTATATTAATGAGTTCTGAACATGTAAACCCTGGAGGAATGGTGAGAAACAAAATGGAAGTAAACAAATACCATGACTTTAAGAACTATAAACATTTGTTAGAATAACTTCTTTTATGTCACAAAAACAGCAGAATTGAAATTCACAGAGAGAATTTTCTAATTTCTTAAAATTAATCACCCTACTTTTTCAGTGTTCTATTTTTCTACAACCTGTACAGGAATGTTTTCCATCAAGAACAGGTATTTCTACAAAGAAAAATGGGAGGGAGCATTTTGAGAATCAGGATGTATCAACTAATATTCTACTAATACTCAGTTCCCTTTTATGGATTTTAGAAAAAGAAACACATAACCTAAATTTCTCTCCATATTTAACTCTGAAATACTATATCTTTTTAATTAAGGGATAAAGTGATTCCAAACAAAGTGGGCAGTTACTGCATCCAGTTTGCCTTTATGGTCGACAAATCTTCTGTTCTCAGCAGTGACCAGGTTTGTCTTTAGCTTTTACATAGTACAATATGATATGCAGCCTGACTGAAAACTGAAATTTTGGTATTAATTTGATATTCTGATATTGTCAATTTTAAAAATACTTTTAAATTTAGAAAATGATAAAATACTCTTTAGCTTAAGTTATGTATGTCCCATTCATTTTATTTGATTTTATTCAAAAGGCACATTAGAATTTTGGATCTTGGCATCATTAATTTTAACCAATAGTTATTAAGTGACTAGAATATATAAAAAATTCTGCATGTATAAATATTGTATATAACATTTTTAAAAATTCTGGTTAAAAAGTTCCAAATAATAGACTTTTGGATAGAATTTTAGTTTACTTTCTATGTTGTAAATAATTGAAATGTCTATGATTAATTTCCAAATGTCTTAAATTTTAGAATTTTCCCCAATTAGGAAATATTAGAAGCATAACCTTTAGGAGCCACTAGTCTTAGTACATTAATTTTAAAAATAAGTTGTTCCTAGTTACTAGAATGTGATTTTTTTAATGTTTTTGTGTCAGGCATTTTATTTGTCTTTTTTTAAAATTAATTTTATTTATTTTCAGTGTTCTACAATCGCTACCATTTAACTTAGATTCCCCCCCACTGTACCCCACTCCGTTCCCCCTCCCTCCCAGAGATGGCATACAATTTTATATAAGTTCTACACATACATTCCTATTAAATACATTTTCTCTATAGTCATGCTGTGTAGAAGAATTAAAATGAATGGGAGAAATCATATAACAAACCATAACGTAATACAAAAGAAAATGTTCTGTTACATTCTGCAATTGAATTCCATAGTTCTTTCTCTGGATTTGGAAGGCATTTTGCCTTAAAAGATCATTGGGAATTTTTTAAGTCCTTGCATTGCTGTGAAGGGCCAAGTCTACCAGAAAAAACTCTTGCACACTGTGGTCATTGCACAAAGTTCTCCTGGTTCTGCTCGTTTCGCTCAGCATCAGATCGCGTATGTCTTTCCAGATCTCACCAAAGTCTTCCTGTTCATCATTTCTTATAGTACAATAATATTCCATTACATTCATATACCATCATTTATTCAGCCTTTCTCCAATTGATAGGCATCTCCTTGATTTCCAGTTTTTGGCCACAAAAACACACAAAGAGTGCTGTTATAAGTATTTTTGTACATGTGGGACCCATTTTTATGATCTCTTGGGGATACAGTCCTAGAAGTGATATGGTTGGGTCAAAGGGTATACATATTTTTGTAGCCCTTTGTATTTGTCTTATTTCTTTTAAAATATTTTAATTGAATAAGTATCTTAGAATGTCAGAAATGCTTGGTTATAAGCTATCACTTCCTTAATGCTAACGTGTGTGTGTATGTGTGTGTATGTGTGTGTGTGTGTGTATGAGAGCATATTGTTAATCTGATTGTTTTCCTTTTCTAAGATTTTAGTTGATGTCATACCTAATGAGCCAGTCAAGTTAGTTCCTGAATGTTTACCATCTACCCCAGCTGTTTCTAATGTTCCACCTATCGCCAATAGGACCTTAGTCAAAGACCTGTGCCTCAACATCGTGGTAATGTTTGCATTTTACAAAGTTATCACAAGATAATTACATTTGGTCTTATGTTAGATGTATTGAGAAGACTATATGTGGGGTTTTTTTTGTATGCGATTTTTAGACTAATAGAATATCATTTTTCTAATAGATCAATTTGATGATGTTATGATAATTGAGTTTTTGATTATCCATTTTTGGACATAAGCAATCTAAATTAGCAGGTTTAACATTAAAATTAAAAAATGTTATGCTTGACTTGGTAAAAGTGAGATTTTGCTAAACTTAGCATGGTGGCTATATAGTAATTCTTTATTTATCCAGAAGTAATTATATGTATATAAATTTGGTATTAACTTGATATTCTGATATTGTCCTTGCATATTTTATGCATATTGTCAGTTTAAAATATAATATATATTACAAATTATACATCATTTATAATCCTATATAGTAATTCTTTATTTATCCAGAAGCAGTTTATTTCCCAATCTTAATTATCTTGTTCAGAAGAGCTATGCTAGATGAAAAGCCTGACTATCCAAAAAAAGACATTGTAAAATTTATGTACAAAACTCATATATTTTATCCTAGGAGAAACCTTTTCTGAAAATTTATTTACTATACACAGTGCTTTGCCCCTCTGTTGACTTAAAAATGTATGGCTGTAAGTGTGTATAATTGAATAACTTTTATTTTAGAAACAATTCTGATTAGTTTAACTATGTTGTTTTCCAGTCTGTGGCAAATTATAATAAGGGGCAAAAGCTATAAGTTGGTAATGCTGATACGTTTCTAATGGACAGCAGTGAAAGAGGCAAAAAAAACCCTTAAAAATGCATGAGAACTAAAAGGGCCTCATAATCTGTAGGCATTTAATGTATGTAGGGATTTTGTAGACCTCAGAGCCCTTAAGAATGTAATAACCATCTTAAACTAAAATAATGGATATGTAGTACATGATACATTTTTGAAGGATTTTCACCATACATCATTAAAATTGCTCTCAAAAGTTCATCAGAGAGTCATAAACCTCGTAAATTTAAAATAGTGTTGTGTACAACAGTTCATTTTGCAGTAATGTTGTTGAAATAATCTGGTATTGCATAAGCTAATTTTTAGTATTAATATGAATTTGTTAAGCACATCTTAACTTGATAGTTGGAAGAATCCAAACATATTTTGGTGTAGATAGAGTAGTTTGTCTTATAATGTTATCCCAAGCATTTTGCACCAAGATAGATAAATTAATTATTCAATATTTAGTATTACAGTTCTTCAGTATCAGTTCTGGATTATACATGTGATGGAGAAAAGTGTTTCTTTATATTCCTTAAGCCTTTCTTATCTTTATGTTCATATTTCTACCCTCAAATTCATCTGGGGTTCAAATAAAACTTGACAAAACATCCTGATGCCCCATACTATGATGACCTGGCTCAGGAACAGCTAGAAATTTGCCCAGTATCATATTTTGTTCTTTGCTTTGTATGCTATTGGTGTCAGTAGCATTATTGCCAGGTCCTTTTAATAAAGGAATTTGACTCAGGGCTCTCCCTCAGTTTCTCTGTTAGTCATTTGGCATGATTTTTATCTCTCAAGTTATAGATTTTGAGCTAGCAAAGAAATTATTTTAGGTTCTACCCCCCTAACTCTATCCCCTTATTTAGCAGATAAAGACACTCAGGCTCATGTAGGTTAAATTACTTTATGCCAAATGATTTTCTTTCTCCTACTATTAAATTCCAGTGGCCCTATTAACTTTTAGGTCATTTTTTTGGACCCCTAGCTCCTAGTGTTTTTTCTTCCAAAGGTTACCTTGTATTTTCTTTGTATATATCTCTCTATATGTATATTGTCTCTCAGTGGAATACGAGCTTCTTGAGTGCAGAAGATGTGTCATATTTGTATTCCTAATGTCTGACATAATACCAGGTACACAGTTAATTTGCTCTTTATAATAGCTTATTGATTGAATAATTTCACATGGGTAGTAGAGAGTAGAATGGCAGATCTAAATTCAGTGCCCTTTCCATTTCACCTCTGTGCTTTTTAATCTTGGTTCCTTTTTCTCAGTAACCTAATGGAAGAAAACACAGTTATTGACTGTATTTGATAAAAAATTAAATAAAGAGAAAAAGAAAGTAAGTAATTTCCCAGAAGGGTGATACAGATTAGTGATAATGTCAGCATTGACAGATAAATTTAGAACCCCCGTTATTTGTATAGTATATTCAATATTGTTTTCTCCCATTGCTCTATGCTTTTTTCATTCTTTTTGAAGTTTTTTTTTTTAATGTTTGGACTGTAATATCAGAAGGACAAATATGAGTCAGTGTTTGGTGCACCATACAAAATTCAACATAACCGGAACTTGTATAGCTCTTTACAACTTTTTATTCCCAAAAGATTATTCTAATCAGTTACGACTTCATTTAATTTAAGGATGAACACAATAATCGAACTGGGACTAATTTGATTGGCAAGATAATTGCTAAAATTAAAAGTTCTAATGATGAAGATACTGAGATTCCACTTTTTAATGGGAAAGTTAGAATGGTTGAATTTCCGTTTATCAAGGGATCTGCTGAAATCAAGGTAATTTTTCACCAATACTTCATTATGAAATTCTTACTGTCATCTTTTATTTTTATGTCACTTAAATTTCTTTCATTGTCTCCTCCTGGACACTTCTCAGAAAGCTTTCTCAAATAACAAAAAATATATTTTTAAAGTAAACAAAAGAAAAAGTGGATGTAGAGAATAAAGTGAGCATATAATCCATGCTTGAAAACATAGGCAGTGTTTCACACCTATGAACTACTCACCTCTGTAAAGAATTTGGAGGAGGTATCATTTTTTTTCTTGTGCAACATTATCTTTTGATTGTTTGTGGTAATATTTCTTGTAGTTTATGTAGTTATATCCTCTCTTCTCCCACTCCCTCTCACCAGCTCTCGCTCTCTCTCCCTCCATGCTTGACTTTATACCGATTTATATCTTTTTATGCTTCTCCATGTTATTCTTATTCTGTATCTTACAGTACAACAATATTTCATTACATTAATTTACTGTAGTTTTTTTTTTAGCCATTTCCATCAATGTGCATATCAACTAATTTCTAGTTCTTTGCTTCTGTGAAAAATGCTGCTATAAATCTTCATTTGTAAATTGGGGATCTCTTCTTATCAAAGACTTCGTTGTAGTATATGCCTAACAATGGAATCTCAGGGTCAAAGAACATGGGCATTTTAATTTCTGTAATTTCATATTGCTATCCAGAATTGTTGTACTAATTCATAGCTCTGCCACCCATGTACCTGTCTTCCTACCTCTCCTCCGCCATTAACTATTCCCATATTTTGTCATTGTCAGTTTTCTGGATGTGAGTGTATCAATATTTTTTATGTAGTAATCCAGGAAATATGTATCATTGTATAGAATGTCTAAATCAATGAATCACATACGCTTTAGAGTGAGAGTGTAAAGTTGGTAATTTTTTTAAAAGCCAGAAGCAATTTCCTAAGATTTAACTACTAAGTTATAGACAAGCAATGATCTGCATTTTTGGAAGGAGTTCCAATACAAAATCATAGATACTTAATGTAGTGACATAAGACTTCTTACATAAGGAGAAATATGTGAAGTTACAATTTTTAGGTAATAATTTTCTTTATAATCTTGTGATGTTGCCATGTTCTTGTTTTAATTGAGTATATATAAATTAAATTTGTATATAAATATATGCAAATATATTTATATAAAAATTTACACAGTTTGTATATATTCACATTTATTAACTACTGAAGTAGAGTTTGAATGCTTGTCAGTTTTAGTTCGGAAAGGACCTCAGTATCTGGTATCTTATCCTGCCAGGATCTCCCTAAGACACTTCATATGGAAACAATTTGGTTTCCTTGCATGGTGCTGATATACTTTCCAGGATTTACAGGCTTAAACAATGAGGTCAGCTCAATGACTTTGGTAGTCAGTCTAATACCTCTTCTCTCCCAAACTTCCCTTTGAAGCCTCCCAAACACTTAGCTAGCTCTGGCAATGTGTGTGAATCAACCTCATTATCAATGTGTACATCCCTGGAAAGTACACTGTCAAGGTAAGTGAACTTGTCCACAGCATTCAGAACTACTCCATTTGTTGTAACTGATGGTTCCATGTATGGATGGTATGGTGATGGCTGATGGAGCCCCTGTGTTTTTTTGATGTTAATTGTTAGGCCAAAAGTAGCACAAGTAGCAGAGAATCGGTCCATACTTTGTTGCATCTCAGCTTCAGAGGCTGCGTTGAGTGCACAATCATCTGCAAACAGAAAATCATACACCAATACTCCCTCCACTTTGGTCTTGGCACGTATCCTTTTCAAGTTGAAGAACTTACCATCAGTGCAGTACTAATCTTGATGCTGTGTTCGTCCTCATTGAAGGCATTTGACAACATGGCTGAAAACATCATGCTAGTGGGAGCAAGCACACAGACTTGTTTTACTTCATTGGTGACTGGGAAGGCACAAGAGCATTGTCCATTATCTAAAACCTGGGTGAGCATGCAGTTAGAAAATTGATATACAATGCTGATGAACTTCTCCAGGAAATCAAATTTTGACGTAATTTTCCGTAAACTGTCACAACTAACAGTATCAGAGACCTTGATCAGATCTACAAATGTTGTGTACAGACCTCTGTGATGCTCCTGGCATTTCTCCTGGAGTTGTCGGGTAGCAGACACCATATTGACTATTCCTTGGCCCTTTCTGAAGCCACACTGGCTCTCAGGTGGATGACCATCTTCCAAGTGAAGGATCTGCCTATTAAGGAGGACTCTGGGAAGAATCATGCCAGCAATGACTAAGAGAGAGGACCATTCCTCCTGCCTCCACCCCCCCCCCCCCCGAAGATTGTCACCATGCAAATCTATTTCCTTTACCTTTGTAGAGATGGACAATGGAGGCATGCTTAAACCTGGGGGATAATCTCCTCTTGCCATATAACCTGGAAAATTTCAGTCAGCTTTTGCATGAGCGGTGGACCTCCTACTTTGTATACCTCAGCTGGAATAGAGTCAGCACCAGGTCCTTTGCCACACAAATGGAACCTATTGGCATTCAGAGACTCTTTTTCACCTAGGGACAGATTGACTTCATCCTGAGGTAAACTTCCGCATTGATTGATGATAGTCTGTTGAGAACACTTTGGAACTGTTTAGTCCATCTTTCTATCATGTCCTTATCACTAATCAATGTGGTTCTATCATCAGTGAGTAGTTGAGATGTACCACAGATCTTTGACCCATAGATAGCCTCCAGGGCATTATAAAAGAGCTTTGGATTGTTACTATCAGAATAAAACTGAATTTCATCTGCCTTCCTCCTGAGCCAAGAATCCCACATCTCTCTAAGCTTCATTTGTACTTTACTTTTGAATAGAGTTAAATGCTGCCTTCTTAGAGGTGGATGAACGAACTATCTTGCTGGTAAACCCTGTGAAGTTCTTGTTTTTCTTTTAGCAACTTCTGAATTCCCCTATCATTTTCATCAAACCAGTCTTGGTATTTGTGAGTGTTCTGACTAAGATGAGCAAATGCAGTGCTGTACACCAAATCTCTGAAAGCTACCCACTCCTTTTCTGCTCCACTTTCGCTAACTGTATGCTGGCTAAACTTTCCCTCCAAGTTAGCAACAAACTGTTCCTCTCAGAAAAGAGCTCTAATCTGTTAACATTAATTCTTCTAGTAGTCATTTTACCTTGGGGATGACCCTTTTTTTGAATGTGAATATTTAGCTTGGAGAGGATAAGTCTATGATCAGTCCAGCACTTTGTATTCTCACATTACCTTTGTCACTCTCACATCTTGTTTATCTCTTCTTCTTATAAATACATAATCTGTTCAATGCCTGTATCTGCTGTGAGGGTGCATCCATGAAGTTTTATTTCGTTTGGAGCAGAAGACATAGTTGGTAATGAGGTCCTGAGATGTGTAAGTCTTCAGTAATTATGTGACCAGTACTGTTGCTGTTTCCAGCTTCGTTCCTTCCTAGGACTGCCTGCCAACTCTGGTAATCTGACCCTTCTTTAACATTAAAGTCACCCAGAATTACAAGCTTGTCCTCTTTTGGTACATTGATGATAAGGGTCTCCAGGTCTTCATAATATTTTTCTTTGATCTCATCTGGGTTCGTCATATTGGGAGCATAGGCACTGATGATGGTGGTGTGACATTTTCCTGTAAGTGGCAATCACATTGTCATGAGCCTCTCAGTCATTCCTTTTGGAAGGCATACAAGCTTTCTAATTAGATTAGTTTTGATTGCAAAACTTACACCTGCTAGACAGTAGCCTCTTCAGAAAAACGTGTATCCAGCTCTGACTTCAGTAACCTGGCCTTCATTTGCCTGCCTTGTTTCACTCAATACTTCTTTTTAGATGTGATACCTTCTGGGTTCTCTTACAACAAGAATTGTTCATTTTTCAGGTCTAATAGATTTTGTGTTATCTATAAATGTGTGCACATTTCATGTGCTGATCGTGAATGGACTCATCTTTGAAGATGTTTTCTGTACTTCTTTTTTTTGTGTTTGAACCACAGGGTGGGATCCCTGCCTACCATGTCTGTCCAGGGTTGGGTCAGTAGACAGTTTTTAGAACACCCTTTCTAACCCATTCCTCACACCAGGGAGATGAGCAGTATGATCCTTAAAAGGCAGCTCAGACATCCAGGGGGCTGCTGATTCTAGTGAGGAGATGACCCTGGTGGCTTGGGCCACCTCTGTACAGGATTTACACCTCCCAGTGTATCCACACCTGTTGCTTTATCAGTTGCCCATTACCACCGTACTTTGGGATATAGGTAAAAATAGCAAAATGATATGGATGATGTCTTTTGATTCATGCATAAATTATTTTAAGTGAGGCAGAGTTGCATGAAGTTGTCCACCTCACTCTGTCCTCCAGAGTCATGACAGTCAAATGGCAGGACAGAGTGAAGATGCCTGGTAATGGCCCAAGATGCAGTGGATGACCTTGGTGTCTTCAGTGTCTAAGTGAGCTCTAAGTGCTCCACAGAGCTTGCTTCAGCTGCCTTTGTGGCCTTTGGGATGAATTGTTCTCATCAGCCCATTCTACCAGGGGAAGTTTTCATAAGCTTAGGATAAATACCCCCTCCCTCGCCCCACCCTGCACCTCCCTCTCCCCCCAACTCCCCAATGGACTTGAGATCCCTCTGGCACCCCCAATGTGGTTTAGCCAATCTGGAGAAATGAGTTTTACTGGAGTGTGGCCACTGCCCATGCTATAGCTTCTTGGAGCCACAGGTGAGAGTTAGGTGGAACAGATAGACACCAATGGTGGAAAGCAACCTTGAAAAGGGCTTGGCAACCTTCACATCAGTAGTACTAGTCTTCTCTGAACACACTTCACACCCTACCATATCTGATAAGATTATCCAATAGGAAATCCTTCACTAATCTATTTATCATTTTCAATCTAAGAATCCTTGGGGACCTCGGAAGTCTTTCAGTTCAAAATTCTTTGAATTCAACAAATTCTTTCCACCATCCTTAAATGTTTTCCTTTGTTATTTTTTTCCTCACAATTTCTAAACACTTAATGTCCTATTCCCCTTGCCCCCCACACCCTCATTTAACATTATTTTCTACCAGTCATAGGTTATTTTATATTAAGTTTGCTCAAATATCAGTTGGGAATCATAGTGAAGGAAAACCTTTTTTTTTTTACATTTGTATGTTATTTTAGACTTGGGAGCATAATCAGAATAAAATTCTTTTTACAAAAGAACATTTTGCAAATTAAACCAGAGTCCACAAGGATTTAAATAATACACATTGTTTCAAAAAGAAATTTAAATTTAGGCTTTATTGATTTTTTTTTTAGTTAGAATTTCAGAAACCCAATCAGCTAATACCATTTTTACTAAAATTGGTGTATACCTATTTCAAGCATGCACAGTACGAGCGCCAAAATCAGCACTAAATAGTGAGCAAGTCATATGGTTAAATATCATATGCAGGACTAGGTGCAGCTCAACATATAGCCACATATATTTGATATTTGCATACTTAAATGATTTCCCCCATCACTGGGAAAGGTAAAAGAAAAGTCTAGAAAACTTAAGTGTAACTAGATTATTGTCAATTGTAATAATAAGTTATTTTTCATACTCTGTTAAGAGATTGGATCCCTAGGACTTGCTTTGAATATTAAGCTATGAATATAAAGCATCCGGTTTTTCCCAGTAACTGTATGCTTACTCATATTTTGTTGGTTAAATTTCCTCTAACCACTAGAGGTCTCTAGGTTCACTTGTAATATGGGGCCAATCACAATAAAGTCTGTTACAGAAGTTCTACTCCTTTATATTCAGGTTTTTTTTTTTTTAAAACAATAAATGTAGGAGTCATGTTTTGTGCTAAACAAATTTTATTTGTTCAGTAGATTTCATGTAACTCTGACATCTTTTTTGTCTATAATTGTCTCATATTTTGATAAATGTAAACAAGCATACTTTTAAATGTATATAGGAACACTCATTGCTCAATTTTTTTTTCTCTTTTCAGCCACAAATATTTTCTTTTAATGTTTTAATGACTTAATGTCTATAGAGCACTATGCTTAGAGCTGAGGTCTATGAAAAGTGTTGAGAAAACAAAACCTGCTCAAATGGAGCTAATGCAGCTAAGGAGTAATACACAAATATTTCAGTGAGTTTATTGTGTAATCATTGTGAGACCTTGTACCAGATGTAGACTGCAGTTCTCACATCTTCTCATCAAATTCTGTTCTAGTGTTCTCATAAATCTTTTGTAAAGGGTCCATCTGACATCCCAGGGGCCTTCTAATATTCCACTGGTATAATTCAAGATTTGGGCTGTTACCTTTCACTCTCACTACTCAGCTTCTCAATTTACTTTTCCATGCACACATTTCCTGGATGATACTTTAATTGCCTTTCTTGTATTCAAGTCAGCTACCACCTACTTAAACCAGACGGGATCAACTATACCCAGGATGCATCTGTATTGCTCTGTTGCCTTTATCTTGTTAACATTTAATTTTTCTTGCGTAATCTCTTTTCAGTGACTATGGATTTTATTGAAGAGGGACTAGTATTCTTGTATAATACTGGTATACCAGCATTCTGGGATTTTCTATACCCTTGGCACAATGTTATCCGGAAGGTTCTGGAGGACCTCACTATTTATGGGGAATCTCTCCCGCTGAGGACTTTGTAGCATATCCTCTATGACAGAGGTTCTGTGGAGCATATCATCTCTGTCTTATATTTCATTTGGCACTGTAAGCAAAAAGTTATCTAGATTGAATCCATTAAGGAATCTTAGATCATATTCATATATATGTGGGAGAAAAGCTTGTAGGAAGAGAGCCTTAAAGGTTTTGTTTTATTCTACTTAGGGAAATTTTTAAAAAATTACAAATATCTTGAGATCTTGTAAACTATATTCCTTTTAGTCAGTTATAATCATTTAAGCAATTCAGCTAATATTTAGTAAGTATTTACCATGTGAAAAACACTCAGTCTTGGACCCTGAGCCTAGAGTCAGGAAGACCTGAATTCAGATTCAGCCTCAAACACTGACTCTGTGACCTTGTCAAGTCATTTAATCTCTTTTTCTCTCAGGGTTGTTGTGAGAATCAAGTGAAATGATATTTAGAAATTGTTTTGCACATTGCCTGGAACATAGTAGGTGATAGTTAAATGTTAGTTGTTATTTTTTCAAGGAGCTTATCTTCTAGTGGTTCTAGGAGGGCTGAGAAGAACATAATTTAATGTATACAAATAAATTATATAAAGCATATATATATATATATATATATATATATATATATATATACACACACATATATTTCAAAAGTGAGGTAGCATTAACAATGGACATCAAGAACAGACTCGGGTAAGAAGGACTACCTCCTTCATCTGTGTCTTGAAAACTCAGGAGTCTAACAGATTGACATGAGAAAATTTAGCACCAATCAAGAAAATATATTAACTGCCTTTTGTGTGTCAGGTACTACACAAAAAGCTGGAGATAAAAGTAAAAGAATGACATAAAACTTATTCATAGTGAGCTTACATTCCTCACATGGGGATGGGAGAACGAGTCATGAGACAGAAGGTCATTTATGGAAAACAATTCAGTATGTCTAGAGTAGATTATATGAAGTAAAAATGGGAGCCAGATTATGGAGGAACTTAGATGCCAAATTGAGAATTTCCTATTTTATCCTAGTAGAAGAACAAAGACATTGAAGATTTTTGAGTAGAAATGTAAATGCTCTATATTTTAGGAATATCAGTTTGATAGCTGTGTGAAGGAGGAATAGATTGAGTGAGGGGAAGAGATGAGATGCAAGGAAATCAATTAATAATAAATAATAATGGCTAGCATTATATATAATTTTTCATGTGTTAACTGCTTTGATTCTCGGAACAGCCCTATGGATTAAGTAGTGTCATTATCCCCATTTAACCGATGAGGAAACTAAGACACACATAGATTAAGTGACTTGCCTCAGTCACACTGCTAGTCAGAATCTGAGACAGGATTCAAACTCATATTTACCTGACACTTAGTTGTGAAGAGAAGGAATGGGTGTGATTGACCAAATTTAGTGTTATTGAAGTTGTCTCATACAAACAGCCTTAAGAAAAAGGCCATTCAGTTTAGCCCATAGGACATCATTGATGGGTAATGCAGTTATGTGGGTTGTAAAACCAGGTTGTAAGGGATTGAGAAATGTGTTGGGAGGTGAGGAAATAAAAGTAACTATTGTAGAAGTTTGAACGTGAAGGGAGAAAGAATACAGAATCATTGCTTAGGGGATAGCAGATCTAGCTAATTATCATTTTTATTTTAAAAAATCGGAGCAACTTGAATTTTGATAAAGCATTTATTTAGTACTTGTGGCGTGTTAGTCTTAGAGAATATAATTACAGGCAGTTGAGAAAGTTGGAGCTTCCACATTCTGATGGAAAAAACACATAAAAGAGCTAGAAATTGTGGGAGGGATATTGCACTATATGGGTGCTGGTGTAACTTGATATTTGGAGGCAGATACTGGTTCTTGACAACATAAGGAGAAAAAAACTCCCTATCAGAGCTTAAGTTGGTTTCAAGAGTGGAATTCCTTCCTCCCCCCCAACTCAATAGGTGAAGAGTCGCTGGGGGTCCAGCCAGCAGTGTTTAGCCCTCTTCCTCCTCTTTCCTCCCCTCCCATCTCCTCTTGAGTGAAGGGGCGGTGGACCATGGTCATCTGAGTGTTCATCACCTCCTCGTAGTTCGTTTTCTGGAAGCCAACAAGATAGAATTTGAGGAGGTAGACATTGTAATATTGGAGGAGCAAAGTCAGTGGATGTACAAGAACTTCAGAAAAACAACCAGCTCAGGGCAATCCAGTGCCACCACAGATATTCAGTGGAAATTGATACTGTGGTGATGATGACAGCTTTTTTGAGTCAAAGGAAAGCAACACAGGCTTTTCATTTGTAGGCCTGAAAGCAAGATTGCCATCAAAGGCAAGGTGGAAAGGAAAACTAAGAGGGCAGAAGAAGCACATTTGGAAGAACAAGCATGGTGTTCAACAAACCACTGACCTAAGGGGTCGCTGGGATAAAAGCCACTTAAGAAGTACTTTCCAAAGATGTGGGACCATTGGGCGTTAAAAAAATATAAATCACAGTGATTGTGTGGTGGATTGTTCCTTATTTTCTGATTTACCTATGTTTGATGAGATGTGTTGGGGGAAGTCTCTTCATGGGTACTGATTGTTTTCCTTCCTAGTTTCAAAGATAAATGGATGGCAGTCACCAGATGATAAATGTAGCATCCCTACAATATTACAGAATATATCCATGTTAGTTAGACTTGCTTTCCTTTAAGCTAATGCTGCCCAGGTCATGTTATTGGAATTAATTTATTAGGACATTTGCATCTCGAGCCAGGAAGGGGAGAAAATGATGCTTAAAATAAGCAGGGTAATGAAGAGAAACGGCTCATAACTAGGAATGGTCATATTTCTGCTATTTGTAAATGCCACATGAATATAACCTTTGATGTTATAACCTGCTTACTCTAATAATAACTCTCCAAACTATTAAAAAATGATTCTAAATTCATTGTCACAGTGAAACATACAAGTGACTTTAATGGAGGAAAACCTTGCTAGAGTATTGAACTCTAATGATATTTTGGGAAAGTATCTGGGGTTTTTTTTCCTCTTCCTTAGAGAAATTTTCCATTTAAATGCGATGAGATGCTTGACAGAGATTTTTAAATTGTGAAGGCCATGCAGTGATTTAATCAAAATTTTGTAAGAAAGTTGTTCAATTTACATCTGAAAGTTTTGTTATGACAGAGATAATACTGTATATGTGTGGTGTATATATAAATATATATACACATGCAGATATGTGTGTGTGTGTGTGTATATATATATATATATATATATATATATATATATATATATACCCCCACATATATTTTTAGTGTACCCCTCCCAAGTAGTTACTTCTTGTCTCTTGTAAAGGGATTATATTTTTTGAAAAAGGAGCTCTTGGTTAGATGTATTTTGTGTATCCATTGATGAATCATATTAAATGATACATTTGTATCCAAAATTCTTGTGGGAAGGAAGAAGGCAAAGATAATCACTGAAGTGGAGACAGTATGGTTTGGATCTGATGGCCAGGAAATTGGGCAGAGGATTGATTACCAGCATGTTTGTGTGACTGAAAAGAAGATGCATCGTCTTCGCTTTTAAAAAAAAATTTTTTTTTTGTAAAAATCTATTCCTTTCTTATTTTCTTAACAAATGGCTATGCAGTTCATTCTCAACCCTATAATACAGTCTGTGAAAATAATTTGGTTAACAATTGCCCAAGGGCACAGATTTTATTACTGTTTTTCCTCCTGGATAATTTCTCTTGGAATTGCTTCTCCTTTTCACTAGTAATCATATGCCATATCATATCTTTCCAATTTGCCAGATTTCATGAGTGTCTAACTCTTGAATTTTCTTTTTTCTTATTCTATACCCTGAGTTGCCTGCCGGTTTCTATCTTATTTTGTCAGAACCCAGTCTTTATTTAAGGAAAATGAGGGTTGAGAAGAGAAATATGAAAAAAATAAAATGGGGGAGGAATCAGAGAACATTTATTCTTATCACAGTGATAATTTTATTTTAAATTACATTTCTTTGGATCTCTGGGTCTCACAACATGAAGTGACTTTTTTCACTTCCTACCTTTGCTTTGAATATTATTGGTTGATATTTGTTTAAAATTGCACACACAAAGCATCACTTGTCTTTGCAACTACATAAAAACAGTGTATTTTAATGCATCTTTTAGGAATATTAAGAAAAAACAACCCTATGGGAGTACTTCACTCATTCACCTGGGATATAATGTCTACTTCCATGGTAACAGTTGTAATTGTAACTCAGCCATGGGATTTTGGGGTTTTTTGGTATATTTTACCTTCTTTCCTCTTTTGTTTGTTTTCACCTTATGAATTTGGAAGATTTTGCTGCTAAGAACATAAGGGAGGTCTGGTAATTCTGATTACATTTTTTATTTATATTTTGGAGAAAAGCACTTTTAGTTTGGTAATTTTTAACAAGGGAATTTCTGATAAAAAGATCAGTTGATTTCAGAAATTATGCATTGAAATTCTTTTAATTTATAATTTTTGTTCAGAAAACAATTGTGAATATTAAATCTTAAAGGCAAAAATTGTAAAACTTATACAACTATTTATTAATTACCTTAAAGTAGAGTAAAATTTAACCTGTGGTAATAGATATAGAAAAATACCTTTTTTAAACCTAGTTTCTCTTACTGGAGGTTTTTTTTTTTTAAATAGGATCTAGTACTGGCAGAAAATAGCCCTGGAAGGGACAGTGCTGAGTACTTTATTGTTTTTGAACCTCAACTACCAGCTTTATCAAGAACATTGGAACCCTACCGTCTGCCATTTATGTTTTATAATGGTAAGTTTTTCAAAACAGGGATACTTAAAACTTTAATCACTTAGTGTTCTTTTAACGGGCAGTATAGTTATTTCAGGTAAAATCAGGCAAAATTGTTGTTTGTGTTTTTCAGTTTTATTGAACATATTAATTTTACAGCATAAACATTTAAAATATCACCTAAAGTAAGTTATCATAATTTTTTTTATTAGACTTTAGGAAGCAGCAGCAGATGGCAGCACTTACAAAAGAGAGAGACCAGCTATCTCAGTCCATTGTTCTGTACCGAAATTTATTTGATGCCAGCCACCAGCTTATTAATGAAATGAAATGTAAGTTTTATCATGCAAATACAATTATAAATTATTACGGGGGGATGACAATAGCAATTTGACAACCGTGCACTCATTAATAAATATGGCTTTGGTTATACCTAAAAAGAAAATGTGGTTTTATGTAGCCAAACTAGGTAACTCAGGGAAACAAATGTGAATATATTTTGACAACACCACCACTCTTCACTTGTAGAAATATATTTTTAGTGATCATTTTCATTTTTGTATAGCACTGACATAATCATTAGATTGTTTGCTTTCAGAATATTAATGAACCAAAGAACAAGCGCAATAATTTTTAGTATTTGTTCCACTGATTTTTATGAAGGTAAAGCAGTGATAGTTTATTAGTTAAAAATATGGCCTGATGGATCATTTCTCCTTGATAGACTTTGACTTCTTGATTATAGTAGTCATGTAGTGTTTTGTATGCTGTCTACCTTATTTCATGAGCTTTTGGATGAACACCTAGTGGAAAGAGGGCCGTGTTTGTGCCTTAAGAATTAGTAACAGAAGATGCTATCACTTTCCTAAGTCTTTAATATTGGTAAATATTTTGCCTTCTTTTGATACCAAAATATCATGAATCTGGTTCTAGAGTACAAGATAAAAATTACTATGTTGAACATACAGCTAAAACAATGTTAGGACATTTTCATGTTTTAGCATTAAGCTTCAAAAACTTGTAAGGCATATAAAAAATGAACAATCCTTAGGAGACTACATTCTGGGTTTTTTATTTTATTACTTATTTTAGGTCAAGCCCAAGAAGCAGGATCAAAAGAAGTTCATTTGAGGAATGAACTAAAAAAACACCATATGAACATTCCAACACCACCGCAGGTATGTTTTCAAACATAATACGATACAGTAATACAATGACAAATATAATTTGTCGAATAAATACACATATATGTTATACACACATGTGCATGGGTGTATATTCTTAAATCTGAAGCCTAGAAAGTGGTTTATATCATAAAAATATTTTAATATTAATCTGAACTTAGTCTTAACAGTGATAAGGGTACTGATTTTTTTGTTTGTTGTTGTTAACTGGTTGGACATTGGTTATAGATTACAGTTGTAGTTTGATCAGATGTACTAGATGAATTCATCCAAGTCTTATGTTATCATGTTCTCAAATAAGTTCAATCAGCAAATATTTTGAAGTCAATACAGGATCCTAATTTATGCACATATGATTCAGCAACAATAATACCCAGTAACTGTATTAATGATTGTTCTTATTGGGGTGATAAACACCTACACACAAAGTTACTATTTCCTGGTGGGATCAGGAATGGCCTTATGGAAATGGTACCCAAGCTGCACCTTAAAGGAAGAGATGGATTATGAGATAATGTCATTGAGCAAATTATAAACAAAGTGGTTGACTTGAGTGAATGATTGGGAGTAGAAGGTGGAATATTGAATTTAGTCATTGAGTAAATATGTATTAAGCACCTTCTCTACATTATCCAGGGATGAGAAATCTGCTGTCTCAAGGTCATATATGGCCCTCTAGGTCCTCAAGTGCAGCCCTTTGATTGAATCTAAACTTCCACTGAACAGATTCTCTTAATAAAAGGATCTGTTCTGTAAAACTTGGATTCAGCCCTAGAAGGCCACATGTGAACCAAACCAAAGAAGGCAAAGGACTGTCTCTGTTCTCAAGGAGCTCATAATCTAATGGGGGCAATAAGATGCAAATAACTGTATATAAACAAGCTATTTACAAGATGAACAGGAAAAGAAAAACAGGGTAGGAGAGAGAAGGCAGTAACATTGAGGCAAATCAAGAGAGGCATCCTGTAGAAGGTGGGGTTTTATCTGCAAGTTGAAAAAAGTCCAGCATTTGGCGGGTAAAGTAATACTAAAAGGTAGCCCATAGTAATACAGTGTCTAATGGGAAAAATCAGATATCCTACAAATATAAAAAGAGTAAAAGAATGAAAAGGCATCTCTAGAGGTATGAGACAAAACAGTTTCATATAGAAATATATTTCATCCAGCATTACTAATTTATAAACCAACAAATTCTACTTTTTTCTTATTTTTTTTCAAAGTAAATAAGAAAAAGGCTAACTGCCTACTTTTCTAGTTTAGATAAACCTTACTGAACTGTTCTTTGAGAATAAGTACTTTTCTCCTGGCCATTGATCTGTATTCCAATAAAATGTAAACTCCTTGAGGGCAGAGAAAGTTTTTTCTGTTTATCTTTACTTCTTTAAGGATTGGCATATCTTGTATAGATAAGAGTAGCCTTTATTGTTGAAATGAACTGAAGAATGTGGCTGAACTTGGGGATATTTGACTTCACCTTGTTTAGTGCTCTTTTCACTCTTCCAAGTTCCCTCTTTTTGTGGCTATTTTTAAGAATTGATCAAATAGTAGTCCCCTTTGACTGGAACGAAGTATGTGATAGGTAGGTAACAGTAGGTTGCACTCAGATTCTGATGGGCCTTTAATGCCAGGCAAAATTTTTTCATTTTATCTTTGGAGCAGTTATTTGAAATCAGAGCACTTTTATTTCATTCTTTGCTCTGTCATTTATTACCTAAGTGAATTCAATAAGTCATTTAACATCTCTGGGCCTTATTTCTTTCTCTGTAAAATGAAGGGATTGAACTAAATTATGTCTTAAATACACTTCCAGTTCTAAATCTTTTGCCCATGAAATTTTTGAATTGAGAGTAACATGGGCAAAAACCTATGCCTGATTGTAATTGTTTTAACAGGTACCATGCAGGGTAGATTGAAGAAAGGAAGGCTTAGAAGCACATAGACTTAATCGGGGCATCTATTGCAGTAGTTCAGGATTTAGGCTGACGAGGACCTCAAATTGGGTGTTAGCCATGTGAGTGAAGAGAAAAGTATGAATGCAAGAGATGTTCAGTAAATAGAATTAACTGAACTTGCTTATTGATTTAGATAATGGGGGTAGAGTTGAGGACAAAAATAAAGAATCTAGGAAAACTCAATCCAGGTGAATAGGAGTTTGGTGATGCCTTTAACAAATACTGAAGAATTTAGAAGAGGGAAGATGTTGACCTTCATTTTGCAGGTATCACATTTGATAGCATGTACAACCATGGCCAGAAACCATTTAGCAGACATTTATCATCTACTTTCTATAAGTCTCTGATGGTATAGGGATATGTATTAGACCTGTGATTTCATTGACTTAAGAAACTCCCAGATAAGGATCCAGCATCCACCAATACAGGTCTGCATTTCTTTGCAACTTAAGAGTCTTATTTATGTTACCTGTAGTTCTGAGAGGCTAAGTGACTTGTCTCAACCTCACGTAGTAGTCTTCAAGGCTTCAAGGTACCTCTTGAGGGATGAAGGTTAGTGGGTTCGATATAATATATACACACTTACATACAATTACAGATAGGGGCAAGTGCTAGTTATTGGAAAGGAGACATGTTGAAGATAGTACTGCACCCATATCTTGAAGAAGTTAGGATTTTAATAGAAATTAAAACATTGTATGTAAGAAATAGCTAGCAAGCCAGCTGAATGGAACAGAAAGTGAATGAAGGGGAATAATACTGTATAAAACTAAAAAGGAAAGAAGGCAACTATATTGTAGAGGAATTTAAATCCTAGATTATTGAGACTTTTCTAGTTTGACCTAGAGACACTAGGGAGCCATTGAGGATTTTTGAATGAGGGATTACCGGTGTGGTCAGAACTTTTAAATAGCTTTATGGAAAATGGATAAGACAAGGAAAAGACTTAAAGTAGGGAAACATGACTTTTGTAATAGTCTGGGCCAAAAGTGTTTAGGGTCTGTGCTAGGGTAGAAGTTAGGGAAATGACAATAAGGCAGCAGATGAAAGAGTTGTCTGTTTTGTCCTCTACTGTAAAACTTGGGGACTTGATTGGGTAGTGGATGGGATAAGAAAGGGTAGAATCAAGGATCATTTGAGGTTGGAAAACCTGAGTGACTAAAAATATAGTGGTGTCATCAGCAGAAATGGGGAGATTTGGAAGAGATAGAAAATTAATGTTTAAGTGTTTTACGTTTGAACTGCTTGTGGGATGGTTGAAGACATTCAGCAGCCAGTCAGTTATGTAGGACACGAGGTCAGGAGAGAGTTGAGATAGAGTATAGATAAACTCATGAGTCCATTGCAGAGTGATGATAATTGAACTCTTGGCAGTTAATGAAATAACTGAAAGACAAAGAGAAAAAGATCGCAGCACAAGAGCCTTGAGCAATGCCTGTTTT
>CM053773.1:56894933-56905457 GCA_028658325.1 Potorous gilbertii
GGGGTTTATACAGAGATCCTTTGTAGTGGAGCTCCAGCCCGCTCTGGGAGTCTCTGGCCGAGCTGCCTCAGCCTCTGCCGCAGTGGCCACTTCCCAGGGGGTCCGAGTCCCGGAGATCCCCCGCTCCCCTTTCAGCCCGTCCCTCTCACTGACCTGTGCGTCTGTGGGTGGAGGGACCTTCTCGCTGCCCGGAGATTCAGGTCCCCGATGCCTGCAGGGCTCTGCTGGCTCCTCTCAGTGCCGCGTGGCCGGCGCAGGGGAGGACTCCGCTCCCGTGTCCGGGTTACCTTTGCGGTCGGTTCTTCAGGGCTCTCTGCAACGCAAATCTCCTTCACTGTGTTGCTACGCGACTTCCACTGCTCCAGAATTTGTCAGGAGTTCTTTTTACATGAAATCTATGGGCTGTGGGTTCGGACCTAGCATAGGTGAGTCTTTCTGCTCCGCCATCTTGGCTCCGCCCCCTCTTTAATCTTTTTTTTGAACCTATTCTTCTATGTTTCCTAGATATCCAGTACCCCTTGTTGTTTTGCTCAGTGGTCTAGTATCCACTCTTCCATTTCAGAATTTTTTACCATACTCTGAATCCATTAAAATAAAAACAGAAGCATGTACTTGCTTAATATTATTACTTGAGTTTCAGTAATGACCTAATTTAATTAACGAATAATTTGTGCCTCTAAAACTACTCGATTTTTATCCATCCTTTTAAGTCCTGGTCAAGTGCTAAGTTTAGATGAAACAACGATCCAGAGTATATAGCACAATATAATTATAAGACATATACAGAGATAAATGTGTCAGATATGTGTATACTTGTTGTTCCATAATAGTCATGTTGTGAAAGACTAACTATATTTCCCTGCATTCTGTCCTGTCCCCCTCCCCCATTTATTCTGGTCTCTCTTTTGACCTTATCCCTCCCCAAAAATGTTTAATTACTCCCTCCTTCCATTTGCCCTCCCTTCTGTCATCCTTCCACACCCCACTTGTCTCCTCCCTTCTTTCCTATAGTGTAAGATAGATTTTCATAGCAAATTGAGTTTGCATGGTTTTTTCCCTCCTTAAGCCAAATGTGAGCTTAAGCTTCACCTTTTCCTTCTCCCTCCATTGACAAAGCTTTTTCTTGCGTCTTCTATGAGAGATAATTTGCCCCATTCCATTTCTCTCTTTCTCCTCCCAATATATTCCTCTCTCACCCCTTAATTTTATTTTTTTTAGAGATCATCCCTTCATATTCAATTCACTGTGTGCCCCCTCTGTCTATATGTATATAATCTCTCCAACTACCCAAATACTGAGAAAAGTCTCAAAAGTTATAAATATTATCTTTCCAGGTAGGAATGTAAACAGTTCAACTTTAGTAAGTCCCTTATGATTTCTCTTTCCTGTTTACCTTTTCATGCTTCTCTTGATTCTTGTGTTTGAAAGTCAGTTTTTCTATTCACCTCTGGTCTTTTCCTCTAGAATGCTTGAAAGTCCTCTATTTCATTGAATGACCATTTTTTTCTCCTGAAGCATATCATACTCAGTTTAGCTGGGTAGGTGAACTGTATTCTTCCGTGAGCTTTTGAATCTCCTTTTCCATTTGGCTAATTCTGCTTTTTAAAAGCATTCTTCTCATTGGCTTTTTGCTCTTTTGCCATTTGGGTTAGTCTATTTTTAAAGGTGTTATTTTCTTCTGCATTTGGGGGGGGGGGGTCTCTTTTAGCAAGCTGTTGACTTGCTTTTCATAATTGTCTTGCATCGCTCTCATTTCTCTTCCCAATTTTTCCTCCACCTCTCTTACTTGATTTTCAAATTCTTTTAGAGCTTGAAATTTTCTGACTTACTCTGCCATCTTTCTGCATTGTTATTTTCTAAGATAATCTCTTTTTCATGTGAGAAACTGCTGAGTCTTGTATGATCCTTGCTGTAGTATTTAGACCCCTTTATCCTCCTTTATTTTTTTTCTAGGTGCTTTCAGTATTTTGAGATCTAGATCTAGATTTTGGTCATGGCATTCTTTTGGCCTTTAAATTTTTTCTTTGAAGTGGTGATTTGTTAATATTTGCTCTTTTTACTTTGTCCCCTGATTCTCATAGACCTTAACAGTTTTCATTTGTAGTTTCTTAACATAAAGCACCCCAGTTTTTTCTTTACTTTTGCAGTCATGACTTTTAAAGAATCCAATGGTTCTTAAATTATTTTTTCTTTTTTCTTCCAAGTATTCATGTAGTTAGTCCTTGAGGGAAATACTTTTTTCCTTTCAGTTGTTGCTTATAGTTGTTAGGGTATTACTCTTGATTTTGAGTTTTGGATATCTCTGGATCCATTATAATTTTTTGTAATGGTCTATGTCTTTTCATATTTACTTGTTACTTCATTTTTAGAGGGAAGGCAGCTGATCAGCTCTGCTTTATGTCCACCTTGGTCTCTTGATCATTGAAGTTCACAGTATTGACTTTCAGGTCTTCTTTAGCATCTCAGGATAGAGTCTTAGCATTCTGGGCCAACGCTGTTATGCTTTGAGCTCCATTGTACTCCTTCTCTGGAGCCATTCCAGGGGCCATCATGGGTCTCCAACCCCCCTGGGACTTTCCTGCCCCGGTAGACCAAATCTTTCAGGCTACGAGCGTTTCTCACCATGTTTTTGTTGTCCTAGGAGACCTTTGACCTGTTTGCCTCAGCGTAGGCTCTGGCCTGCCTAGCCGCCCCCTTGCCTTTCTTCTGGCTGACTTCTAATGCACTTGAGAGGGGTAGTTTCTCATTTCATTTCTTGATCTGTGATTGATTTTTCTGTAGTCGTTACATGCTTTCTGCCTCCATTAAGATTGTTACCTTGGCCTAAAGTCGACTTCAGATATGTTGAATTTGAGGTGCCAGCAGACTCTCTGGGGTGGATTATCTTGGGAGGAGCCATGTGGGGTTCGAGAACACTCCAGGTTGGAGGGAACCAAGTCTGTATAGACTTGAGTGTTATTATCTTCCATTCTCAGAGGACCACAGTGACCTCACTATGTTAGTGTCAGCTTACATACAGTTTATCCAACTGGGACTGATATGCTCTACCATAGGTCAGACACGGATAATCTGTGTGAATGTTTGGGGTTGATTCTCTAAACTTGGGCATCTCACATTTCTTTTGAGCTACCTCAGTTCTCTCTGATAGAGCACAACAACTTCTCTGATGGGGGCATACCATGTGGGTGGTCCTATACCAGCATCTCCCATGTCACACAATCAGTTCCAAAGTTCTTCAGAGAGACCAGTGTCCTTGTATCACTTCTGACTACCACATGAGGGCTTATGCTGTGTATGTAAGTTCTCCATAAAGTAGTCTTTTAGGCAAGCGTATATTTGACCTTCAAACGAGGTGACCAGTCCATTGTAGTTGCGCTCTCTGCAGTAGACTTTGAATGCTCAGCAGTTTAGTTTGAGAAAGGACCTCAGTATTTGGTAGCTTATCCTGCCAGGGGATCTTCAGAATCTTTCGAAGACAATGCAGATGGAAGCAATTCAGTTTCTTGGCATGGCACTGGTATACTGTCCAGATTTCACAGGCGATATATACTTGATAATAAGGCCATGAAAGTGAATTTAATTTACAGGGCAATATGAGAGAAAAGAATAGGGTCAGGGGCACAGCTGTAAGGACAAAAATATGAAGAGATCTAAAAAAAAGTACCCCGTAAAGGAGGAGATAATGGATATTTGTCTTCATACCCCATAGTACCTTGGAATATAGTAGATAATTAAAAGTTATTAGATTGAATCTAGCATAAGATTTGGGAAGCTTCTGGCCATATGTACTAGCTTGCTCTTCCTTAGACCTTTTGAGAAAATTATGACTCTTAATTTAGGGCTTAACCATATGTTGGGAACTAATGTCTTTAAAAAAGGATAATCAAATTATAAATATGGCCCATTCTTGATTGGTTTTCTCTATAACTTCAAAAGATGAGAGATAAGGCAGATAAAACGAACATTTTTCTAATATTAATGTTTGCAGTCCTTGGTGCAAAGTAGGTGAGTAGTTTGGGAAACACTTCATTTAACCAGTCCTCGCCAGATTCAGATTATTCAATTAGTTATGTGTGAATATTAGGGAGTTACTTATGTAGTCAAAATTATACATACTAACTTTTCATAGTATTTTTCAAAGTAATGATGAGAGAACCTTAACTCTAATACGTTGTTTTTCATCTAGGCCTCTTCCTCATTTACGAAATGGAAAAAATTATTTCAGACCTATTGGTAATCCAGTATTTGCCAGAGATTTGTTAACATTTCCAGACAATACAGATCATTGTCAAACAGGTAAAGGATGTTATTTAAATAGGAGTAGAGACAGAAGCTATTTATTTGGTAAATGTATTATACACAGAATCAGGTCTTTATTAACAGTGCTTCATACCTCTTTTAATTTTCAGAAAGTTAATTTGTCTGTGAAAGGCTATTATTAACTTTGCGGTTTTGTCATTCTTACTCTAGGAGGAAGATATTTAATAGAATTATAAAAATTAGTATGTTCACTTAAGGAAAATATTTGTTATTTGTCTTTATTTTAATACATTAATAGGGAAAGTTCTCATAATTTGAAGTTAGATGTTCTTTAATTTTCTGTTTCAGTGTTTGGGATGCTATTAGGAGATACCATCATTTTGGACAATTTGGATGCTGCCAACCATTATAGAAAAGAGGTATGCTTATTTATTTGAATTTGTATTTTTAATTTTCTTCTTATATTGCATTTTTAAGGCATTGATTTTGCAGCTCACATGCAAAAAAAGACCCATTCACAGTTATATAAGACAGCTATGGGACAATCAATCCTATTAGCAGTTTGAGAGAAAACAATACAGAAAAACTTAACCCCATTCAGAATATCTAAAATGTCTATACACTTTGAAAGTCTGATCTGACAACATTGTCTTTCCTACACTTACGAATGTTGTAAACTAAATGACATAATCTCGCACATAATGGGAGAGATTTAATTTTGATAATTTGACCTTAATTTCAAGTTCAAAGGAAGCAAACTAGGTTTATCTTTTTTCCTGACATTAGAGCTGTCTCTTCTAATGGCTTTGAATTATCCTAAATTATTTTATACTATGGAAGTGGTTTGATAGGCCCATTATGTATGCATAAGTATAGCATGCCCACATATAAATTTGTCACATGTGGGCTATCACAAAAAATATTATTTAAAATGTTTTAGAAGCTTTTTCCTGCAGTACCACATTTGCAACTCCTTCTGGATATTCCCACTTGCCTTACTATTACCTCAGATTCTTAATTGAGTTCCTTATCTTCATCCAAATCCATATTCCCCTTCTCAGTTTCTGAACTTTTTAAGGGTATCAAATAGTGCTTTTTGATTCTTGCTTTTCAAGTCCTGTCCTCCTCTCATACTGAATTCCAAACACACCACTTTCTGTCTTCATTCCCACTGTCTTATTTTAGATTCATACATTTTGCTTACACTGTTTTTTAGTTGATTATACATATGACTGTCAAAGTAACTATTTTTGTTATTCTTCCCATTTCCTCCCCCTAAGAAATGGCAGCCCTCAATTGATTGGTCGCTGTCTAGGATGTTTAAAAGATCGTTAAGAGTAGCATTATTTTCCTAGCATAGGAGAGCAAATTGTGCCCTATTTTCAACAAAGGGAAGAGAGCAGGATCTGAAAAGTTAGAGTCCGGTGAACTTGACTTCCGTTTCTCAGAAAAATCCAGATTAAGTCACTCATGAGATGACTCGTGAGTTTCTACCAGTGATTGAGAAGATCCAGCATAGTTCCATCAAGTATCCCTCATATTTGACTAATATCCGTTCTTTTATGAATGGGGTTACTAAATTAGTAGATCAAGGAATTCTGTCGTTTTAAATACCTAGATTTTATCAGTGTATTGTTAAAATATTTCATACTGTGCTTTTGGAAAAGATGGAAGGAAATTGAATAAATGATAATATAGTTTGATAGATTTGATTCTGATTGAATGGTTCATTAGTGGTTCAGTGACACCTTGGCAGAAACTCTATGATTTGGCTTTCATGTTTTAGCTCTTCTTTTTTTATTACTTCAAGGTTTGCAAAGCACTTTATAATGATTACTTCATCTGATTCTCACAACAACCCTAGGATGTAGGTGCTGCTGTTATTTCCATTTTACAAATGAGGAAACTGAGGCACAAACGGAGGTGTAGTGACTTGTTCAGGGTTTGTACAGTATGTGTCTAAGGTCTGATTTGAATTCAGGTATTCCTGACTCCAGGCCCATTGTTCTATCCATTCTCCTACCTAGGAGAGGTTCTATATCTTCGTTTTATGTCTCTCCCTTCAGCACTCAACAGAGCAGTTTAATAAATACTTTTTTCATTCTCTTTATAATTTACTGACAGTATTGTTTACTTATAATAGGTTGTTAAAATCACCCATTGTCCTACTTTGCTAACACGAGAAGGGGATCGAATTCGAAGTAATGGAAAATTCGGAGGCCTACAGAATAAAGCTCCTCCGATGGATAAACTTCGAGGGATGGTATTTGGCGCCCCACTTCCGAGACTCTATCAAACCCTGAGTGTCCACATAGGCAAGTCTCTTAGCTGTGTTAATTATCTTTTTACAGTATACGGTGAGCTTAAGTGTTGAATTTGATGTGAGATTCTAACCGAACAAATGAAGTAGTTATACAAACATCAGTGCTCTCAAACGTTGGCATCCTGTGTTTTCAGCTTTGAGTACTAGGGCATATCTTTTTCTTTCATCTTTCCACACAGATGTTTGTTTCTTTCACTAGTTCCTTTTGTATGTCACCATATCATTTTGCCAAAAAATCATAATAAAGACCACTTATCCAGCTACCCAGAATACAGCCAGGATCAAGAAGGGAAGGAAAATATATCTGAACACCTGAATTTAATGTCATACCTGGAATTCTCTACCTTCTAACCTCTACCTTCTGACTTCCTCCAGGAAACTCAACTTTCTGCAAGAGGCCTTTCCCTTTTGTCCCTATCCCCGGCACTCCTAAAGCTTTGCCTTTCATATTACTTACCATTTATACTGAGTATGTGAGCAAGTGGTGTGTTATTAAGCATTTCTTATGGGCTAGGCATTGTACTAAGTGATGGGTATTCAGAGAGAGTCAAAAGAACATTCCTGCCCTCAGTGAGCTCACATTCTAACAAAAAACAACAAAATGTGTACAAAAACGGTCTATACAGGATAAATAAGACATACTTAAAACAAATGAGAGGTTGTTAAAGCGCTCCTGAAGATGATGAGATTTTAGTTGAGACTTAAGGGAAGACCATAGGCAGAGATGAGAAAGAAGAACATTCCAGGCATGAAGTACAGCTAGAGCTTCGAGATGGAGTGTCTTATTCATACAACAGCTAGGAGGTCAGTGTCACTTTACTGAGGAGTACATGGTGGGGAGAAAGGTATAAGAAGCTTGGAAATGTAGGAGAGGCTGGTTGATAAATAGCTTTGAACTCCAAGCTGAGGATTTTGTGTTTGCCTTGAGGCAATAGAGAGCCACCAAAGTTTGAGTAGAATTTGACATGGTTGGATTTGACATGGTTGGACCTGTGTTTTAGTGACTGAAGTGAGGATGACTTTGAATGGGGAGAGACTTGAGGCAGGCAGACCCACCAGCTGGCTACTGCAGTAATCGAGGCAGGAGGTGATGAGGACTTGGACCCAGAGTGGGGTAGTGTCAGAGGAGATGCTACGAAGGCAAAATAAGAAATAAATAGATATTTTGGATCTATAGCTCTATCTGTCTGTCTCTTCTGTACACAGTTGTTTACATGTTTCCGTTGTTATGAGTGTCTTGAGAATCCAGGATGATTATTACTTTCTTTTGTATCCTCAGTGCTAAGTATAGTATTTCCTACTTTATAAACACTTAAAAAATGTAATTCCTTACATTAAACCTTCCTCCATTTTATTTATAAATGAACCCTTGAGAACAGGATTAAAACCATCAAAGAAAGCAGAAAGGAAAGATTTGGGCATTTACTTGGACTTTTTACACCTGTTTTACACACAGTTACAAACTTGGTGTTTTGGTTTCTCCAATAGCAGATTACAGGCATCAACTCCAAGGGGATAGGGAGACCTATAAAAATAGCCATACTGACAAGACCAAAACAATGAGGCAAGACAAAAAACACGTAAAAAGAAATCCAATAAGTTAAAAATATGAAAAATTGGGGCCATTGAGGGTATGAGAAATTAACTTCACATGCCTGAAATGTATAAGCATTTTATTGTCAATTAGTGGCATTAGACTTAGAGTTCAAGAAGACTTTGGTTAAATCCTGCCTCAGACCCTTTTTGTGTGACCTTCAGCAAGTGACTTCATACTCCTCTACCATAAAATGATGAGGTTGAACTCTGTATCTAAGGTCCCTTCCACTTTTACATCTATAATCCTGTGTTACATATCTGTTGGTCAGTTAAATATTTATTAGAAAGAATTCTATCAAATGTTCAAAAGTTGTTTTGGTTTTTTTTTTTTAAGTTCATTCTTAATACAATCACTAGCAATTATCTGGAAAAGTTACTTCTGTTTTACAGAATTCCATTGTTGGAACCTAAAGGGCCTTCATGGAATTAGATTGGCCAGTAATGCAAAGAAATGGACCTTTTACATGGTCCTTTAAACTCGTGGGAAGTCGGTTTGGCCTGTATAAAGAATAAAGGGGAAATGACAAGAGATACAGCCAGAATCTAGAAGATGAAGGGTACCGGAAGTCTGTTTGTTCATCTTCACTAGTGGAATAGAGTAAACCAGAATCCAGAGAAAGGGGTCCTTAGATGCCAGGCAGCAAAGGGGGAATCCACAATATTCATTCAGGAACTGCTTCCAAGACTTTGCTCATTCATACTATGTATCAGTGCAGATTAAGGATAAACAGAGGATTACATGTTTATGGGGAAGTTTCAGATATTTATGATGGGGGTTTTTTACCTCTGGTATCACAGGGAGATTGCTTGGGAAATGGAAGTTTCAGCTAGTTTCAAAAAAGAAAGATGGTGCCTGTGAGGAGATGGTTGATTGGTTGGTTGTTGTCCTTTGTCTTCAAAGAGGACCAAAATGACCTCACCATGATAAAGTGAAATTTCAACGTGTCCAACTGTGGCTGATCCGACCAGTAAGAGCTCAGAATGCTCTACCACAGGTTGGGCACAGATAGTCCATGTGAATATTTGGGGTGGATACCCCAAATTTGCACATCCTATGTTTACTTTGTGCTGTCTCAATTCTACTTTGCTCATAGAGCACAGCAGCTTTTCTGATGTGGGCACACCATGCTGAGTGGTCCTGTGCCAGTTTCTCCCATGTTGCACAGTCAAATCCAAATTTCTTGAGAGAGACCTTGAGAGTGTCCTTGTATCACTTCTTCTGACCACCACGTGATCACCTGCCCCATGTGAGTTCTCCATAAAATAGTCTTTTTGGCAAGCGTATATTTTGCATCCAAATGACATGGCCAGCCCTTTGGAGTTATGCTTGTCAGTTCAGCTCAAGCAAGGACTTCAGTGTCTGGTACCTTATCCTGCCAGGTGATCCTCAGAATCTTCCTAAGACAGTTCAGATGGAAGTGATTCAGTTTCCTGGCATGGTACTGATAGACTCTCCAGATTTCACAGGTCTACAACAATGAGGTCAGCACAATGGCTCTGTAAACCTTCAGTTTGGTGGTCAGTCTAATACATAGTCTTCTCTCCCAAACTTTTCTTTGGAGTCTCCCAAACACTGAGCTAGCTCTGACAATGTGTGCATCAACCTCATTGTTAATGTGTACATCCCTGGAAAGTACACACTGCCAAGGTAAGTGAATTTATCCACAGCATTCAAAACTTCTCCATTTGTTGTAACTGATGGCTTCATGTATGAATGGTGTGATGGTGGCTGATGGAGCACCTGTTTTCTTAGTGTTAATTACTAGGCCAAAATTAGCATAGGCAGCAGAGAATTGATCCATACTTTGTTGCATCTCAGCTTGAGAGGCTGCATTGAGTGCACAATCATCTGCAAACAGAAAGTCATGCACCAGCACTCCCTCCACTTTGGTGTTGGCTTGTAACCTTTTCAAATTGAAGAACTTAACCATCAGCATGCTAGTTGACTTTGATGCCAGGTTCATCCTCATTGAAAGGTTTTGACAACATGGCTGAAAATATCATGCTAAAAAAGCATGGGAGCAAGCACATAGCCCTGTTTCACTCCATTGGTGACTGGGAAGGCACGAGAGCATTGTCCACTGTCCAGAACCCAGGCAAACATGCCATGATGAAATTGACATAAAACATTGATGAACTTCTCTGGGCAACCAAATTTTGACATAATTTTCCATAATCTGTCACAACTAACAGTATCAGAGACCTTGATCAGATCTACAAATGTTGTGTACAGACCTCTGTTCTGCTCCTGGCATTTCTCCTGGAGTTGTTGGGCAGCAAACACCATATCGATGGTTTCTCAACCCTTTCTGAAACCACGCTGGCTGTCAGTTATATGACCATCT
>CM053773.1:56905557-56951540 GCA_028658325.1 Potorous gilbertii
TAGCCAGTCATTCTTTTTATAAAGGATCTTCCTCAAAGAAAAGAATCTTGACAGCTGCCCACAATAAAGAGTGGAGGGATCTTGATCTGAATGTAAAGATATGTTTGAAAAATGTATTTACAAAAGTGACATTACATGTTTGTCAAAATAGTTACCATCCTTACCAAACTTTTAATCGTATTTCTTTGTTTTCTGGTAGATCTTCTTCAGCAATATCGGTCAGCAGTGTGCAAACTCAGTAGTGTGACTAAGGAGCTTAATGGTCAGATAGACTACCTTAATACTCCAGATATGCAGAAGAAAAAGCAGGAGCTTAGCGAACAGGAGAAAAGTCTGGAACGAATAGAACACAAACTTGGTATGTGCTCTTTTCTGTTAACACTTGTTCTGTAGTTATTCTAAGAGTACTGTGTGTGTGTGTACATGTGTGTACCAAGTATGTAAGTATATCTTACTTAGTATAGTGGGGAAAGATGGTGATGACAGAAAATTCATCTCTAAGATGCCCAAATATGGTTCTTAAAAATCCTTCAAAACCCTTCACCATAACTTTCAGAATTTTTTTCCTGCTTGTAGGCGAATGGCATTAAAAGTTCTGTCATTCTCTCTTCTTTCCCCCTCCAAATTTCTAGTAAGTAAGATTTTGAGACTTTTATTTTTGTGAATTTTATAGCCAATTTGGTAATGATCTTTTATTTTCATCTCTAAAGGTATGACTCCAACAGGTAAATGTGAATTAGTCCGTCCGGCAGCTAAACTCAGTATGTCAGAAAGCCCAATCCCTCCTAAAAGAATGAGACGGGAAGTGACAAAAAAACTAAATAGGTAAGTCTTTGTTTCCTTAAATTCAGTTTGATTTTAATAGTGATAATGGTTGTACATATTGACTCAGTACATGGCAGGATGCATGGAATTGATGTTTTCTTAAGAAAGTATAAGAGGAAGTGTTGGTGAGAATGAAGAACTTTAATCCCATTGCTTGGCTTATCCTGGATCATTCTGACTGTTTGCATTTTTTTTTGTTGTGGTGATGGTGGTGGTAGTAGTTAATAACTTAACAAAAATCACGCAGAGTCTATTTTCATTTCTTTATGTAAATTCTTGAATGCCCCCCTTACTTTTCTATTTTTTTCTCCAAATATGATGAATTCTGCTTTACAGAATGACCAGTTGTGAGAAACCTACTTGGATTATTATGAAAAATCCAAACCATTTTTGTACATTGATACTTGTACATTGACATTTATAAACTTATTATATTTATAAACAAATTCGTAGTTATGGTTTAGTGAATTGAGTGTCATTTAGATTTCATGTTATGCAAGCTACAGAATCATCTTTGACCTTTTGTCCTCAAGAATATAATGTAAATGTCTTCTTCATTTATTGTATTTTAATTGACCAAACCAGTAGAACTCTCTCAAGTCTGAAGTGTGGTTGGTGGAACTTCTTGTTTCAAAGTGACAGGTTCAGTGCTTAAATATTCAATACTTAAAATGTCTATATAACTTCTAAGAGATATGTAAGGGGGTGTCCACATGAGATGGTTCCTGGAGCTAACCATGAGTATGGTGTGCCCCCACTGCTCTGCTTTCAGTGAAGATTTTCTTTATTGTCTAACATGCATTGAAGCAAGCAGGTGACTTTTGGGCAATCAGTCAAGTTGTTTTCTTGGTGATGAGATTTCCCCCTTCCTTCCCCTTTCCCCCCTAGAAACACACTTCTGAGTTACAATAGATTCTAATGAGGAAGTGATTCCTGAAGCAATAGATTTTTGTTATCCTGAAAGGAACTTTTTGATCTCACAGCTCACTTCCCCCTCCCCCCCCCTTTTTTTTTTTTACAGATGAAGAGACAGAGCAAAGAGATGTTAAGTGGTTTTTTCCATTAATGACAAAACCTAGTCTCCTTACTTTCAGTATGTTACTTTTTGTTCTCCACACATTATACAAAAATACTTTTACAAAAACTTTTTTGGGACAATCATTCAGTGAGATACATCTAAGCAGGTGTTTCTAAATAGATGGTCCAACAAAAATTTTAAAATGCTGTCATTGTTTTTCCATTGATATCTTTTGGTTGAAGGTCTGTTCTTAAAGACAATCCTTGTCCTGTATGGGGGATATTTATATGACTTGGAACTATATTGTATAGATAATTGAGAGGGGGTATGGAAATAAAGAAAACTGGCAATTCATATCAGTGTGTAATAGTGTACCATATTTGTAGAGGATGATTATTAAACTTATTAGTAAAAACATTTTGGGCACTTTTCCAACTTTCTTATCTATCGGTCAACATACATTTATCAGACACCATCATTGTATCAGGCATCATTTTCAACACACTGTAGGGATACAGATAAAAAGAATCAAACATCTCCTTCTCTCAAGAAACTTATATTTTTAGATCTCTAAATATGCTTTTCTAATATCATCCAGTTTAGGAATCCTTTCTTTACAAAAAAGGTCAATATGATCCTGTGAGGTCTGTTATTTTGAGTTACTGGGCCTAATCCTGACTTTGGAAGCTATATCCAGTTAAAAGTGTAAAGCAGTGCTTCCTAGCCTATGGGCCACAGATTCTTAGGTGGTAGAAGTTATCAAACATGTCATCTGTCATGATGTACTTTTCAAATAATCTATACTAGAAATGTAGTTTTTTTTATGTAAGGAGATACTGGTATAGGCAGTTCCAAAGAATAGACTTTTTAAGTAGTAAAGACATGATTTCAGTGGGCAGAAAAACTAAGATACTTATGAAAATAGCTTAGAATTTGAAATGCGTATCATAGGGAAGTCAATGGAAGGGTGCATAAGTGGGTAAGAGCAGCTGGAACATATAATGAATGAGGAACTTTAAAGAACAGCAATTAAAAAATATCTTCAAGGAAAGACATGATAAGAAGATAGGCTGGATCATGGGGTGAAAGTAAGGGAGAGAGTAGAGTGCTCTTCTACTAGTAACGTTTCAATGTTAGCAGAAAGCCAAGACTTCTACTTTGTTGGGTAGACAACATGTATGGATAATAGTAGTGGGCAGTTTATGAATAGGTTGCATCTACATCATTCATGGGGATTATAAAATCTGTGAGATAACATCTATTTAAGTATTTCATTTTTTAAGTAATACTTAAAACTTTACCAATATCCTGTTTATGCATATTGTTGTAATTAAGATTCTTCTAATATGTTAATTAAATTGCTACGTATCCAAATTAATGTGTGCTCTGTAAAGTAATAGTATTTCTTAAAAGAAAAATCTGTGCTTTGGATTTGTCATTCATTTAGAAAAGATTCCTACCCCACTTACATTTCCTAAAAGGTTTTTCCGTGTGTTGAATTGCCATAAGGAAGTAGTAGATCTTAAATCTGATCTACCATCAGAAAATAGAATGTTTTAATTAAGTTAATGAGCTAGGCTATACCTGAAAAATAACAGACTTGTCAAAACTAGTATTGTCTTTCCCATACTTAATTATCTGCATAATTTAAACCTTGACTTTATTTAATTTTGACCTTTAGCATGGACTCTGCATATCAGTGAGATATGTATTAGGGTTGGTTTTTTTTTTTAAGTTAATGAAGAACCAATAAATTCTTTCTTCTAGAAACTTTAGTTCCCTTTTTGATCTTAAAATTTGCTTTTAAAATCTACTTAATGTGAAAAAGAAACCCTATCATTTGTACGTTGACACATACATTGCTCATAATTATGGTTTAGTTAATTGGTTAAAAATTTTAATTTGAAAAATTTATAGTTAGTGTGTGATGATGTTTCATTCCCCATTCGACCTTTTTGCTTAAAGGGGAAGAAAGAAAATCATTACTTTGGTTTTAAACATTAATGAAATTTGACCATTGTTTTTACCTTGTATTTGAGCTGTTTTATTTTCTCCTTTCTACTTTTATTATTTTTTTTAACTTAAATTGCCTGCTGAAGGTAGTCCATGGGCTTCAGTGAAGCAGCCACAGGAGTAGTATCTTTAGAAAACCTTAGTACCTTAGAAAAACATGATTTTGGGATCATTTGCTAAAACAAGAGGAGTGTAGCTTTTCAGATCCCTCAGTAGCTCTGTGATCTTAAACAAGATACGTGCACATTCTAGGTCTCATCAGTTTCTGCCACTGCAAAATGAGGGGTAGACTAGATTAGATTCAAACTCTAAAATTTGAGTCTATGAATTGGTAAAGTCAGTTGTTAAGGACACAGTTTCCCTGGGTGGGCACTCTTTGTACCAGCACACTTCATAAAGTCTTCAAAATTTAGTACATGGTTTGGTTTTTTTTTCTCTTATTGCTTTAGCCATAAAATTCAAATTAGATGGTAGCCAGCCTTCTGACTAATATACCTATCTCTCTAAACCTGTTAGCTATGCTGATCCTTGAACAGTCAGTCATCAAGCCCATATATAGTTAGGTGAGCCATAGCTTGTGTTCTTCTGGTGTTGAACGAGGGTTTTTTTCCATGCAACCGTGAGTCATCAGAGTACAACTTTAGAGGAAGTTGTGCATATAATGAAGTTAAATTGACCATTTAAGTGATATTCTTAATTAAGCCACTTCCTTGTCTTCTGTGTTTGTTTTTCTGTGTTCCATAGTAATTTTTACCACATTGAAACCATCTTTTTAAATGTGACACAGTTCTGCAAGGCTCTAGGAATAGGGTTCCAGTTCTAGATTCTGTAAGACTCTTATAACCCTCCCTGAAGTTTTAACACTTTATTTTCTCAGTTCTTAGCTAAGTTTCAGACCCAACTGCATGCGCAACCTGAGTATCTCACTACATTATACAAAAACTAAATCCCACAGTTGAAACTCAAACTAACTATATGTATGGGTGTATTCTACTGTGCACCTTTTGAAATAGATGAAAAATGGAGATACCCTTCTCTTGCATGACAAACTTACTTTGTAAGAAATAATACCATCAAATTTTATGCTTGCTTCCCACCATCTGCACTATCCTCAAGGAGTGAGAAAACCATGTCATTTCTTTATTTTAAAAAAAAAAAAGATTCAGTGGTTTTCTACTGCTTCCAAAACAAACTCCCTTTCTTTATCATTTAAAGCCTTCCATAGTCTGACTTCAGCCTCTCTTTCCAAAGTGACTTTAAATTACTTCCTCTCATCCAGGCAATCTTCCAGTCAAGGTAGCCTCTTTCTGATGTGCTCCCTTCTGTCTCTAAGTACTTTTGTGAGGTTTTCTGCATGCTTACCCCATGCACCCTCCTCATCTTGATTCTTGGAACCATTATGTTTCTTCAAAGCTCACTTAGTGCTACCACCTTTACTACTTTGAGTTGCCATGAATGTATCTTGTACTGACTTATCTGTACAATGTTATTACTTCTCCCCAGTAGCATGTAAGCTCCTCAGGGGCAGAGATTGTTTTCATTTTCATCTTCATATAACTGCTCCTGCAGGTGCTACAGCAACAGCTCCTGAAGACCCAGGAAGGAAAGTTTTTTGCTACCAAAATCCTTGGTATTGTCAAATAGTTCAACATCAGAAATTGATAAGTTGTCATCATTAAAGAAGAAACATTAACATCTGCTTTGCTGCTGCACCCTAAGGACCATGGGACCTTTCCATCTGATTTGCCATTGAATCCTTCCCTAGGTGTTGTCTCCATTAGAATGTGAGCTCCTTGAGAGCAGGGACTGTCTAATTTTCTGTTGTATCCTCAGTGCTTTGCACATAGTAAGCACTTAATAAATGCTTGCTTCATTCATTCATCTCCAGATACAAGCATATGTAAATATTTTTGCAGTTTTAACATCTTCAGAATATTGTTCTTGTTCATTTTTCTCTACCTCATCTACTTTAATGTTTCATAATTTCATGGAAATGAAGATGTGCATGTTAGTGTTATCAGAGGGGGAATTATTTTCTTTTTTCCTGGCAGATCTCTATATTCATGCTAGTATTCTGCATGTTTTGCTTAGTCAAACAGAACTACATGTACCATTACAAAAAATAAAAATAAATGATGTAATACGGCATTTAATTGGCACAAGTTATATTACTTGGAAGTATTTATTTATATTAAGTATTTATCATTTCTAAATAACACTTTTTAGTTGGCTTTTTCAGTCAGGGCAACAGACATGATGTATTAAGCACTTATGATGTGCTGGGCACTATGCTAACTGCTAGAACATAAAGGCAAAAAATGTTTCCTCTTTTCATCTCACAATCTACTGGGGGGAAAGCATGCAAACAATTAGGACAAATACGATAAAATATACAAAATAACCTGGGGAGATTCTTAGAGGAAAGTTTAAAGATTACTAGGAAGGGATTTCTGTATAAGGTGGGATTTTAGCAGAGACTTTCAAGGAAATTAAAAAGGAAATGAGGATCATTTAGTCAGTAAAGGTAATTCCTCGGTGTGCTTTGTAGCAACTGAGAACTTAATCCCAATTAACAAGCATTGATTAAGCACCAACTATGTATTCTAGGGCCCTCTGCCCTCAAGAAATTTTACTTTCCCCAAAAAACTTCGGGGGCAGGGGAAGGAACGTCTGTACACATGTAAGTAAAAATAAGTATGTTTGAAGTTAGGTACTACAAGGTAATTTGGAGTGTAAGGAAGAAAAGCAGTAGCCACTAAGAGGGATTAGGAAGGTTTTCCTACAGTAGGTGATATGAGCCAACTTTTGAGAAAAGCTAGAAATTCTGACAGGTAGAAGTGGGGGGAATATGTATAAGGCCTTGGGTATAGCCTGGACAGATATATGGAGATGGAAATGAAATATCATGTATGAGAAAGAGCAGGAAGGCTATTTATGCAGGAACATGCGGAAAGGGGAAATATTATGTAATTAAGGGAAAATAATATGTAATATGTCATGAAAGGTAGGCTGGAGTCAGATTGTGAAGAGTTTTAGAGGGGAAGCTAAGGAGTTTGTATCTTTGAGTTAATAAATTATTGAAGGTTTTTGAATAGTGGAGTGGCATGGTTAGATCTGTGCTTTAGGACTATCAGCTTGGCAGCTGTTCAAAAAATGGATTCTAAATGGGAGAGGGTGAGTAGGGAGAACAACGAAGTAGCTATTGCAGCTGACCAGGCAAGAGGTAAAGGCCTGAATGGGGAGCAAGGGATATTTTGCTATGAAAAGAGAGGAGATGTAACATGATGTGAATGTAGAATCAATCAACAAAACTTAGCAACTGATTGGCTATGTGATGGAGGGGAGGGGAGAGAGAAGGAGGAATTCAAGGTGACTCCAAGGTCTCAAACCTGGAGAACTGGAAGGGTACTCTTACTCTTCTTTTAAAATTTGTTTTCAGTTTTCTACAGTCACTTCCATAAGTCTTAAATTTTCTTCTCCATCCTCCCCGAGACAGCATGCTGTCTAATACAGTTTCTGTATATATACTCCTATTAATCACATTTTCACATTAGTCATGTTGCATAGAGGACTTAAAATGAATGGAGGAAACCATGAGAAAAAACAACAAAACATAGCACAAGAGAAAATACTCTGCTTCATTCTGCATTCCAATTCCATAGTTCTTTGTCTGGATATGGATGGCATTTTGCCTCAAGAGTCCTTTGGGAATGTTTTAGGTCCTTGTGTTGCTGTGAAGGGCTAAATCTACCAGAAAAATTCCTCACATACTGGTTGTTACGGTGTACAGTCTTCTCCTGGTTCTGCTCATTTCACTTGGTTGCTGTTATTCTTTACAGCAGTATATAAATTGATAATTAACTGTGCCTTGAAATTTACAAGCTTTTTTACCTTCATAAATGTGTAAGAGGAAAGTATTACATCACATTCATCTATCATAGCTTGTACAGCCATTCTCCAGTTGATGAGCATCCCCAATAAGAGATTTCAGTCGAAATAAATCTGTGGTACATACAACCTAATATATTTTCTTCTCCACCTTGACCAGGCTCATAACCAAATCAGATGTGTGAAAGTTGACAGAGGGGCTATTGGTCTCACTAAGAATGTACTCACTTCTGCAGCTCTGCTTCAGGAGACCAAGAGGGTGACTTACCAGACTGAATATTTCTGGGGACAATTCAAGTACCAAGGGCATGAATTTCCATGTCTATCCAGATGGGGCTGGAAGCATCCATTTAAAAGAGGGAATTTCGTTGGACAATATGGCCTTACTGGAAGTATCCTGGTCATCTTATTGCTCATTTGTGATGTATTGCAAATGTGTCAAAGGAGGAGAATGTTAGGCATTTTTTCATCTTGAAGAAAATACACGTTGAATTCCAGTATAATTACCATGGATGTTGTGGAGAGATGTCTTATGATGACAGACTTTTAAAAAAACTGGGCTAGTTTGAACTTAATGAAAATGTTTCAGCTATGAGGTGTGTTATAAGGTATGAGAGGAAACCATTAATGCGAAGTTCAGGGTAAGAATGTAAATCCACAGGTGTTTGGTAATTCAAATGTCACGATGCTTCAAAAAACCATAAAAGTGACCACAGTGCACAGGCAATGTGGTAGTGTTTTAGATTCTAGCTGCTTAGCCTAATATGTACAGTATGTGCAGTGTACGCAATTTTTTTATAAGGAATCATTTGACTTGATGCTTGTTTTTATAAATTCTCAGCCTTAATGCTACATTAACATCACTTTGGTAATTTTTTTATTACTTTTTTAAAAGGTCAGGGAAAGTAAAATTCCGCATTCATGCAATAAATTACTATTAAAAAAAAACTCATTGCTGAAACATTTAAAATGTGTTGTCCAGCTAGAATGTAATATTACAGAATTTTTGTCCACAAAAAGTTTTCAAGTAAAATCACCTGTTTTGTGTATTTATCAGGAGTTATTTTGGGGGATATTTATGCATCCCAGCAAATGTGTGGTTTTTGATGTTTCTGAACATGCAGCAAAATTAGAAACAATTATGTTTCCTCCCTTTTGAACAAGTATTGCTTGTTTTTAGAAGAATAAAAATTTGAAATTACCAAGTCATTGTGGTTAGAACCATTGCAAACTGATTTATTCTTTTCTTTTTAAGTTAGTAATATTAAACAACTCTTACTATTTAAGATTATTCAACTTAAATTTACATATCAATACAGCAATAATAGAGAAATATTCAGCCTTTGTTACAGTTTTGTTCCTTTGACTTTAGAAAAATCTAAAAATAGGCAAGAAGAATAAGCTTATAACCTAGATATATTTTCAGAGTTATTTCCCTAAAATCTCAAGTTTGTTACATTTCATCATTTACCCGTGGCGTCCAGATTCTCCTGCTTTTAACTATGCGCTAAATCATAATGTCTGAAACAAAACCTTCTAAAGTTTCTTTAGAAATTACCCAGAGTCACCTACAATTTTGTTTGATTAGCATAGAAAGGTATCTTGTGTCATCAGTATGGGGAGTTAAATATTGCTGAAAAACATTAGATTTCATTAATACTTCCAATACCAAATAATGAAAAATGATGTCTCAATGATCATGCAAGACTTGATTGTTAAGATTTGCCATCTAGTCAAGAAAGAGCTCATTCTTTTCCAGTGGCATTTGCTGGGGGAAAGAGGGAAGAGTGTTTCTGTCTCTTGTACATTTAAATGTAACAAAGTCATATTGTGTGTATTAAAATACTATATACTATGTCTAAACTTGTAAAAAGAAAGGAGAAATGCTTTTATTTATATTGTACCAGAACCAGTAATAGAGGTTTGACTTAATTATGGGAAAATAAGCAGAAGCAGCAGAGTTTTATTTCTGTTAGTTAAAGATCTTAAGTTCTTATTATAAAAGAAGAAAACTGGCAGAGGTGAAGACTTTAAAAACAGCATTCACCCTGCACTTTTAAAACCCAGACCAGTGAATATTTATCATAACATTTGTCCTCATAAACCTAATATCATAAGTACAATAAATAAAAATAGACTAACACTTCTTGAATATCAAAATAAAGATTCTTAGTAGTAAAATGTGTAGATTTTGGAAACAAGAACTTGTTCTGCTCTCCTTAGTTAAAGATAAACTTCTTGTGCAGAAAGATAAACTTCTGGTGCAGATTTGCCGCTACTAGCCTTCCATTGTTTCTTTTGCATATATTATTCATGTCATTTTGGGTATATATTTTTGTGCAGCTTTACCATAAATTTGTACTTGTAAAAATGAAGTTATATTTATTTAATTTTCATTAAAAGAATTCAGTATTCTAAAGAATATTACAGTCTGTTAACAATTGCTGTAGAGATTGTTAGTAAGGGGAATTTTTTTTTTAATTATGAGGGTTTATGTTTAATTACTACTTAAATATTAATACCCTAAATAGTAAGAAATTTCCATTTTATACTTTTAGCCCCTTTGGGACCTGGTCACACAGTCATTAGGAAACAAAAGAAAAAGAATTATATTTTTAGTACGTTATTTTGAAAGACTAATGCTTTAAGACCAGTGTTTGAAACCTGTGTGGTTTTATATCATCAAAGTGTCATTAATGCTTATTTGGTGGATGTGATAGTTGTACTCCAGATATTACACTTGTTAAGTATTTTAATACAAGAAAGAGAAATCTTTACATATGTAATTGTTTATAAAGATGCTTGTTTTTACTTATAGCTATGAAGGTGCTTGTTTTTGTAAGTTTGTTTTCTTATGCATTGTCCTCTTGACTCCCCAAAAAATGTTGACACTTAATGTTACACATATGCATAGATATATTGAAAAGGAAACAGATTGCCTAAGCTTATTGTGAGAGCAACAAATCAAAAAATTTAAGTTTTTGTCAAACAGAATTGTTTTTTATGATGGATCATTCTATTATAGATTCCTCTTTAAATTTAAGCTCCATTAAAATTCAGAAAGGAGTATCATTATTAAAATAATTCTCTTTTGGAAATAAACCAAATGTGCAAACTTTTGAAAGTAGAAAAGTTTTCATGGTAGCAAGCTTGTATTAGTGCAAGTTGGCCCAACTTGGTAATGTCATAGAATTTAAAATCTTCACCATTAAATCAGGCTAGCAGCATCTTAAAAATGTTGGCTAGCAGCATCTTAAAAATGTTGGATCTAGATTTTAAAAAGTGGTAATAATCTATAGTTAGCAAGATAACTCATACAATTTTTGTCACTAAATCTCAAATTACCATAAGATTAAAAAATACCACAAGTTCCTACTCCTGCCCACCTGAATTTTCTACATGAAACTTTTAAAGTCATCTGGGCCTTATTATCTACCCTTCTTCTGCATCAGAGGTATCAGACTCATGGCCTGCTGCATGTAAAACTCTTTAGGTGGAGGGAATAGGGGGGAGAACCAGTATCAAAATTTAGGGGAAATATTTAATAAAATAAAGATACAACATAAATAATAAGTGGTTTTCTGAGTCAATATACTGCCCATAGGATCCCTTTCTATTTGAGTTTGATACCATTTCTTTGTAGTCCAGACTTCTCAACACTGTTATCTTACCTGATAAACCTAAGGACTTCAGGGTTTTACCCTCTCCCCTACAGTTTAACTCTTTTATTTGTATCCCTTCCCCCCCCCAGTTAGATTGTGAGCCCTTCAAGAGCAAGGACAGTGTCACTTTTCCTCTTTATATCCCCAGTGCTTAGTACAGTGTGTGGCACATAATATGGTAAGCGCTTAAATACTTTTCATTAATTTAGTAAACACATTACATTAATGTTAAATTTAGTGGAATAAGTTTGCCTCCAAGTACAGTTTTGTAAAGCTGCATTCTTTTAGCTCCTTAAACTGAAATTTTTCCTGCTTGCCCTAGAGAGCTTCTTTTACCCTGGTCTCTGGGCATTAGAATTCTAAAGTATTTAATTTGAACACTTCCATTAATTGGATATACTACCTTCATTGAGCTTTCTCTCCCTACATTTCTGTCTTTCATTCTATCAGGCAGGCTTACATATTCATTTGGGTTCTTGGAAAAAGATCAAATTGAGTTTTACTTTGGATATTTGTAGATACATCATTATAAAAAGTAGTAACCAGTGAACTTTTTTGACTTCACACAGTGTTCAATACATGTAAATGAAAAATCAAATGTAACTGAAACATTAAAACTAATAATTAGAACCTGTGCTTTAGCAAGAACAGCAACTGATGTAGAACATTCTGTTGTGTTGGTCTAGAGTCAATGGTAATATTTTAGAACTGGAAGGGGTTATCTACCTTATCACCCTTTCTCATTTTTTAAAGACAAGTTTCTGTGCTGAAATTACTCAGATTAACAAATTGCTCAGTGACAAATTTTTTGTGTATGTTTTCAGATGTATTGTGGAATTGTCTTGTTTTAATTTGTGCAATGTAAGGCATGTCTTTTCTCTTCTAATAGTTCCAAAGAATGGATTACATCTCCCAAGAAAAAAGCAGAAAATTCACTGGAATTTAATGAAAACTGATGGAGGAGAAAGCATAAAGATACCAATTAGATTGGTTTAAAAAATATCTTTGTATTGACTTATGTGAATATATATATTTTTTTCATATATCATTAAATATTCATGTTGTTAATTGTCTAAAGATTTTCATACTGATAGAAATTAGTTTGTTGTTAGTAATAACTACTTTTGGGGAGAAGTTTTTAAGTAGGTTTGTTTAGATTTGTGTGGTTTTCATTTCTGAAAACTTAAAGAGATGTTTGGGGGTTTTGAATGTGGAGTAAAGCCTCAATCTACCCTTTATTTATGGAATATTAAAAACTTTTCAATAAATGACAGTACAAACATAGTTATTTAAGTTTCTCAATACGAATTGAATCTTCCTTTAAAGTGTTTTAACCCTCATTTTACAGATGAAGAAAGTAAGAAACAGTATGGCTAGATGACTTGCTCAAGATCACAAGTAAGTCCTGGAGCCAGAATTCAAACGCAGGTTGCTAAATCACAGAACTTCAGACTTGGAAAGGACCTCAGAGACCATTTCCAGGGCATACCTAAAAAAAGAAGCCATACTTCATTGGGCATCATCCAGCCAGTTTACTTATGCTCTAATGGGTTATAACTATAAACTGTAATGGGTTAGAAATTTTTCCTGAAACCAGTCTGAATTTGCCTCTTTGCAGGTTCAACATGTTGCTACTGGTTCTGCCTTCTGGGTCCACACTGAAAAAGTGTTGTCATTTTTCACATGATAATCCTTCAAATGCATGAAGACCATTATCATGTCTTATCTTCTCTAGGCTATCCCTAACTTCAGAAACTGATCCTTATAACATGAACTCAAGGGCTTTGCCTTCCATGTTTCTTTCCTCTCAACATTGTCTCATCTATGTCCTTCCAAAACAAAGATACTAAATCAGAATATTAGGTTATAGAGTTGGAAAATTTTAAGTTGGAAGAGACCTTAATGACCATCTAATCCAACCTGTTCCAAAAAAAGGTTTCCTCATTGACACTTAATGGCCAAACAAGAACACCTAATTTACCAGCTGCCTGTCCATTTATACACTAGTTACTATTCTAAGTCCAAAGACTTTTTGGAGCCTCTCTAGCCAGGAGGAGATGATGAGAGGGAGTCTCGGGGCTGACCTTAGTTGACTAATGATAAGAAGGTGAATATTTCAACTACACCTCACCCCCTCTAACCAACCAGGCCCAAGGACTTAGCTTTGATCATTGTGGACGACTAGGGAATCACCATTTGCCCTGCTGTGGATACAACCTTCATACCCCACCTTGCTGAGTGAATGATGGTCATATCCACAGCATCATTGCTACTGTGAAGTGTGGGACAGTCAGTTGTTGTATGGCTCTACTAGGAATCCTGTTTTAAAGTTACAAACTAAAACTCTTCCTCTCATTCTTATTCTGTTTCCTCATCCCTATCCACCTCAGACCTACTTTTCCCAAGTCCTTTGCTGTAATTTTCTGCTGTACCCTCTAGAATCATTGTTTGATCTTTGACAAATTTCCTTTTATACTGTTTTGCTCACACTCATTGCACTTGGAGAAACATGATCTACTTTCTTCTTTGCTTTCCTCCCCTTTTCTGTCAAAACATCCCTTAGAAGATAGCACATCCCTAGCCACTTGTCTAGTACTGTATGTCACTTGCATATTCCCCCACACATTGATCCTTGAGGAGGAATATGCATATTCTTTGCTTCTCACCACTTTCAATCTTATCACTTGTCACTAAGCAACAGATCATCCTTTGAGGGGTATTACTCTATCCAGGTTCCAGTGGATAACCATGGATCCACAAGGTCATCACCCCTCTCCCCTTTTAAGTGTTTTTGAAGGGGGAAGACAAGGTAATTGGGGTTAAGTGACTTGCTCAAGGTCACACAGCTTGTATCAAATATCTGAGGTCGAATTAGAACTCAGGTCCTCCTGACTCCATGGCTGATGCTCTATTCATTGCACCATCAAGCTGCCCTCCCCCACCCCCACATCCTTTAAAGGTGTTCGGTGTTTGGTTCAGTCTTTTAACTGCTGCAGTCTCTTCCACTATACATTTGATGTCCTTTCAGATACCCCTTCTTTCTGATTCATAGACCTCTTCAAAATCCATGATCTTCACCTTCTTCATAGCTGCTGGCAAAGGTATTAATTCTGCTATCCATAACTGGTACTCTTTCTGACTATAACTTCCTATCCTTTTATTTCTCTTTGGGCTTCATTGTCTCTCCTCCCTGCTTTATGATGCCATCCCTCCTACTTTACTTCACTTTCCTCCTTCAGAACCTTGACTTTACAGTTAGCCAGTTTAGCTTTACATTGCATTCTACACAAGTCCTTAGCCCTGTGCCCTATTATTGCCCATCCCTTTCCAAATCCTTCTAATGTATCTGCCTTTTTTGATCCTACCTGTTTCTGCTGCATTCTGATGGAGGAATATGCCTTCACTGCTTTATGCCCATCTTTTTCCTTTTTTCCAAATAGACTAAAATCCTCTCTTCCCAAATGTATCATACTACCCTATCCTCTACATCTCAGTAAAGAACCTTAACCAAATGCTTCACCAAAAAATTGAAGCCATTTTTTGAGCTCCCTGTTTTTTCCTCTACTTCTCTACTTGAGATATCCTCAACATTATCCCCTACTCTTTGTACTACTTTCACAGGAAGAGATAGCCTTTCTCCTTGCAAACACCAATTCTTTTTGTGCCCTTGAATCCTATCTTCTATTTCCTCCATGAATTGACCCCTTTAATCATTCCCTCCTTTTACCTAATTTTTGTTTCTTACTGTTTTCTACTTTCTTACTACTCCTTTCCTTCTGCTTAAAAGAACATGTCCAAATCTCTTCCTTAAGGGAAAAAAACCCCAAAACTTTAATTTGATCCTACTGTCCTTTCAAGCTACTATCTGTACTATCCTTTATCTTCCCTTTCAAAGTCAAATTCCTAGTAAGTTTTCTGTAGTTATTACCTCCTCTTTCTCACCTCATGTTTCAACCTCTAGCACTCTAGCTTCCAACGTCATCTCTCAATTGCAGCTGTTCTTTACGATCTCTATTTTTGTTGAATTTTTGGCCACTCTTCAGCATTTGCCATCCTCTACTTAATAGACGGTTTTTTCTCTGCTGGGTTTTCATGATATTCCTTTATTCTTGGTTCTTTCAGTTGTCTGCTTCTGAATGTGCTTTGATTTATTTTTTTCCTTGTCTCACTTTCTATGCTTAGGTGTAAGTCAGTTTTCCCTATATGTCTTTTTATCTTCACTTGCCCCATTTTGCTCTTTGAGATCTTACTAGCCCTGATGGCTGAAACTGTCATCTCTATGCAGGTAACTTCCCGATTAATATATTTAACCCTCATTTCCCCAAATGTCAAACTCACATCACCAGTTGCCTATTGGACATTTTTAACTGGCTACCTGATAGACATCTCAAACTCAGCATGCCCGAGTGGAACTCGCTACCCGTCTCCTTCTGTACAACACTCCTCCCCACCAAACCTTCTCTCTATTCTGAATTTTGCTATTGTCTAGAGTACCGATATCCTTGTCATCCAAATTTGCAACCTTAGATTCACCCTTCTCTTCCCCTCATTCCTCAGACCAAGTCATATAAGAAATAGTTATTTCTACCTCTGCAACATCTCACATCTGTCTCCTTATTTCCATTAACATGGCCACTATTGTAGTTCATACCCTTATTGCCTCTAGCCTACACTATTACAATAGCATCCTAATTGATTTTCTATCATCCTCCATCTACCCTATGTACAGCCACCAAATCAATATTACTGAAGTACAGGTCTGAGCATGTTTCTCTTCATGAAGCTCCAGCAGCTGCTTCTTGTATCTAGAATTAGATTCTTGTGTCTGCCTTCATTCCCTTTCACAATCTGACTCCAAACCTGTTTTTCCAACTTCTTCATATACCTTGCCAAACTGGACAAAACTTGCTTGTAAACCACATTATTTTCATGCTTCACCGTACTCCAGATGTGATCAGACCACTGTAGACTTGTCACCTCCTTATTCATGGAAGCTATGCCCTTTTTAACACAGCACCAAACTGCATTCATAAAGTATTGTCTCTGGTAAGTTCTACCACACTTAAAAGGCTTTAACTGTCTGGCCAACAGCTAGAGTGTTTGCTTTAAGAGGATCAGCCAAGCTATTGGGAGAAGCTGTTCGCTAGTAATTGGCTAGCCATTTGGTGAGTAATTGTTTGGCTTTACAATTTATGAAGCAAAAATAGAAATGTTTCTCATTTCTGTGTACCTCCTACTTTTGCAGTGTTAGGTGGCAACACTTTTTTTTCAACCATCTACTAACATTAACGTTGCTACCATTTATCTAAAGGTGAGATGTTTTCCCAGTTATAAATAGACATACCACAAAAAGAAGGTGAATCATATTTCTCTTGATATTCTTAATACAAATGAAACCAACAAGAAGTTACAGTTAAATGGAAGCATGGCTCACAAATACTTGAAGAGGCAAGTAAAGAAGGTAGTGGCTTTTATTTCATTTTTATAAGAAATGTAATTTCATGCAATGGATGCCTGGTCATTTTGTATGTCATTGCTGATGAGCATGTTCAAAAAGACTGTTGTAGAAGAAAATTTCTGCTTGTATTAATAAGTTACCGAGGATGAGAAAACATTTGAATAATTTGATAAAACCCTCCTAACAAAATCAGCATAATTCAATATGCTGTGACTTTAAAAGTGGAATGTAAAGAGGAGATTTAAAAACATAGTTTAGGAATAAGCACTGAGAGTGGCTAAATTTGGGCTTATAAACTATACAGAAGCGATATCTCTGTATCATGAACGTATTCATCAAGAGGACAATTGGAAAGCACTGAATATGGTAAACACCAAATAACGCAGCAAGAAATTAAGTTCATTTATTATTTTAATGTACAAGAAATGACTGGGTACTTAGATAAAAGTCATTTTTTAAATTTCCTCTTTGTGTATAATCAAACCAACTTTTAGAGGTATTTTCAAAATCAATAAATTATAGAAGAAATCATAAAAAGATAACATCAACAATCTATATAAAGGTGCTGTCTATGCTAGAAGGTAGAAAATTGATAAAAGAACAGATATCAACTATACTGTAATTCCTAAAGAAGTTTAACCATAATAAATAATGTTTCATAATAAGGAAACCAAAGTAGTGTAGAATTTCCATACAGAAATATGTGATATTCCTGCCATTTGGAGAAATATGCTAAACTGAAGACAATATTGGCTTACAGCATATATTTATTTTTAAGGGTGGTGGAAGATTATGAGCAATATTATTTCATAAAGCAGCAAAGATAAACTTATTGAGACACCTAACTAAGCAAAACTATCCAAAAGATATTTAAAGGCTTTATAAAACTCCTGAGAAGGACAATAAACAGATTAAAAAATGGAAATGATCCAATAGAAACAAAAGTTGCAATGGAAGTAAATTTTCAGTAACAGTTTTCTCCATTCACAGTAGAGCCAACACAGTTGAACTTTTAATGTTATATTCCCTGTTATACAACATAAAAAAAGTAGAAATAGCAATAAAGAAAGAAAAAGCTGTAAAACAACACCTGGACTAAATCAAATATATAAAGAAGAGTGCCATACTGAAGAAGAAAGATAATAAGGGAATTGAGGATTGATTCTCAAGCTATCTAAAAGATAACAGGTTATCAATGCTTGAAAAAAAAATCTTGAACTTCAAAAAAGATGACCAAGAAAATATATCTACTGAAAACATATGCCTACTTTTTATTTAATCTACACAAAATATTCCTTATAATTCTCTACACTCACCTGAAAGAGTACCTTGATGAAAGTTTGAGAGGGGAAGAGACAGGCATTTGCAAATAGTATAACACCCCATTGCAAACTACAGTGGTAGAGATTATTATGCAAGATCCTATTTTACTTACTGTTTGTTGATAGTAAAAATGTTTGACTTGGTATATCAAAAGGCCATCTTGGCAGAATTCTTCCAACAAGGTAACTCTATATATGTTGATGTCGTAAAAGATTCCAAGGAAAATTTAAAAGAAAAACTTTAATTCTCAGTGATAGTTAAAGCAAGGAAATGTTTGCTTGCCAAAGGTGTTTGCATCTGTCAACACAAGATATACACTAGAGATTTACCATGGAAAGGGGATTTTGTACAGATGATGAGTTGCTCCAAGAGCTCGTTTGCAAGTGACAGGTAGGGGGAAAAGAAATTTTAGGGGGAAGGGAAATGGAATAAACATTTTTTTATATAGCACCTACAATGTGCCAGGCACTGTGGTAAGCACTTAAACAACCTTGTTTGGTAGGTGCTATTATTCCCAACCCTATTTTGTGGTTAAGAACCTGAAACAGAAAAGTTAAGTGATTTGCCCAGGGTCACATAACTAGTATCTCAGGTTAAGATTTGAACTCATGTCTTCCTGCCTCTAGGCACAGTACTTTTATCTACCACCACCTATCTCTTGTATCAAGCTGTGTAATATTTGAAAACTTCATTTACGACATCTGTAGCCTAGCCTTAGGCAGTTTGATGAACAATTCATTGATCTAACCAGTCCCTAGTTCTGAAGAGGAGAAGAAAAGCATGCTAGATTGCCTTTGGGACCATGCATGGTGCTTTTAATAACTCCAACTTTTTCCTTGAAACAGAGACCCTTGTTTTTGGTGATGCATTATGCCTGCCGATCATTTAATATGCTACTGTCTTCAAAGAGTTAACAGCAAAGGTCACTCAAAGGACAGTGGAGAAGTACATGGTGGGTGGAGAACATAATGCTTATGAAGAATTACATAGGAGAAACTAAAGAATGTCATTAGAGAGGTGTGTGAATGATCAAAGAAGTGAACTGGTCATGTATGGAGAAGAGTGAGCAGTTATCAGGGGGCAAATATGTTGATAATGTCGGCCCTCCCTCACTCAAAACAAAGTCAAGTGCAAGTCATGTAATTAGTTCTCTGTTGGCATGGTGGTCTTCGGCAACGAAGGACAGACACACATACTGATAATGCATTTTTGCTTATCGTTAACATTATTTTGCTTCTTGACGGGAAGATCTTTCCCATCCATTAATAGGCCCATGTGACCTGCTTAAGTCACACGGAAAGCTGAGTCATACAAGTCTAAGTCACATGGAGCAAGAAGAGGTGGAGCTAGAGCAGAGCTGAGAGAAAATTTGGTCAGAGAAGTCAGAACTGAGGGAGAGCTTATTTGTGATTTTGTTTAATAGAGCTCGTTTGTTGGAAGCCTACCAAAGGGAATCATTGGAGGTGGTGTTCTATGCATTGTTTTTGTTTATAGGTTTTTTTGTTAATATAATGGATTTTACTTTCTGTTGTCTGAATAAATGTTTTGGTTCTGTCTTTCATGTGGAGAGTGTTGTATTTTGCAATTCGGAATTTTACCAGCATATTCATGTCCACCATAGGCACTGTGAATATCATGTTGGTGCTACAGTAGCCCACATGTTCTTTTGGTAACTATGCAATATTGAGAGTTTGTAGGAGTTCCTTTTATACCTTTCTTTGTAACTCCAGTGCTTAGCACAGTGCCTTCCACATTCCACTTAAATGCTTGGTGACTGACTACCTCACTGACAAGAAAAACACCAGGATGTTGAGTGAACTTCATGTAAAGGACTTATTTTTATAAAAGGATTTGAAAAATTGTCACATAGGTTCTGAATGAATGAATTCATTGTAATTTGCATTATTCACATCATAGGTTCATCAACATGTTGATCTTATAAAATGGGACCGGGTCAATGGAATAGACAGACTTCTTACAGTTTCTTGCCATAATATAACCAACATAAAGCAGTCACCACAAGGAGGCCAAAAAAACCTAGAAACCATCTCATTTAGGAAACACCTGATGTCCTTGCTGAGAGTAGCTATGACAACAAGGAAAATGCTGGTATAGAATACAAACTCATTTACAAAATTTTAGAAGAAAATGAAAAATTATAACCAATGTAGCCTCGTGAAACTCAAAAATCGTGGGGGAAAAATGAGGCTTTGAATAGACTCAGTTTAGTCAGATTATTCTGAGATGATAGAAGCACAGCAATAGAAGAAAAATGGAAGAATGTTCTACGACAAACTTTGCTATGAAAGCACCAATTTTGGACTCTTGATTTTTAATATGAAGTGAAAATAGCACTAAAGATGGCATGCATGGGAAGATCATGTAGACTATATTAAATACACATATTTTTGAGGTAATTGAGAGATTATAGATTCTCAAGATGTTTAAGCAAGAGAAAGCACTAAAAATTATTAAAAATTTGTACCACAAAAGGAAGAATAAGCTCAATAACTACAGATCTCTGTCTTCTTATATCTACAAAATTTATGTGGTAATAATTTACATTTGTTAAAAGATCATTAACAAAAATATGAGGAGGCTTTTACTAATATCATATAATAGACTATAATTCAAGACATACCATCCGAGTAAAATGCAGTCTTTATTTAGCTTTGCTCCGGGGTGTCTCCCTTGTCTATGTTAAGGTCATATAATAGAATTCTTTAATGGATGCAACAACCATGTATTAAAATGAAGTTAACTTTCTTTGATCCTTTGGTTATTACAAAGTGAAACAGTAGTAACAGATAACAATATTCTAATGTTTGTGAAAGATTTTGCATATCTTTGCATCTAAAGATGAAGAAGCTGACAGAAATTAAGGGACTTGCTCAGGATTACACAAAATAGTATTTAAGACAAGATTCAAACTCAGTGCTCTTGACCCCAAATGCAGAGTGCTCACTAGGCTGCCTAGTTGCATTGAAATGTGGAGATGTATACTCACCAAAGATATTTGAAATATATTTTTTATTTCATTAAACATTTCCTGATTATATGTAAAAATAATTTTTTAAACATTCATTTATTTAGATATTGAGTTCCCAGTTCTCTTCCTCTTGCCCAACCCTGCCTCACTTCTTGAGACTGGCAAGCATTATGATACTGCTTATACGTATCGAGTCACACAAAACATTTCCATATATTAAAGGTATCTCACTGTTATGCAGTATGTGCAGCACAGCTTTCACATGGAATAAGGATTTGTTACAGATGTTAAAGCTACACCCTTCCTCCCACTTCTAGGTGATATTGTGCTAATCAAGCTCTAGAACTTTACAGAGCCTCCTAAAGGAGACTTCCCAAAGCAATATCCACAGCTGCTGCTATGGACATATATACATATTTCCAGGATAAATTCACAAAATATAAACTCCCTCAAAGAGCAAACCAAAATATTTACTGAGATACCAGAAAGCCAATTCCACCATGATAACAAAGTTTGTATCCATTACCTACAGAGTATGACTCTCCCCCAGTGTTCCCTCTATCAATTTTCCCCACAACCCAAGTTCTCTTAGGCAAAATCACTCCCTCTCCCACTCACACTAGCTGCTCAGCTCTGCCTCCTCTCACTTCCAGCTCCACATGTCTGACAAGCTCCTCCCACTATTGGCTCCATGTGACTCACTCAGGCTATATGGACTGGGCCAAAACTCAAAGCAGGTCACATTGGCCTATTAAGGGGCAGGAATGATCTTCAAATTCCCTTATCATTACAGACTTGTGGTCACATAAAAGTTTAAATTTAACAACTCTCCACAAAGAAAAAACCAAGTGGTTGGAGAATGCTTACTGTCCAATTGAAGTTGGACAGACAGTCCTTGGAGCTTGTCTGTCAGGATATTTATCTTGGAGACAGACTTTAGAAAGATAGTCACTTCCAGAATTGAATAAGAATAGAAGGATAGCAGATTTGCTTTCATCATGAAATTATGCCATACTTTGTGACCCCAAGTATCCCTGACTCAAATGTAATAACTATATCCTTCTAGTAATACTCTATGGCTGTGAATCATGATGGATACCTCAGTCAATGAAGAATCAAAATCCATCAGTCAAAGAGCAATGAAGGTGTGCTTGGGGACTTTAAGGAGGCTTTAGCTTATTACGAATGGTGGATTGTGTTCACAAAGGGGCATAAAAACATCCAAGTGGTATAAGAGGAAAACAATATAATGTCTAAAATCATTATAGGTAATGAAACTGTGTCATTGTTAAACTTACAATGAACAACTGACATCACTTCCAGATTCATAAAGAAAAAACGACCAAATTACAAAAGGAAGGCAACAGTTACTTTAGGGGATACTTGAATGGGATGATAAAAAGGAAGACAAAGTAGACAGTTATACAAGATTAGAAAAATTTGTCATCCTCTAGTGAATATATCTTTTTTCAGCCTCAAACAATACCTTTGTGAAAATAGACCTTGTTCCAGAGCACAAAGAAACCAAATGTGAAAATATGTTCAACACAAACTTTATAGACTACCCAATTAAAATGGTAATTAATACAGGGGATGAAAGCAAAAGATACTGGCATAAATGCATATTAAGTGATGCTATCCTGAGCAAATCACAGGAATAATAGCCATTTAAAACAATATAACGATGAAATACTAAAATTCAGGGAGAATGGGGGGAAAACTGAAAGTATACATTAGCAAAATAGAAAAAAGTATTAATAAACTGAGCTCGCAATTTTTTAAAAACCTAAGAAAAGTTAACAGAGCAAAGGAAGAAACTTTGAAAATTAGAGAACAGATGCAATTGAAAACAAAGACCATAAAAATGAAGAACATAACTGGCACCTTGTTTAAAAAAAAAAGTTTTAGGAATCCAATGAGCAAAATCAAACTTCCAAATTTAAAGATTCACAACAGATAAAAAAAGAAAAACTTCTATATACAATTATATGTCAGAAAAACTTGAGAATATAAAGGAAATAGTTTATACTGATTATTTGAGGCTCAGCCTCCACCTGAATAGAAGGAATGGAGGCGCAGTTCAAGTGCAAAACCCAGAAGCATTCACTGAACAGCACAGCACAGCACATGTGTGGAGGAGCAGTAGTCCTTTACTCTGTGAACTTTTCAACAGAACTCGCACAAACATCCTGGTACTCTGCAGTCCTCCTCCTCCAAAGATTGGCCCTTAAGGAGTGGTTTATATGGTTTTACAACAAAGAAAGGCAAGAGAATAGGAAGAGTGCAGAGTACCAGGATGTTTGTGCAAGTTCTGTTTAGGGCTGGTATGAACCAATCTGAGCTGACCCTATGGTTGCTGGCACAGCAGAGATGTTCTAGGTTTACCCAGTGAACACTGCAAAAGGTGACTGGTACATCACAGTTTAGCAGTGCCTCCTTATTGACTGATTCCCAGGTTATTTCAGCCTCTCCTGGATAGCAGAGCTCAAGCAAATCAAGATGATTTCCATGCTCCTTTTTTGACCGAGGTGTCTGAAGGAAGACCGAAGGGGCAAAATTAGCTGGGACATGGTTATGTTAACTACTGTAGGGAACAGTGTGAAGCAAGTGCAAAGAGACTCGACTACAGCACAGACTGATACAGCAAGGAGGCCAAAGAGAATAGAATGGAGGAGACAGTCTGTTACTCCAGGGAGCCCACTAGAGATTAACAGGGAAGCTGTCAAGCAAACCTGTGGAGGGACTGCTTCAGTGAGTACCAGGCAATAGGGAAATAATAAGGTCAAGTTGGCCCTATAGGCCAGGACCTGTGAGGACTTAGCAACAGGGTGGGGAGCAATCAAGACAACCTGATTAGGGGAATCATAGTAAGGGCTGGTAGTTGAAAATTCCCAGGAAATAGATCAAAGTAATAAGGAAGAAGACAGACATGGGAGCACCAAGGATTCCCATCAAAAGATACAAGAAAGCAATAACACAAATGACATGGCAAGATAAAATACTGAGCATTACTCAGTCCACATCCTGAGTCTTGGGACTGCTATCTATGTCTTCTTTGTCTCTTGGGAGGAACTGTCTACACCCACATCAGCACTTTTGGCCCTTCCAGATGACTACAGCCAAGTCACCAGTAGGTTTGATCATCCAGACAGGAGCAGGGAAAGGTGTATCCAGGAATCAACTTCTTGCAATTTGGCAGCTCTAGGGGTGGTCAGTAGCACCTGGTAGGTTCCCTTCCATTGGGCCTTGAAAGAGTGCTTCCTCAGATGCCATTTCCAATAGACTTGGTCACCTGGCTAGAGTTTAAGGATGCTACGGGGGACTGGATTTGTTGAGAAAGAGCTCTACTGGGAGAAAAGTAGCTGAATTGAGTGTATTTTCTGTGATGCCATTGGGTTTACTGAGACCAGCTTGTAAATTGATAAGGTGACTGACTGAAAGATGCTGAATGTGGTGACTGTTGAGTAAAGTATCTACTGCATGGGGGACAGATATATCAAAGGGGACTCTAATACCACATCAGCAACAGACTCAACCAAATCAGGCATTGCCATAACTCTCATAAGCACCCCCAGAATCCTTTGGCCACAGTATCAACAGTCTTACTATAATATCCTAGGGGGCATAAATTCTGCCCCCCCCCCCATGCTTCTGGGTCAGGACTCCACATGCTTTCTCTTATTTGTCTAACAAAAAGAAAGAAGGGAGAAGTAAGTGGTTTGGGAGCCTGAGCATGAGAGGGTAGGCAGGGCAAATTTGAGTTCTGTATAGGGAATGGGTAATGGCAGAAAACCAAAGGATCCAGAGGCGGTATCAGTCAGCTACACTGAGGAATGCACACATCTGACATTTTGTGGTAGGAAGAGAGAACCTGAGAATACTCTTGAATCTATCAGAATCGAGATAGTCCATTGGGAGCTGCTGTTGTGTTGGTCCTTCATTCTCAAAGAGAACCATGTCAACAAGATGATGACAGGACTTGCAGTTGACTTTGAGTGAGGGAGGGCTGCACAAGATCACCAACCTCACTTTCTTCTCCTAAGCCATCTGGGTCTAGTGACCTGATATTCATCAGGATGACTGGAGATAGCCCAGGATGCAATGGGAGACCTTGGCCCTTTCAGACTAAGGTCTTATCACATTCTCACTTCGAAAGAGATACACCCATGCAATAAATAGGTTTCTTCAAGTAGTTACTCAAGGGATGACTTCTTTAATAAAAAAAACCCAAACAAACTGGGAGGGGAAGACCCTCAGGATTCCTGGGTAAATTACTATTTAGTAATTACATTACATTCATTCTGTGCTAGGTAGGTGGGGACTTGTCCAGTCTGTGAGCTCCAGAGTGAATTGGGTTTAAAGCTTGATCTCTGAGCAAGAAGTGTAGCCAGTAAACCCCAAAGGAAAAAAAGACAACTTTTAGCCATGGAGTGTACCTTCCCCTGGGTAGAACACCAGAGGAGAGATGAGGAAAGAAGAGGAGAAGAGCTGCTACTCACTCACAGGTTGTGTTTGTCCTTTGTGCTCAACGAGGACCATGACATCAAGATGATGACATGACTTGCATTTGACTTTGAGTGAGGGAGGGCTATGCAAGGTCACCAACCTCTCTTTCTTCTCCTGAGCCATCCCATTGAGAGTGTGTCCAAAGAACTTAACAGAGGCAAGTTAATCTTAAGAGTTTAATCTTAAGAGGCCCTGTGAGCTAAGGCAGTTAGGAGATGAAAGGTGTCAGCTACCCAGGTGTCATGTGGTGGGCAGCACAACAAATCATCTGCATATTGGAGGAGATTGGATCCAGAAAAGGCTATTCAATATGCAAGATCATGACGAACTTGGGAGAAAACAGGGACTCTGTATAGCCCCAAGATAGGACAGTCCAAGTATACTTTCTCCCTTCCAAGGTTAAAACAAAAAGAACTGACCTAGAGGGATTGACCTTAACTGATAAAAAAGCCCTGAAGAGAGCAATATAGGAGAAAAACAAGGAGCCAGGGAGAATCAGGTTGAGGAGGGTGTGGAGACTGGGATTGACAGGAGTACAAGGTATATCATACAGGGGGAAAAACTCCCTTCGCTCTGTTTGATTCCAGGCATGAGTCATATCTGACAACTAGTCACAGTCACACACACACAGTGTTAAAAGCTCAAGATTAACTCAGGTAGGCGAATAGAATCAAGAGAATCCTACCGTAAGCCATGCCAGGATCGTCCCCCAAATTTTTCCAGGCATAGACATCCACCTTTATCAGTTCCCAGACTGCAGCACATGCCATTTTCTACTATTGGATTTGTAACAATTCAGACAACTGTAATCAAAGCTCAAAACAATGGTAAATTACAGTCCACAAATTTTTTACCCTACATAACAAAATCTCACTAACCACAACTTAGGGCTTAAATATCTTTCCTGATGTTTTCCTAACAGTTAACATTTCATTTATCCTTTACTTATAAGTTATAACTAACCATATTCTGAAGCCTCAGCCATACACACATACTTGATAGGTGACTTATAAACCACCCTATATGTTTTCATAATAGCCAAATTTTTTCAAATAAAAATTCAAAAAAAAATAGTAAACTTATGTTTTATAACAAAATATACCTCATCAAATATCCAAGTTTCTAAATTTTTTTTATCACAGCCTTTTAAAAGTATAATTCATGTGTAGGAGTATCTAGACGAAAACATTTTGTCTAATAGCATTTCTGTTACAATGGTCCCTCAAATTTCACAATATAACAGAATTTAGAAATATAATAATAACAAATTATGTCATGTATTTAAAACATGAAACAAAACTTCACATGATATCAGTTCAGTTAATTTCATTTCCCAATTATCTCACATAAAAGTCATTAATCTTACTACTTTTGACATTTTAAATCCGCGAGAGTTATCAAGCATGGAATAATTACATTCGATTAAAGAAATAATATTGCAGTGCTTAGCATACACCAGTCCCTTGTGTTGAGTGTTTTATAATCATTTTATTTTGATACAACAACCCTGGGAAGGGGGCATCATTATAATTTTTCTCTTTACAGGTCAGGAAACTGAGGCAAGCATAATTTAAGCTTACTTAGCTAACACATTTCGGCAACCTGAATGTAATTCAAGTTTCCCTATATTTTTCCAGTGTTTTTTTCCCCAACACCTTTATTTGGGAACCTGATTCAAGATAAAAGGTTAACAGGATCAGAGGGAGAGGGTCTCTGAATTGAAGGAGTCGTAGGAGATCTTTAGTTTAAACAATCTTTTTCCTTTTCATGGTCAAGGAAGGGTTAAACAAGAGGTGGCTATAAGGTGGAGATCCAACAGTTTATGAGCCCTTCTGCTTAGCAATGATGGAAACACTGAGCATTATGGGGTCAGTCTTTAGATAAGACATATGAGTTGCTTGGGATGTACAATTGTGAGAAATTTCCTTGCATCAATCTTTGGATCTGAGTTTCTGGTCAGCATAACATAGGTCTTTGATTAAGGATGTCTAAACACCACACCAAGATGGTCTAGTTTCCCAGCCATGTAAGGCTAATTTCACACAATGCAATGAGTTTTTTCATAAATTCACAATCATAATTACATTAAGTTAGGTTACATTAATGGCAGCTGACAGATCAAACTCCTTAGAGGGCTCACAATGGACTTTTTGAGAAGAGAGATTAACATGTCAGCAAGATAACCAAGAAAATTTACACATAAACATCATAAAACAAAAGACCCAAGCAATACAATAATAATCACCAATATTAACTAACATCAAGTCTCCTTGTATTCTAGGAACCCATTCGCAATGTCCATTTAACCAGCACATTTTGAGTTGCAAATGTTTCATGAAGTTGTCTGGTCCCTAGATAGCTTTTCTTGAACAATAGGCTATATTCTCAAGACAACTCTGAAGGGGCTCTGCTTGCTTCTCTGCTTCCGAATCTAGAGGTTCCTAGATACTTATGACATAATATAATTTAATACAATCACTTAAATTAGGTTCTCCAATTTTAAAACTTTAGAGAATTTCAATTTACATACCATTTGCTATTTCTATCCTTACCTAAACCCACTACTTGATATAAGAATCTTCAAAAATCCATGAGGGTTGAACTGTAAAATGAACTCTTCTGCCCTTTAATATTATCAGAGAATTATTTTAAAAATGGGAAAATTATTTCACTTTCTTTACTATTATCAATACAATTTATGTATAAAATCCTTAATCCAGTTTTGAGAACTTATTACTAAAACATTCTCAAAACCTGAATTTCTATGACATAAGTTTGGAAACCAATCATATAACATATGTATATAATTCTTAGAGAAAACAGTCTAATCCAGTTACTTTTCTCAAAATTTACTATTCCACTTAGAAAACTTTTACTTTACATCTTATTACTTTGTCTAATCATTCCCCCTTCAAGAGAATATCTTATATTATTATTTGAACATAAATACATTATTTGTATATTATATTATATTATTTGAACATATATTATATATATTTGTATATTATATACAATTATATATATATTATATATTTTATATTATATTATTATTTTATATATATTATAATTTGAACATAAATACAGGTTAAAATTGTAAGATGTTCATTCTTGCATCCTATTATAGTAACTCAGATGTTCTAGTATCACTCTAGTAGATTTAGTATTGTACTTACAAAAGTTATCTGTTAGGGACCCTGGGAGTCTGGGCCTGATCTCTCGGGCCCACAGGCTTGTCTGACCAGCAGAGGCCTGTAGGCCTTGGTGGAGTGTAGCTGTAAGCAATGACTGAGGAGGGAGACAAGATAGTAAGAACTCCACTTATTCAAGCAGTGAGCAGTGCTTTTATTTCTTTTCTGACACCAGTGTCCTAAGTGAACCTATCAGCAATTAGTTTGCCCTTTTAAGGAAGTAATTTACCTTGAACCAGGACTGCCCAGGGTGGACATGTAGCTCCTAGAAAGAAAAACATTTTTGGGCTTCTTTGTTCTCTGAAAAGCCCGGGGGAAAATAGCCTTGAGCAAAACAGGGGCGGAACCCTTCCTCCCAGCGCCATCTTGTTCATGCCTCCCCTCAGTTTACCTGAGTCATGACCAGTGAAAGCCGTCCAAGAGGCTTTCACTTATCAATTATAAAACTTTGCTTTAAAAGGAATGGGGTGGTCTAGTAGAATGGCAAGCAGATCAGGAGATCAGGGAGGGTGAGGTTACAGATCTTTCTTTTCTTCAATTTAGTTAACCATTTCCCTACTGGAATTTTTCAAATTTTTCAGACTCTGGTGAATTTGACCTGGGTCATGTGGTCTCGGTCAGTTACCTTGAGAACTCACTTATTAAAGGTATCCAACTCAGGAGGCTTAGTTTTAGATTTTGGGTCGCCCAATTTCACCTTCAGAAAATTTAACTTGTCTTTATTAAAATAACCCTACTGTAGCCAAATAAATTTAGGATCATCACCAGGTCTGTCCATCTAGAAAGGTACAAGTTATCAGGATTGGACTGCCAAAATATACAGTGAAGTGCCATCCAGATGGGAGAACAATCATCAACCAGTTTTGTAGAGCTATTATTACCCATAGTGTGAGATGGCTTTTAGGACAAAAACAAATTGCTTAAAACTGTAGGAACGGAAAGCTCTTACCTGTAGGTTCCTCCTACTGCTCCTGAGACCTTTACCAGATCCTCACTCAACAAAGGCGGAATCAACCAGAGTCCAGGATTGGAGCTGGGGCAGGGAACCCTTACCACACGATTGTCCAGAGAGGACAGAACTCAAGGCATTTCAGCTGATTTCAAGCTCATCTCTGTGATGCTGGTAGGTGACCATCCTAAATCCTCAATCCAATCCTACTTCTGACACCAGAATGATTAATTGAGGCTTGGAGTTCACCTGAACAGAGAGAATAGAGGCACAGTTCAAGTACAAAACCCAGAAGCATTTATTAAGTAAGTACAGTACATGTGTAGGGGAGCAACAGGCCTAGTCTGGGCTGCTCCAAAGATTGGGCTTTAGGGAATGGTTTATATGATTTTACAGCAAAAGGAGAAAGGAGAATAGGGGGCTTGCAGAGTACCCAGAACTAAGATATTTGTGCAAGCTCTCTTTAGGGTCACTGTGAATGAGTTTGAGCTGACCCTGTGCTTGCTGGAACAGCAGAGGTGTTCTGGGTTTACACAGTGAACACTGCAAAAGATCACTGATATGTCACTATGCTCAAAGGGCTAGAAAACGATGCATACCCTTTGATCCAGCAATATCACTACCAAGTCTGTCTCCCAAAGAGATCATAAAAACGGGAAAAGGACCCATATATATAAAAAAACAGCTGCTCTTTTTGTGGTGGCAAAGAACTGGAAATCAAGGGGATGCCCACCACTTAGGGAATGGCTGAACAAGTTGTGGTATATGAATGTAATGGAATACTATTGTGCTATAAGAAGTGATGAGCAGACAAATTTCAGAAAAACCTGGGAAGACTTACATGAACTGATGCTATGTGAAATGGCAGAACCAGAAGAACATTCCATACAGTAACAGCAACATTGTGTGATGACCAGCTTTTATAGACTTAGCTCTTGTCAGCTATGCAAGGATCTAAGACAGCTCCAGAAGACTCATGATAGAAAATACTATCCACATCCAGAAAAAGAACTAAGATGTAAAATTTTTTTTCTTTCTCATGGTTTTTCCTTTTGTTCTGATCCTTCTTTGACAACATGACCAATGTGCAAATATATTTAATATGATTGTACATGTATAGCCTATATCAGATTATATGTTGTCTTGGGAGGGGAAGAAGGGGAAAAATGTGGAACTCACAATCTTATAAAAGTGAATGCTGAAAGCTAAAAATAAATCATTTTTTTAATTAAAAAAAAAGATCACAGATATGTCAAACTAGAGCAACATTCATTCTGCCTCCTTATTGACTGATTCTAATTCCTAATTTATTTCAGCCTCTCTTGAATAATAATGGAGATCACGCAAATCAAGGTGATCAGTAAACTCATTCTTTCCATTTCCATACTTAGAACAATTTCCGTCTACAAAATAGAAAAAAAAAAAGACCCTAATTAGCAGAATGGAAATCATAAAAGACCAAATCTAAGAAAGAGAAATTGAACTATAGGCAAACTACTAAGGAAGAAACCCTGGTCTATATGGATTTCCAAGTGAATTCTGTAAAACATTTTTGAATAATTGTTACTTGTGCTACAAAAATTAATCACAATAATTGAGAAAGAATTCACTTAACCAAAACCCTTATTATGATAACAGATCTCAGTACTGATAAATCAAAGAAAGAAACTATAATCTTACTGATGATTGTTATCAGATTTTTAATTTTAAAAATAAAATCCTAGCAAAAAAAAAAAGACTATAGTTATATATGCAAATGTTATTCATTATGTTCAGGTTGCATTAATGCCAGAGATGCAAAGATTCTTTAAAAATTGGGAAACTATTAACTTAATCATATAAGCAATAAATGAAAACATATCAAATAGATGTAGAGAAAGCATTTGACAAAATGCAGCACTCGTTAAAAATTATAAAAATCTTTGGTACGAGTGGGTCTTTTTAGGTGATTAAAAAGTACGGATCTAAAATGAAAGTTGCATGATTTTTAAAGGAGAAATATTGGAAACTTTCCCAGTAAATAGAAGAATACTATTCCTCACTATAAATATATAGTTTTGAAATGCTAATTTTAGTTGCAAGACAAGAAAAAAGGCATAAACATTGCCACAAAGGTGACAAAAATATTCATATTTGTAAATATGATTTACTTAGAAAACTTCAAAGAAGAAATTAATTAAAGTGATTAATAACATCAGTGAAGTAACAGAATAATGAAACCACAAAATTCTGAGTTTAAAATAATTATAAAATTGATAAAATGCCTGGGAGTTAATCTACCAAGATACTTAAGAATTATAAAAATACAATTTCAAATCACTCTAGAAAGAAAAGATATACATAATTGGAGTGATATTCATTGTTCAAATTGGGCCACATTAGTATACTAAGAATTATATTGTTTAAATTAATTTATAAATGGATTACTATGCTTTTCAGATGACCAAGAGTTTAGGTTTAGACTAGCATTTTACACTATGTACCACAGTTAAGTTATGTTGTGTGTGTGTGTGTATGTGTATCCCAAGTTTTAAACATCAAATCATAAAAAAATAGAAAAATAAGTACCTTTCACAAATAAGTCAGATTGGGAGATTATTACACAAAGGACAGCAGGGATCATAAGAGAAAAAAAATAGACCATTTTAATTAAATCGGAGCCTTTTGTAGTAGCAAAATCTTGAGTTAGAATAAGAGGAGAACCTGTTGAGTGGGGAAAAAAATAAAACTATCTCATTAAAATTTGCTTTTTCATTTATATAGAGGTGTCAATAGCCAAACAGAGGATTTTTACATTTGATCCCGAAGGTAACAGGGAGTCATTGGAGTTTATTGAAAGGAGAAGGGTAGTGGGTGGAGATATGGTCAGATCTACAATTAGGAAGATCAGTCTGACTGCTGAGTGAAGCATATATTGTCATGGGGAAAGACTTGAGGCAGGGAACCAGCCAACAAGCTATTGCAATAGTCCAGGCATAGCATGGTGGTGGCAGGAGAGAGAAGTAAATATATTTAAAAGATGTTACAAAGATGGAAATGGCAGAACTTACTTGACCACCAATTGGATATAGAAGGTGGAAGAGAGTGAGGTATTGAGGATGATACCTAGGTGGTGATTGAAAGGATGGTGGTAACCTCAAGAATAATACAGAATTTAGGAAGAAAGGTGGTTTTGGGGGAAAGATAATGAGTTCAGTCTTGGACACATTGAGTTTGAGATGCCTACTAGACATCTAATTTGAGATAACTAAAAAGTAGCTAGAGATGAACAGCTACAAATCAGAAGAGATAGTAGGGCTGGACAAGTATACTTGAGAGTTATCTCCATCGATAGGATAATTAAAACCAACGGGAGCTAATGAGAACACAAAAGCAAAGTTGTATAGATGGAAAACAGAAGAGGACTCAGGGCATTAGAGTCTCCCTTGGAGAAGGGAGATTCCAGAGAATTCCAGGTCAGACCTTATCTTCCTGCAATCTCCCTTTAGACATATTCATAAGGTACATATACTTAACCAGTATGTATGTACATAGGATCATAGACTTAAAACTGGAAGTAACTTCAGAAGCCACCTTAACTTTTTTCTAGACTCAACTAAGGTGCCAACTACTTTGGGAAGCCTTTCCTGAGTCCCTTAGCAGCATTTTCTTTCTCAGGTTATCTTTCATTTATTTGTTTATGTACATATCATATCCCAACAGTAGAATGTAAGCCCCATGGGGGCAGAGTTGATTTTGTTGTTGCTCTGTCTCTGCATTCCTAGAAGCTAATATGAATACTTTGCATTGAAGTAGGCACTTAAAAATATATGTTGAGTAGATGAAATCTGGGAGGGGCATTTACTACTGATGGCCTCTAATTCCAGGCAACTAAGGCTTGGGTCATTAGAACTTCATTTCTCCTCTGGAGGTGATACCTTCCCTATGGCCTCTTTTCCCAGAAAGAAAATGGTCTCAGGACTATTATAACACATGCCATTATGGGACAATGCAAGAATCTTGTTAAGAATCTAACTAAAGATTTAGGAATTAAACCATTATCATATTGAATTTTTTCCCCAGTATCTAAAGATAGAGATCAATTTCATGAAGGGTTTTTCACTAATCACAATATAGATGTCCACTGCCACCAGCTATGACCAATAATCCATAACTGCTGAGATCCAGATTGGGAAGAGCCCAGCTACTATATACTGACCCCCACAGTGAGGGAGGATTTCTAGCAGCCTTCCAGAATTAATTGAGATTTGAACAATCACTTAGCAAGGTCTTCATCGTATGGAAATCTTTGTGCTAAATTAAGAGAGATACAAAGTTTAGATAAGACACAATCTATGCCCTCATGGAATTTATAGTCTTAATAGGATGATATACCATACATGAATATAGACCAAAATAATGCATTATCAGTTTATTAGAATGTAAAGCAAGACTGTTTCCTCTCCCCACTATTGTTTGATATAGTTCTAGAAATGTTGCCTACACTAAAAGCAGGACAAAATCAAGTGAGTAGAAGAGAAAACAAATCTATCCCAATTTGTATGAGACATGATCAGGGATGTTAGGAAAACCTAGAAAACAAGCAAAGAAACAAATGGAAAGAATTAATAGTTCCAGCAAGATAAAAAAATAAAAGCATAAATATCATATACACTACTATGAAAGATTAGGAAGAAAAGACAAGAAAAGAAATTCCATTCAAAATGACCATAAAACGCGTAGAATACCTGAGAGTTATCCTACCATAATACAGAAGATTTATATAAATACAACTATCAAATCTTCTTATAGAAATAGATATAAATGGTCAGGAAGATATTCACTGGCTATGTTTGGGCTACAGCAATATAAAATAAGATACCTAAATTAATTTACTCAATGAGATTCCATTTCAAATTGCCAAAAGCCTACACTTCAATAACTAGATAAAATAGCAAAAAAAAAAAAAAAAAAAAAAAAACCAAAAACAATTTAATTTGAAGAAAGAATGGTTAAAATTCTCAAGGAGAGTAATGAGAAAAAGTACAAATGAAGAAGCCCCAGCATTATCAGATATCAGACTCTATTATGAAGCAATAAACTGTTTGTTATTAGTTAAAAAACAGAAAACTAGATTGGTGGACCAGATGAGATAAAGAAAAACAAACACATCTGGAAACAATAGTCCAGTATTTGATAAACACAAGAACATATACTAATTGGAGAAGGACTTCCATTATTTATCAATGTTTTGACAAGAATTGGTAGGAAAACTGGAAAGCTGTTTGGCAGAAATTAGGTTGAAATTAACTTATTACACCTTCACTCCAATAAACAACCATATTGTTGCATGACCAGATCCTAGACCTACTGACCCAGAGCAAGGTAGCTTACATCTCAGGGTTCTAGTAGTGCTTCTGATGGATCTGGGGAACTTTTTCTAATGCTTTTCAGCTGCCATTCTGGTATGTTCTCTCTGAGACTAACTACCAGTGATCAGTGCTCTCTAGGTTCATTTAACCAACTAACTAAATTGACTTTTTTAAAAGTTATTTTCTTTTATTATTTTTGAAAAATTATTTAGTATTTTATTTTCCCCCAATTACAAAAACAATTTTTAACATTCATTTAAAAATTCTTGAGTTCCAAATTCTCTCTCTTCTTCCCTCTCCACTCTCCTCGTTGAGAAGGAAAAAAATTTGATATGGTTTATACATGTGTAGTCATATAAATCATTTTCATGTTATTCATATTGTAAAAAAAAAACATAGATAAAAATACTTCAAGAAAAATAAAATTAAAAAAGTATGTTTCAATCTGTATTCAGACATCATCAGTTCTTTCTCTGGAAATGGATAGCATTTTTCATCATAAGTCCTTTAGAGTTGGCTTGGATCATTGTATTGCTGAGAATAGCTAAGTCATTCATAGTCGATCATCTTATAATACTGCTGGTATTGTGTACAGTGTCCTGAGATCTTTACATGTTTTTTCTTGAAGCTTTTGGATGTAGGAGCCTTGACCTTACTGTCTTCCTCTAGTTATATGTTTTGATCTTCCTCATTGTAAGAAAATATCTTTTCACCAAGAAAGTAACCTTCTATAGTCTTATTTTTTCCCCCTTTTTAGTCATTTTCCCAGCTAATAACTTGACGTTTGAGCTCTTTGTTAAGTAGAGGGTGTATTGCCCCAAGTTTCAGGGGTTTTGTGCACCTGTTTTCAGAGATATCTGTAAGGACCTGTAAATTCTCAGTTCTTCCAAAGTGATATGATCAAAGGAGTGGTGTTTGCTCCTCTTCTGGCCTGCCCTCTGGTCTGTGAGCAACCACAAGCATTCTTTTCTGCCCTAGACCTGCAAGTAAGATTCATTCTCCACAGCTGTCACCAGCTTTCCCATGCCAGCACTCCTCTTGGCCTTGGGACCACCACCCAAGACTGCAACCCAGATTCCTCCACCATCTGTACCCAAGAGTTTCAGAAGCAACTGCTGCTGGGCCAGACCACATTCCTCTCTCACCTAGGTGAGAGAGCTTTCCCATTGATCTTTGAAGCCATCTTTGGCATTTGCAGGTTGAGAAGTCTGGAAACTATTACAGCTGCCAGTGATTCAGCACACTGAGGCCTGCTTCAGTTCTGTCTGTGCCAGGGTGGCCCATGCTGGGCTGCACTCCACTCCTAGCCCAGTGCAGTGGTCCCTTCCTGTTGGCCTTCCAGATTGTCTTGGGCTGGAAATCTGTTTCATGCTGTCATTTTGTGACTTCTGCTGCTCTAGGATTTGTTTAGAGTAATTTTTTACAGGTATTTTGAGGGGTTTGGGGGGAAAGCTCAGTCAAGTCCCTGCTTCTACTCTGCCATCTTGGCTCCTCCCTGTTTTATTGTTTCTTGATATCTCATAAAGTCATTAGCTTCCATTTGTCTAATTCTAATTTTTAAAGAATTACTTTCTTCAGAGAACTTTTGTACTTTCTTTTCCATTTGGCCAATTTGACTTTTTAAGTAGTTTTTTTTCCTCAGTGAATTTTTGTCCTTCTTTTTACCATCTGCCCTACTCTGTTTTTTAATGTATTATTTTCTTCAATATTCTTTTGTGCCTCTTTTACCAAGTTGTTAACTCTTTTTTTCATTATTTTCTCACATCACTCTCATTTCTCTTCACAATTTTCCCCCTACTACTCTTATTTGATTTTTTTTTAAATCCTTTTTGAGATCTTCCACTTCCTGAGACCAATTCATATTTCTTGGAGGCTTTGAATGTAGGAATATTTACTTTGTTATCTTCTTCTGAGTGTGTGTTTTGTTCTTTCTTGTCACCATAGTAACTTTATGTGGTCAGAATTTTTTGTTCTTGTGGTTTTCTCATTTTCCCTGCCTATTTCTTGATTTTTAACTCTTTGCTGAGGTGGGGCTCTACTTCTAGGGTGGAGACCACATTGACCCAAGTGTCAGGGGTTTTATGCAGCTTTTTTTAGAGATATTTCTAGGGACCTGTAAATTTTCAGTTTTTCCAAGGTGGTATGATCTAAGGAGAGGTGTTTACTACTCTTTTGGCCTGTGCTCTGGTCTGTAACAACAAACACTCTTTTCTGCCCTGAAACTATGAAAAGGGTCCCGGCTCTCATGCAGCCACAAGCTCTGGTGCTCCTCTTTACCCTGGGCTGCCACTCCGGACTGCGACCTGGATCCAAGTATGGGCACAGCAACAGAGTCTTGCCTCAGTGCTACCAAAACGACTCCTGTAGTCTTCTAACCAATTGTTTGACCCCCTTACCATCTGTTGACTGAGAATTCCACAAGCAGCTGCTGCTGCTGATTGAGTACCTATAAGGCCTACTGTTGATTTGCTGGGGTCAGTCTGTGTTGGCATGGCCTGTATTGAACTGTGCTCCACTCTTACCCTGTTGCTACAACTTAGATTGTCTTTGGCTGGAAAATTACTACACCTTTTCCTTTTGTGGGTTCTGCCACTCCAGAATTTGTTTTAAGTTATCCAGAGGGGTTTTGGGTAGAGCTCAGGTGAATCCCTACCTTTTCTCTATCATCTTGGCTCTGCTTCCAAGACTTGTTTTCTGGGGGGACATAGCAAAGACAGAAATATACCTCCTGCCACCTCCACAAAAAAACCCCAAAACTTGGTGTAATATTCCCTTCTATATATCACCTCACTCCCCAGGGAGAGTGAACACAGATACAGCATTTACTTCCACCTTCTTCACTTCCAAATGTGGCATCATAAATGGGTGGATGAGTTAGCATTTCTGCTATACCTGGTTTGGGACTAGAAAGTCTTTAGGGACTTTAGTCCTCAGTGTCTGGCTTCTGGAAAATCCCAGCATGGACATTAGTTCCCAGGTCTCTGATAGGTTGCTCTCTGACCTTTAAAAGCTCACAGTGTCATAGATATTTCCAATTTCCCTCACCTAAAACAGGAAAGAATAAACACAAAGAACAAAGGACTATTGTCACATGTCACATGTCAACCTCAGACAGCAAGGATCCAAAGGCCTCTTCCTTTGCCAAATTCCCCTTCATGCTGCATTCCAGGAAGGGAATGGAACTCAGCCAGGCAAGAAGAAAACTGATCAAGGACTAAGCCTAGCTGAATGCATTCTACTTCTGACTGTGCAGTCAGTCAACAGTATGTCCCCTCCTAATATTATTAGCAGATTGAAGCCAGCTACAGAATGTCTGCTCATGCTCTAAAACAGGGATCATGGCACTTCTATTGCATGTCATCATACCTTTCTGGAAAAATGCTTCCCAATCATGCTCCCCATCAACTGGGATCACCCTGTATTACACGAATTTAAAAGGTCCCATGAAAAAGTGAGAAGAGAACTGAATGAGGTACTTTTCACAACTGTAACCAGGGGGAAAATTTTTAACTAAGAAAAAACCACAGCAGATCATAACAGATAAAATATGTAATTTTATGCCTTGAAATTAAAAAGCTTTTGAGTACACACACACACACGCACGCACACACACACACGCACACACACACACACAGAGAAAAAATGAAGATGGAATTATCAGAGAAATGGTAAAATGGGAAAATACATCAAATATTGGTACAAAAGTATAATAGGGAGTATAAAAGATAAGACACAGATATATGATAAAAAGCCATTCCTGAATGGATAAGTAAATGCTCAAAGTATGCTAAAAGTTTTTGAAACAAAAATTATGAGCTATAAATGACCACATGAAAAATGCTTGAAATCATTAACAGAGAAATGAAAATTAATACAACTCTGAGGCTTTACCTCATACCATGCAAACTGGGAAAAATAAAAAAAGATTGAAAGAGTCAGTATTGGAAAGGGTAAGGAAGACAAGCACACTAAAGATGTGTTGGTCAAGCTGTGAAATGGTCCAATCATTCTGTATTTTAATTTGGAATAATGCAAAATGACTTGTGTTCAAACCCTTTGACCCAGCAAGTTCACGTTTCAGTGTGTACCCCAAGAAAATCAAGGACAAAAATGATATTCTAATGTATACCAAAATATTCATTCTTTGTGGTTAATAAAGAATTGGAAACAAGATCTGTCCATTTGTTGGAACATGACTGGCAAAACTATTGCATGAACATTGAAGAACATTATTTTGTAGTGAGAAATGATGAATATGAGGAATTCAGAGAAATGTAGGAAGATTTGTATGAACTGATGCAGAATTACATAAGCAGAACCAAAAGAACAATATAGACAATGAGATAAGGAAATTGTCTCCTTCCTCATGTCAGAGAAGTAAAGGACTAATAGGACAGAATATTGCATGCATTGTCAGATGAGGGCTCTATATCAAAATGTTTTTGCTTAATTATTTTGAGAGAGAAAAATGTGAAATTACTTTGACATAAAGGAAAAAAAAGATATCAATAACATCTTAAAGAAACATATTAGAGAACCTCCAAGTACAATGTGAGGCCTGAGGGAAGAAAAGCCATTACTGATGGGAGACCAGAAAAAAAAGAAGTCATTTGAGTAATGTACTTAAGATCAGAGGTATCATGCCTGCAACTGCCTTAAAACTAATCAGTATGTAGCCAACCCACAGGGATCCCAACTTCAGATTTGCCTCCACCTCTCTTCCCTTCTGTTTGAGTTTGGCACCACTGCCTTAGATAGTATCTGAAATGTTCCATGAAATGGATGTTGTGCTATGCTTGGCTGTTTGGTGTTATAGAGTAAGAGTCATATATGACCAAGAAATGACTTAAACTAAGGCTTAAAAAAGTCTTTCCATATTTTTTCATATTGAAGAATCCAGTTTTTCTTGAGTAATGCTTTCGTTATAAGTCTTCCCATTTCTCAGTTTCACTCTTTCAAGTCCCCAAAGCTCTAATAGGTGCTATATTGGTTTCCCTAAGATGGCTCTTTTATTTTTGTCCTATTCAGACCCAGAAAGTCAAGTGTCTTGTTCAGCAGTTTCCATTTTGGCATGTAATACAGATATATGAAAATGTACAAATTCCTTCTCTCTTAAATTTAAGTTTGCTCAGGGTATATTGCTACCCATTGAGTATTCAAAATGAGATTGTCCTTACTGTAACATCTCATTTATTTTTAAGTAAAAAATTCAAACCCCTAGGGAAGAGCATGACTATTCTATGTGATTTTACTGCCAGAACACTAGTGTGCTAAGCAACTTTATATGCCAAATGATTTAGTAAAAATCACTATGCTGCTCAGAGTTTATTTTTAACACAATGAGATGCATTTGACTGCCAGTTTTTGCATGTGTGTCTTTTTAATATATGGCAAAAATAATTGAGGTCAGCAGTGTTTCTCCTACCAGTTAGATGGTGAGCTTCAATAAAGGCTGAGTGATCAAAGAAAGAAAAGGGGCTTATATGCATCAGGAAGCAGCTCTTTATTTTAAAAGAGGATTGACAAAAGGACAGATCAGTGTGTTCAACAGAGAAAACCTGTGGCAAAGAAACTTAAAGCAAAGATTTATTAGACAAGTAAAAGTCAAGATCAAGAATGACTTAAATTTAATTGTGAAACTATTCAATTTACAAAATTGGATTTACACTCAACTATATCTAATGCATTAGGTGAGGAACACACACAAGAGGATCCTGGGTATTAAAGAGTGCATCAAGTTCCAGAACACTCCATGATCATTCTAAATAATTAAGCCTAATTATCTCTGCTGGAAAAACCAAGTGGATGAGAAATGCCTAATGTCTATGCATTAGTTTCTGAAGCTTGAAGGGGGAAGCTATGGTATAATGCCAAGGGGGGCGGGGTGTTATCAACCAATTAAAGGGTGAGAAAGGTCATTCCCACCTTCCCCTCCTCACAGTAGCCAATAAAGTGGCTAAAATCGCACCTACTTGTCTTTTTTTTTAAATTTATTTTTAGTTTGCAACACTCAGTTCCACATGCTTTTGAGTTTTAAATTTTCTCCCCCCTCACGCCTACTTTTTTGATTTTTTCACATCTCCTCACTCTGCTTCTTCCTTATCCTGTATATACTCCCAAGTTCTGTTCTCTGCTATGTTTCATCCTCCCTAGGGCAGTTAAAACCTAAAACTTTGGCAGCCATAGCAACAGCTGACATCAGGAAAATGCCATGAGTCAGGGATGGTTCAGCTCACCTTATAGCTTTAGTAATTGTATTCTAATAGATCTCCCTGTCTCAGCTCTCTCCCTATTATTCCAATCAGTACCTACCAATTATGTTTTTCCTAAAACAAAGATCTGACAATATCACTCCTCTACTCAGAAATTCCAGTGGCTCCCTATTGACTCTAGATTCAAATATATACTGGCCTTTAAAGCTCTTCACAACCTGGCTTCACGCTACCTTTTTAAAACTCCATTATACATGTACTTCTTTCATCAACTCTATGGTTCAGGCAAATTTACTTTCTTCCTGTTTCTCACACTCATATAAAAACACAACTAAAATATTCAAAACTGCTTAGGAAATTAATGTATGATAATCCATTAAGCAGAACCACACAAAGAAAGACAAACTTTCTACTGAGTTGAAGTCAGAGATAGGTTTCTGTTTTTGCTTTGTATATGGCCACTGTGGGACATAGCAAACCTTATTCAAATTAAACTGAAAGGCTTCTCAAGGTAGAAGGCAAAAAGGAATTTGTTACAATCTCATGAGAAGGGGCACTTCCCCAGAGACCATAGGTGGTGTCAGCAAAGGAGTGCACCTGATCAGAGCAGAGCGCAACACTCTACAGTCCCTAACGTGGAAGCCCGTTAGCCTCTCTTTCCACTGGCTGGAAATCCAGATGAATAGTCTACGGGCAGGAATCTACCGCAGAGACAAAGAACACGGAAAGGGTCGTTGCTCACCAAAGAGGGTTTTTTGCTGCGGCCAGCGCAGTCCAGCAGGTCCAGGGCGGTTAGGGGCTCACAGAGGGAGGATGAAAAGACAGGCGGGACACAGCAGTCTTATTCTGGACATACTGAGACAATAATTCAGGGAATCGAGATGTTTAACTAGTAAAAAACCATAAGGGCAGTGATTGAAGCATGAAACAGAGCAGATGGTGATAAGAAGGGAGGCTTCAAGGTCTCCTTATGGGAACGTTACTCTGTATAGCAGAAGCCCTGATCCCTGGACCTTCAATACCCGAATTCAAGGATGTGTACCTGAGAACAGTATATCACTTAGCTTCTCAAGCCAGCTACTCTTCTCCCTTGGAGGAGGGGAACTCTTGATAAGGGGTTCTTTCAAACCCCTCAAGGTTCTCTACAGGTTTTGTTACCAAATATGGAACTTAAAGGAAGAATGCTGATATGGCATTAAGGGGTTGGTGAAGGGGAAGGGTATACAAAAGTTCGAGTGATCCAGAACTTCTCCTAAGGAGAACACTTAGTTATTTTAGTTTTGGCAGGAAGGGTGGGGGTTTTGGGGAATTCATGCCTGAGGGGGTCATCACTTAACCTGATTTCACTCAACCAGTATCTATATTGAGAAGTATGACTTGTTGAAAGAGTAGACTGTTTACTGATTGATTGTTGTATTGTGTATTTCTTTTTTTTTCTTTATAGGAGAAAATCAGGGTTAAGTGACTTGCCCAGGGTCATACAGCTAGTAAGTGTCAAGTATTCAGTGCTAGATTCAGGTGCTCTATACACTGTGCTACTTAGTTGCCTTATATTGTATATTTCAATTTTCAAAAATCTACAAAAAGGAATTTGCCTACTTGACTGGCTTTTGTTTATCAAATTGATTATTTGCTAATAAGTATTATTTACAAATTTTCCCAAATGAAAAATACAAAGACAGGATTTTTTTTAAAAAACAAGGAATAGTTTTAAAGCTGTGGTAGACACTTTAAAATATTTGGGAATCTACCTGCTGAAACAAATCCAGGGACTATATGAACACAATTACAAAATACTTTTCACACAAATAAAGTAATTGGAAATTTATAAGAAAAATATAAATAATAAGTAATTGGAAAAACATCAGTTGCTCATGGGTAGACTGAGCTAATATAATAAAAATGACAATTCTACCTAAATTAATTTACTTATTCAATGCCATACCAACCAAACTATCAGAAAATTATTTTCTAGAGCTGGAAAAAATAATATCAAAATTCATCTGGAAGAACAAAAGGTCCAGAATGTCAAGGGAATTAATGAAATGCTAGGGAAAGTGGCCTAGCCCTACCCAATTTCAAATTATATTATAAAGCAGTAATCATCAAAACCATTTGGAACTGGCTAAGAAATAGAAGGGTAGACCAGTGGAACAGTTTAGGTACTCGAGACTCAATAGTCAATGAATATAGCAATCTACTGTTTGATAAACCCAAGGACCCCAGTTTCTGGGATAAGAACTTACTGTTTCACAAAAACTGCTGGGAAAAGTGGATAACAATGTGGTGGAAACTGGGCATAGACCAATGCCTGACACCGTACACAAGAATAAAATCCAAATGGATACATGATCTAGGTATAAAGACTGATACTACAAAAAAATTAGGGGAGCAAGGAATAGTGTATTTGTCAGATTTATGGAGAATAGAGAAATTTATTACCAAACACAAGCTAGAGAACATTATGAAGTACAAAATGGATAATTTTGATTACATTAAATTGAAAAGTTTTGCACAAACAAATCCAATGCTACCAAGATTAGGAGCGAAACAGAACACTGGGAAAGAATTTTTGCAACTAGTGTCTGTGATAAAGGCCTCATTTCTAAAATATATAGAGAACTGAATCAAATGTACAAGAACACAAGTCATTCCCCAATTGATAAATGGTCAAATGATATGAACGGGCAGTTTTCAAAGGAAGAAATTAAAACTATCTATAATCATATGAAGAAATGCTCTAAATCACTACTGATTAGAGAGATGCAAATAAAAACAACTCTGAGGTACCACATCACACCCATCAGATTAGCTAACATGACAAAACAGGAAGATGATAAATGTTGGAGAAGATGTGGGAGAGTTGGAACACTAATTCGTTGTTAGTGGAACTATGAGCTAATCCAACTATTCTGGAGAACAATTTGGAATTATGCCCAAAGGGCTACAAAAATGTACATACCCTTTGACACAGCAATATCACTTCTAGGACTGTATCCCCAAGAGATCATAAAAATGGGAAAGGGTCCCACATGTACAAAAATATTTATAGCAGCCCTCTTTGTGGTAACCAAAAACTGGAAATCAAGGGGATGCCCATCAATTGGGGAATGGCTGAATAAATTGTGGTATATGAATGTAATGGAGTACTATTGTGCCATAAGAAATGAAGAACAAGAAGACTTCAGAGAGACCTGGAAGTATAGGAACTGATGCTGAGTGAAAGCAGCAGAACCAGGAGAACATTGTAAACAGTATCAACCATAGTGTGTGAGGAATTGTTCTGATAGACTTAGCCCTTCACAGTAATGTAAGGAACTAAAACATTCCCAAAGGACTCTTGAGGCAAAACTCCATCCATATCCAGAGAAAGAACTATGGAATTGGAATGCAGAATATAGTAGAATATTTTCCCTTGTGTTATGTTTTGTTTTGGTTTTTCTCATGGTTTCTCCCATTCATTTTAATTCTTCTATGCAGCATGACTAATGTGAAAATGTTCCTAACAAGAACATATGTGTAGAACCCATATAAGATTGCCTGCCATCTCAGGGAGGAAGAGGCAAGAAGAAATGCATAGTGGGCATGAGAAAACTACAACATAGCAACAACCAAGAATTGTGCACAAGAAATTACATTAATGATATATATCAGGGGGAGGAGCCAAGATAGCAGAGTAGAAAGATTCACATATGCTAGCTCTGAACCCACAGCCCATGAATTTCCTGTAAAAAGAACTCCCAACAAATTCTGGAGAAGTGGAAGTCGCACAGCAATGGAGTGAAGGAGATTTCCGTTCCAGAGAGCCCTGAAAAACCAATCCCAAAGGTCCATTGCGCACCAGAAGGGAGCAGAGCCCAGCCCGGTCCTGGCCGCACAGCAAAGAGAGGAGCAGATTGGGGCAGGCTTCAGGGATAGAATCTCCGGCGGCAGCGAAGGTCCCTCCACCCACAGATGCACAGGTCAGTGAGAGAGACTTCTGGGCTGGCCAAGAGGGGAGTGGGGTGTCTCCATAACTCAGGCCCCCTCGGGAGGCAGCAGCAGAGGCAGCACCAGGAGCTCCTGGAACAGGCAGGAGCTGGGGTCCATTACTGAAGGTCTCTGCATAAACCCCCTGAGGGAACTGAGCCTGGGAGGCGGCCCTCCCCGCCCCGATCTGAGAATCTGAACTTAATCCCACTGAATAGCAGCCCCGACCCCTGCTGAATGCCCTGAGGCTGAAGAGAAGCATTTGAATCTCAGACCCCAAGCACTAGCTGGGCAGATCTGGGTGGGGGTGGAGAGGAATCTCAGAAGTCCAGTAACTGACTGGGAAAATGCCCAGAAAAGGGAAAAAAAAATAAGACCATAGAAGGTTGCTTTCTTGGTGACCAGATGTTTCCTCCCTTCCTTTCTGAGGAGGAAGAACAATGCTTACCATCAGGTAAAGACATAGGGGTGAAGGCCTCTGTATCCCAAATATCTGAAATAGATAACCAATGGGCTCAGGCCATGGAAGAGCTCAAAAAAGAATTTTGAAAATCAAGTTAGACAAGTGGAGGAAAAACTGGGAAAAGAAATGAGAGAGATGCAAGAAAAGCATTAAAAATGGGTCAATACCT
>CM053773.1:56952040-57003053 GCA_028658325.1 Potorous gilbertii
AACCAGGAGAACTTTGTGCACAGCAACGACCACAGTGTGCGAGAGTTTTTTCTGGTAGACTTGGAACTTTGTAATAACGCAAGAACTTACTGAAAAAAAAAATCCCAATGATGATTTTCTAAGGCAAAATGCCTTCCACACTCAGAGAAAGAAATATGGAATTCATCTGCAGAATGTAGCAGATCATGTTTGTGTGTGTGTGTGTTTTAGTGTATTATGTTTTGATTTGTTATATGATTTCTTCCATTTATTTTAGTGCGACTACATAGCATGACTGTAGTGAAAATGTGCTCAATAGGAAAGTATATGTAGAACCTATACAGAATTGTATGCTGTCATGGGGAGGGAGGGGGGTAGCGGGGGAAAGGTGTGGGGGGGGAAATCTTAATTTTAAGGAAGTGATTGTAGAACATTTAAAAATAAATAAATAAATAAATTTCTGTACATTGAAATCATGGTGGCCACTATACATTCACCCTCAGGTCAAAGAGTTCAGCACTTGGCTGTCTTCCTCTCCTATCCAACTCCTGCCCTATACTAGTGGACTTCAACATCTATGTTGATGCTGCCTCAAATTTCTTAACCTCCCAATTTCTCAATCTCCTTAAATTCCATGACCTCCACCTTCACTATACCTCAGCCACAAATAGGGAGGGTAAAACACTAGATCTCACCATTACCTAGAAGCATTCTACTTCTTTAATCAAAAAACACTTACTCTTCTTCTGTCTGATCATAACCTCTTATAATATCATAGCATTTCTCTCTACTACACCTCACTCCCTCCCAAAACTATTCTTGGTCCTCATTGAGACTTTCAATTCCTTCATCCCTCAGTTCTTTCGCAGGCTGCTACTCTTGCTCTGACTTCAATTTTCTTTCCCTCCTAAAATCAACCCTTTAGTTAATTCCACAGTTCAAATTCATACTGACATCTATTCTTGAATTTCCCACCATTTTGTCCTGTTAACTCTTATAAAACCTTACTAATTTATTCCCACCATCCACCTCCTTTCCTCCTAACTCAAGGGCTACATGAATGGCATTGGTTAAAGGAGCATAACCATACTTCATACATTGAATCAGAGGACTATATTACTCCTCACAGAAGTTACTTCAAACCTTCTGTCCTCAAGCCTTCTATATCTCCCTATTCATAACCTTACTTTTACTGAAAACATTGAAGCTATTGACCTTCTCTTCATCTCAAAACCCCTTGACATTGTCCACCCTTTCTTCTTCTCCCCCAGTCTCTGGTCATGTCCCTTCTTCTTGCCAAGGACAGCTCCTCTAGATGACCTTTGTCCATCTTCTCCTTTCTTCTCCAGCAGATTGCTTCCTCAATCATTCTGTTTCTCTAACCCTAAACTTCTCCTTGTCTACTTGTTCTTTTCCCAGTAATTTCAAACATGCCCATCTCCCCTATTCTATACATCCTCAAAATTTCATCATATTATATTTCTCTTCCCTTTCTCAGCTGATCTAGAAAAACTGTCTACACACTGCCTCTACTTACTTTCCTGTCAAAGCCCAAGCCAATTGGTCTTTCCTTTATATTGTTTTCCCTCATAAGCACTATAGTTAGAAGTCCTTGATGAAGTTGATGGGGCAGTAATGATGGACCCCCAAAAGGAAAAGACCATGTCTATCAGTTAGTGATTCATTAAGGAGACTACATCTCTCAATAGAATCAAATGGGACTCACATTAATAGCCATTTATTAAAGCTGAGGAGACCCAAGCTTTTCTCCCTGCCCAAAGCCCAGTCTCTCTAGGACAGGGCTGATAGATCCTTTGTCTAGGTTGCCCAGGGCTGAGGGTGGTCTCTGTCTCCTTGTACAGAAAATCTCTGTCCAGGAGTGACATGATGATCTCCCATCCCCTCATTGGAGTAAGCCCACTTCTCTTTGTATAGTTCACTTCACATTAATTGCTAACCAGTCACAGTTGATTGCCACCCTCAGGAACACCCATTCTTCCAAGGGCATGTAAACTGTGAGCCCACCACCACAAGGGATCTTTGACATTCAAGAACTGACCCTTTTATTAATAAAATGCTAGCAATTACTAATAAAATGTTTAATTATCCAGAAAAAAAGAATATATCTCCTACTCATAGCTGTAAAAGGTAGATGATGATATGTTTCTCTTCTAATTACTTTTTGGTATGATCTTAAGCATGTTTGTTTTTAGTTTATTTTGGAATATAGTATAATATGGTGATCCAAGTCTAATTTCTATCAGACTGCTTTCCAGTTTTCCCAGAAGTTCTTATCAAGTAAGGAATTCTTTCCTAAATAGTTTCTGAATTTATCGAACACTGGGTTATTGGGTTTCTCCTTTTCTCCATTGTCTATTCTTTTCCATTGATCTATTTTTAAACAACACCAATGATTTCTTAATTGCCAAATCTGATGCTCTTTTTCTCAGTTCTCATCCTTCATGATGTCTCTGCTGTATTTGACACCGATAACCAACTTCCCCTGATACTCTCTCCTCTCTGGGTTTTTGTGACAGTATTTTTCTTGGTTCTCCTTCCTTTTTGTTTGACCACTATTCAGTTTCCTTTTCTGGCTTATCATCCATGTCATGCCTTCCAGCTGTGCCTGTTTCCCAAGGCTCTGTCTTGATTCCTCTTCCTTCTTCCTCCTCTCTCTCTCTCTCTCTCTCTCTCTCTCTCTCTCTCTCTCTCTCTCACTCTCTCTCTCTCTCTCTCTCTCGTCGCATTAGGTTCTATCTGTTTAATTATCATCTCCATGCAGATGACTCTCAGAGCTATATAACCAGATCCGGTCTCTCCCCTGGGCTTCAGCACCAAATTACCAACTGGCTTTGGGACATTTCAAACTGGATATTCTGGAGGAATCTCAAACTCACTATGTCCAAAATGGAACTTATTATCTTTCCCCCCAAACCTACCCTTCTTCCAAATGTCTCTTTCTGTTGAAGGCACTATCATTCTTCCAATATCCTTATTCTATAACCTCAGTATTATCACTGATGTGTCATTTTACCTTACCTGACATAGACAATTGTTTGCCAAATCTTGCTTTTTTCTAATGCCACAATATATCTCACATCTAACCCATTCTCTCTGCTCATATAGTCATCAACTTAGTTCCAAACCTCATTGTCTCCCAACTAGAAAATTGAAAAGCCTTCTTAACTGGTCTTTCTGCCAATATCTCTCCACACACCCACTCTCCACAGCTAGCAAAGTGATTTTTCTTCACTCAGATCTTACCTCATCACTCTCCTATTCACTGCAATGACATCGTATTACCTCTAAAATCAAATAAAAATTCTTCTATTTAGTGTTTTAAGCCTTTGCTAACCCGATTTCAACTTATCTCTCTAGCCTCATTGTACCCGCTTCTGTATACTGCAATCCAACCAAAGTGGCTTTCTCTTTATTCCTTACACATGACAGGCCTTCTCCTATCTCCATGCTTTGACACTGACTACCCTTCATAACTGGAATCCACTGTCTCCACACCTCCATGTTATAGAATGACACAGCCCAAATACTACCTTCTACATATAGCCTTTTCTTTTTTCCACAAATAGTAGTGCTCTTCCTTCCCAACCTACTTGTATTTAACTACTTCACATGTATTTGTATTCATTTTTTATATACTTATGTATTTGTGTCTTCTTCCATTGGGATGTAAGCATCTTGTGAATTGGGATTGTCTTACTCTTTGCACGTGTTTCCCTCTCTTCAAAACACAGCTCAAGCACCACCTTCTAAATGAAGTCTTTCCTCAACTTCTCAACTGTTTATGTCTTCTCTATTTACTTAGTATTTAATTTTTATCTGAAGAATTGAAAATGTGAGCCGTTGCAAAACCTCATTATCCATGACCAAATGAGGTTTTGATATGATAACAAGGTATTAAACTAACTGTAAAATTTTGACCATACCTTTATAAAGTAGGAATAAATCCCTCGAGTGACTCAAAAAGGAAAAGCAATTCTGGTTGAGAAAATAAATTAGTTATATACCTCTTGGGAATTCAAGGTAGTTTCAGCCTAGGATCTAGAAACAGAGGAAGAACAAGGACCTTGAGAGGAAATCCCTCTTGGTGAAAAGGAGCACGCCATGAGGGAAAATATGCTGAAGTGGAACTTCTTGACTGGTAGAAAACACGGAAGCAGCAGGGAACTGAAACGTACTCTCTAGTTATCAAGAAGTAGACTTTTGAGGAGGGAAACACCTTCAAAGAGGAAGGCCCCGACAGCTGAGAAGACAACCAGGTATAGAGAGGAATAAACCCGAGAGCCCAGCTCAGCAATTTACCTAGTCCTGGGAGGACTCTAGAAAGAGGACTTCCATTCCCTGTCTATGGTACTAGGAGTTGTGAGAAGCCTTTGCCACACATGTTCCTCATACCAGTGTACTCGAGATTTGAGCCTAGTCTTTATACAGATGCTATGCATTTGTGGGAGTGTGGCCCCATTCTTTGGGGGGAAATTGGGGTTTTTTGTGGCTGTTTTTACCATGCTATCTTAGTAAATTCTTTACTCAGAGCTAATTATGTCTACCAGTTAATTTTTATTCAAAAGCACACCCCACCAGAAAATGATGAATTATAACAGTGGGGTAGACCCTCAAGGCTATCCCTGGAAGCTGAGGTGGCATCTATTCTCTGGTTGTCCAAACCTCCAGTGCAAGTACCAAATGAGGGAGAAGCCTAGAGAGGCTGTTAATCTTGTATCTATTCTCTTTATAAAGTATTTATTCTGTATAAACTTATGTAAATACTTGTCTCTCTGGTTAAATTATAACTTCTTGAGAGTATGGTTTCATTCCTTGATTTTTAACCTCCAGTACCTAGCATTATACCTGGCTCAGAGAAGGCATTTAACAAGTGACTTAATTGATTTTCTACTGTTTGTTCCTCAGTGTTTCTTCATCTTCTATATTCCAGTTTCTGTGCTGAATTTGTATATCACTGAGAGTACCCTCTTCCCTCGCCTCCCCCATCCCCAATCATGTTGTTATTGAAAAATTTTTGTTTTACTATCCTGGGCTGCTCTGCTATTCTTTCTAAGTCCAGGGTTCTTGGATTTTCCTTGAAATTCATGATTAAAAAATTATTTTTATAGATCACAAGTTTACTTATTTAGATAGTCCTATAATGTCATTGTGAATAAATAGGTAACTGTGAAGCCAAGAAGACTTGAATTTAACTCCCACCTCTGATTTATAGTGATTACATGACCCTAGACAAGTCATCTGACCTCTCAGTACCCAAGTCAAATCTCTTAGATTAGAAATTGCAGCAGAGATGCTGACCAGGGTTTTCTGATTTGGGGGTTCCCTACATCTATAAAATTACAAGTCTCTTCCATATCCATAATGACTCTGTCCAGATAATAGCTGTCCTATATCTTGTTACTTTGTTGTGTGAATAGACACCAATAGTTGTTAATAGTTGACAATTAATAGTTGAATGGAAAAAATTTGAAAAAATAGCCAGAAGTATAACATCATATACCAATAGGTGCTTACCTCTTACAGAGAATCCAAGATTTTAGATCTGAAAGAAACCTTAGAGATTTAGTTCATTTAATCATTTAGATGAGGTCCCTTCTAGCTTGAAACTGATGATCTGGGAGGCCCAGAATGGTCATGACTTGCACAAGGTCAACACAGGTAAGTTAAGAGCAAAGCTGGGAATCAAACCTTGATCCTTTAACTCCAAATTCCTGTAGTCTGCACTATGAGCACACTAACTGTAACTTATTCCATCTAACTCAATTTGTTCAAATATGACATTGTATTTTGATTTCTATGTGTATCTTTAGGGGGATAAGCAAACTTGTTCAATTTAGTGGGATGTGTGCTTACTAAGTGATGAGATTCATTTCTATATACTATATAGGAAACTGCATTTATAACTGTTATAACCATAAAGGATATGGACTTGTTACATAAGGTTATGCAACTGAAGAGAGCAAAAGCTAAATAACATGATTCTCATCAGCCACTATCACAACGAAATTATTAACCACACCTCTGTGAATGGTGCTGGGTCCATTCCTTTCCCCTCCCCCTTCACTGGTTCATCCCAGGCTTTTCCTCATTCCAGGGTGAGTAATTTTGGAACTGTAATTCTAGAGATCTTGGAAAGATGCCTTGCTATTTAAACAAATAGGATTTGGCTGATTCTTAATTAATAGCATATAGACTTTTGCCACTTTCCCTAATTTAGCTCCATATTTTTTGGTCTTCATTTCTAGTGTGCCATTATACTGAGAATCAGCTGTTTTCTATTGTAGAAATTTGTTTAAATATTTTTCTTTTTAACACAAAGTCTATTTGGTGGGTGGGGGTGAAGGAAAATTAATAATAGAGGGGGTGGATGATTGAACATTTTCAGAAGATTCAGTCCAATCTATTCAAGCCTTGATTAAATGCCTGCTATTTGCAAGGAACTGTAGCCAAGAATACAAAAAAATGAAAAAAAAATCTCTGCTTTCACAGAACTTGTATTCTATTAGAACAGCATGCATGCAAATAGACATATATGTATATATACATATATACACATACATATACATACATATATATATATATATGTATATATATATATATGTTGTGTTGAGTAGGTACAAAGCATATATATAGAAGGATCAGGCATATTTCCCATAGAGGCTGTCACATGACCTGAGCCTTGAAGGAAGCTCAGGATTCTAAGAGGTGGAGGGGAGGAGGAGGTACATTTGAGGCAGAGACCAACTGTTCACAATCATGGAGATGAAAGATGCATGCTACAGATGCCAGGGAACAGGAAGTTGGTCAGTTTGACTGGCATGTACATTTCATAAAGGGGGGGGGGGGTGACCTGAAATAAGACCACATTGGGATTCTTCTATGCTATGCTCAATAGTTTGTCTTTTATCCTAAAGGTAATAGGGATCTTCATGGACTATCTGTGCCCAACCAGTGGTAGAACATTCTGAGCTCATATTGGTCTGATCAGCCACAGCCAGACACACTGAAACTTTACTTTATCATGGTGATGCCATTTTGGCCCTCCTCGAAAATGAAGGACAAACAAAAAACCAATAGGGAGCTATCGAAAGTTCTAGAATAAGAATATGTCAGACTTGTGCTTTAAGGAAAAAGAAACTTTGTTCAAAAACAAGTCCCAATTTCTGAACTGATAAATTATTTTAAATTTCACATGAGGCTAATGCTTCTATTATTTTTCAAACACTCAAACCCAACTACACATTGCACAAATAGTTTTAATATAAGGATTATGGTAGGGAAGTGAGAGCAGGAAAGGATTGTGTTCAATTTTTAGAACTTGTTAACTTCAGCCAGTTCTGATTTAAACTTACAATACTAACTACATAAAGAAGCAAATATTAGATTTAGCATATACTAGAAATAAAGTATAAAGAGAGATTATATAATTTGCTTACTGATAATTAAAATATAGAAGAACTCAAAGTTTTCATATTTCTTTTTTGGATTTTTAAAAAAATTGTTTTCTGGACGTAGACAAAAATGACTTTGGATCACACAATGATAAGAGAGGCTGGCATTCTGCATCAGAGCTTCTGGATTTAAATGAATTCCTTGAGAAGTGTCATCTGCAGAGAGATGTCTGCTCAGAGGAGTCTGCAAGAAAGAATTGTATAGACTTTTTGACTAACTGAAGAACTTAGAAAAATTTTTTTCGAAGATAACACTTGAGATACGTTATGCCCAGTCCTCACTGTGGAAAAAGAGTTGAATAACTATTTTGGAAACAAAAGATTTTATCTAGCTGCTTATTTTTGCCAAAATGAGAGAGGGTGTGCGTAGGGAGTGGGGGGAGAGGAAGAGTGGTTTTGGTTTCTGAAATAAGGAAGGATCTACATTGCAGAAAATTCATTCTTGTCTGGAAAATATTGTTGCTTGTGTATGTATCTGTTTCTTAGAATAGTGCTGGCCTCTGTAGTTAGGTATAGATAACTTAAAACCTATCTCAGGCAACTATGAGAAGGTTTACCCATGAATTTAGTTTGTGTGTCCCCTCTCAGTCTGTAAGTCAGTGACCAAATTTCTTGGAACTGAATGTACCAACATTCCTCAAGTTTTAAGCAATACCCAGGACAGTAGATGGAAAATTTTGCTAACTAAAGAAAGAGATACACAAAAGCAATTTACGCCTGACTAATAAGGAATTGCATTGAGAATAAATAAGACACTATGTTCAATCAATATGTTGTCTTTCTTGTGTGATTTTCCTTCCTATAAAGAAAGCTTGAATTTTAATTCTTTATTTTGTTTTCTTCTCCTTTTGAAATGTGTTTCTTTAATGTAAATTCTGTGTCTTATTAGACTGTGCAGTTTTATTCAGCTTGAAGTTTGCCTTTCAAAAAGACAGATGCATAAGGAGGAATTGAGCTAGGGAGGTGATAAGCAAACTGAAATATATTGGTCTGGAGCATATTAATAGATTGACTGAAAAAATCATGTTCATCAACTGAGGAATGACCAAATAAGTTATGGTACATGATTGAAATGGAATATTACTGTGCCTCAAGAAATCATGACTATGCTTAAGTCAGAGAAGCATAAGTAGACATATATGAACTATTATAAAATGAAACAAGCAGAACCAGGAAAGCAGTATACACCATGACTACCACAATATAAATGGAAAGAACAAAAAATCCAGCCACAACAAACCCTTAAATGCTGTGAAATTATAATGACCAAGCTTGGTCTTAGAGAATAAGAAAATTCACCCATCCCCCTTCTTTTTCATATATGGAAAATTTAGATCTGGAATATGGATATGGAATATTTCATATATTATCAGACTTAGTTTATGCGTTGGTTGACTTTGCTAAACTGATTTTTTTTTCCCTTTTATTCTTTGTAACAAGATATAACTAACTGACCAGCAGGAGGCAGACAGAGTGGTATGTTTGGAAATGAAGATGATATAAAAACAAAATATATCCATAAAAATATAAGAAAACTGAATTGTGATGAATAGGAAAATGTTAAAACAGCCAGATCTACCACTCCTCTCTCCCCATGTAGGCTTTGTGAGAAAGGGGAAAGGGTCCAAGGTTCAAAAGAAACAATAAGGCAGCATGATGTCTTGGAAAGAAGGCTGGGATTGGAGTTAGGAAATTACAGAATTAGAGGTCTAGAGCAAGAGGAATCTGAAGCATGTGACGCTGATGACCGCCTTCATTAGATTTTCATGACGCTGCCTTCTCCAGATCTTCCTTCTTGTGCTGATAATGTGTTTTTGCTTATTGTTAATGTAATTTTACTTCTTAATGGAATCTTTCCCATCCATTGATAGCCCCATGTGACCTGTTTAAGTCACAGGGAACAGGAATGAGTGGAGCAAGAAGGGTGGAACCGGAAGAGGAGGAACTAGAGCAGAGCTGAGAGGAAACTGGTCAGAGCAGTGAAAGACATCTAGACTTGTGTCTGTTTGTGGGAAGACCTGATAATGTATATAGACTTCTCAATTACTATGATGGGTGTCTAAATAAATGTTTTATTTCTGTCTTCTATGTGGAGCGTCTGTTGTATTTCATGATTCAGAATTGCACCGGGATATTTATGGTCACCATAGACTCTGTGAATATCACATTGGCACTACAGTGCTATAATGTCTTAACAATTCCTTTTCAGGCTCTTTCGTTGACTGTTTATCTGCTATCAATCATTTAACATTAAGCACCTACTACATTCTAGGCTCTGTGCTAAATGCCAAGGATACCCACAAAAAATGGCAAAAGATAGTCCTGACTTCAAGGAGATTACGATCTAATGGTTATGCCTACCACTAAAGGTGGTATGTCAAGGTTCTGTCCTGGGTTCTTTTCTCTTTTCCCTCTATATTCTATACTATACACAACACAGTTGTGGGCATCACAGGATTTCCCAGACAGGGTCAGGGAGTTAGCGCAGGACAAGATGCTGATGCCCTTTGCTTCCCCCTTCCCAGAATGCCCTCTGGAATATCCATGTGATGGATCAATTCTCACTGAAAGAATTCAGAGGCAGAGTGGGCAGAGGAAAATGTTTATTTTTACACTTCTCAGGAAGAAGTGTGTATGGTGCTCACTAGGAACACCCACAACTGATAAAGAAGCAGGATTGAAATTACACAGTTCTATCCTTCCTGGTGGAGTTAGGGTTAGTTCAAGTTCCTCAAATTCCTTGATTTATTTCCCTACAGTCCCTCCTTAAGCAGATTATTGTAGGTGTGGTAGTGAGGCTAGGCTCCAAACTGTTTGTCACACACCCTCACCCTTCTAGTTTCCCCTTGAGGTCAAGGCATGCTTATTTTATCATAAGCTACCATCAGCCTGGGCGTTTTACTTTTTTCAAGAATATCTGTGGAAGCAAAACGAATAAAAACAGTACCCCTTCTTTACATTCGTGACCTTTGCATGTCTCATGGGTTCCATTATCATTTCTATCCAGATGATTCGCAAAGCAACAATATCCAGTCCTAGTGTCCTTGTTGAATTTTAGTCTCATATCATCAACTGCCTCTTGGATATTCTTCCAGTCACCTAGATTTGTCATCTGCAAGCACACTCACCCCACCCCATATCCATTCTATTACCAGTCTCGTCATTGCTACTTTCACAACATCTTGCATCTACATTCCTTCCTGTCTAGTTACATAGCCTCAACCATAGTTCAGATCCTCATCACCTCTCACCTGGACTACTGCAGGAGCCTTTTAACTGGACTCCCTCAAGCCTCAGTCTCTCCTCCTTCCTGTCCAGCTTATACTTGACTGCCAGGGTAATTTTTCTAAAGCATAAGCCTAGCCAAGTCATCCCCTTGTTCAGTGATCTACCATGGCTCCCTAAGGTCTCCAGGTTCAACTATAACCTCCTGTTTGGCATTTCAAGCTCTTCATAACTTTTCACCCTCTTATCATTCCAGTCTTTTTATACTTTTTTTCTTCCATGTTCTTTACTTTTCAGCAATATTGACCTCCTTGTGGTTCCTTGACACTCCACCTCCTTTCCTGTTCCCTGTTCCAGGAATGCTCTACCTGCTCCCTCCACCTCTTAATTTCCCTGACTTCTCTCTCTCTTTTTAAAATTTATTTATTTTTAGTTTTTGACATTCATTTCCACAGGATTTTGAGTTTCAAGTTTTCTCCCCATCTCTCCCCTCCCCTCACCCCAGATGACATGTATTCTGATTACCCCTTTCCCTAGTCCACCTTCCCTTTAATCAGGCCCCCGCTTATCTCCTTTCCCTTTACTTTCTTGAAGGGCAAGATAGATTTCTGTACCTCACTACCTATATATCTTATTTCACAGGTGCATGTAAAAACAATTTTAAAGATTTGTTTTTAAAACTTTGAGTTCCTTGACTTCTTTCAAGACTCCAGTACCACCCACTTCAGGAGCCATAGCTGCCAATGCCTTTCCCTCTCTGAAACACTTCCAGCTATTCTCTAGATGTCTTTATATAGTTGTTTAAATGTTTCCCCCTTTAGAAAGTGAGCTCCTTGAGGTCAGGGACTGTGTTTTTGCCTTTCTTTGTATCCCTAGCCCTGATGCATAGTAATACATGCTTATTGACTTGACTTAAGGGACCTACACAATAGGCAGTAAATGCCAAAGGTGAGCCTGAATTCAGATTCTCTGACTTTGGGGAAAATGCTCTTTTCATTGTATCTCAGAGCCTGTGTCTGGGTTCAGATCCTGACTATTGCCACTTGCCATTAGCAAGTCACTTAGCTTTTCTGGGTTTGTTTTCTCAGTTTCAGAATGAGGGAGTTGAACTAGATTACCTCTAACAGCCTTTTCAGCTCCAGAACTTATAATGATATGATTATATCTGTGTGCCTCTACATATGACAGAACCAAGAAATTTATCTTCCCCCCAAAAGACCATAGACTTAGGATTGGAAGGATACTTAGAAGTTGAATATGAGATGCTACCTTGTCATCATTTCAACCTGTATGTTGATCCCAGATCAAAACTCACTTTACCTTAATTTGGGGAATATGTAGTCAGGAGAGAATTTGGCATTGGTATTGAACACAAACTGATGACTAGAGAGATTACAGGGTATTCTTCTCTAAAGGCAGTTGTGATATAGTGGAAAGACCATGGCATTTGAACCAAAAGACCTGGGTTTGAATTCTGGTTTTGCCACATATTACCTATGGGACTTTGGACAACTTACCTCACTTAACTATGCCTCCGTTTCCTTATCTATGAAATGATCATCAGAGATTGAGAGCTAGAGGAGACCTCAGAGGTTGTACAGGTCCTTCATTTGCAGACTAGAAACAGAGTTTCAGAGATGGAAAGTTAACTTTTAGGTCCTAAGTCACATAAGCATCAACCAGCAGCTACTAACTTTAAAAGGCTTTGGGGAAAATCAAATGAAAAATTCCAGTAAAGTGCTTTGTAAACTGTAACATGTTATATAAACATCAACTACTGTTATTATGGAGAGTACTCAGTAATTGCCTCCTGATTGCTTACTCAACAGATTGAGCATCCATAGTAGGGGGATAGTGTAGATTTATCCCTTCACAGAGGTACAGGACTACACTACATGAACTTTCTGTTCTTAGTCTTTACCAGCCCTATCCATTCAACAACCATTTATTCAGTGTTACTATGTGGAAAAGTACTTTGGGAGATAGAGAAACCTTTCAGTCTTTCACTATCATGTTTTTATTAGGTAAGCTTATTTCAACCCTTAGCTATTTAAAATTATTCTCTTCAATAATTGAATGCATTTTTTCCATTTACCTTTCCAATTTCTCCCCAAGTAAGGGAAACTAACATTCTCTACAGGGAAACATTTTCAAAAAGACCTCAAAAACAGGGGTGGGATTCTGTTTTTGTTTTTGACACTCAAATTTCCCCACAGTACAGGCCAATGGTAAGAGAAGAAAATAATCCAAGATGAAATATTCATCAGTAACTTTAGACTGTTGCCTGAGCAAAAGATAGCTAAATAGCATGGTATATAGTAGACTTGGGCTGGCATCAGGAAGATCTGAGTTCAAGTCTGTCATCAGATGCTTAATATGTGTCACCTGACCTCTGTCTGCCTCAGTTTCCTCATCTAAATATGGATAATAACAGCACTTGTCTCCCAAGGCTATTGTGAAGACTAAATGAGATACGAAATAAAGTTCAAAATCAAATTACATTTGTAATGTACTTTGCAAATTATAAAGCTAAAAAATGCTAGCTATCATATTATTAACAGGAAAAGTAGAGAGAAAAGAATTTTAAAATTAGAGAATCTTTTTTCTTCTCTTTTTTTAAATATACAATTTATTTATTTTTCAATTCTCAACATTTACTTCCACAAGAATTTGAATTCAAAAATTTCTCCCTATCTCTCCCTCCCTTCCACCCCAGGACAGCATGCACCCCATCCACCCTTTCCTCTAGTCTGTCCTCCCTTCTATTACCACCCCTTTCTTCCATCCCCCTCCCCTCTATTTTCCTGTAGGGCAAAGTAGATTTTTATATCCCATTGCCTATACATCTTATGCTAAACATCTGCATGCTAAAACAATTTTTAACAGAACTATAGAATTCTACTGAATGTTGCTAATATGTTGGAGTGCAAGATTCAGGTCCAGTCAAAATGCTAGCAGAACCATGGATCTTATTTACAACATCCTGACAAGTAGTCATACAACCTCCTCTTGGAAAAGGAAAAACAATTTTTCCTCTTAGAAAAACATCCTCTGGTGATGAGGAACTCATTAGCCCCATAAACATGACAGTGATTAAGGGCATTTAACAGGAGATATTTGGGGTAGAAAGAGACATCCTCAACCAGAATTACGTGCTGGAATCAAGAAATATAATTCCCCAGTGTCAACAAATTCTAGAGGATTAGGAAGAAATCAGGAGAGAAAGACCATAAGAGTGGTAAAGCTAGAGAGGGAGACAGAGTAAGTAACAGGAAAACAACATAAGGCACCAACAGATAGCAGTTTGCATTACCCAAAAGCTATGCCCAAGACATTTGTTTCTGGTGGTAGTTTGCTTAGGCATGCTCCATCTGTGCTTAGTTATGTTTGCAAGCTAAATGTCTCTCCCAATATCTAAAACAGTTACATAGTGGTTAATAAATAGTTGTTGAATGAATTAATAAATGGCAAGCATAGTTTCTCTTTCCCCAAGGCCTTTATTTTGGCAATGTTAAAGAATCTATAACAAAGATATAAAAAATAAACTCTTAAATCAGATACATGTTCTGATATGTTAACATCAGAATTGTGTTTTCTCAAATTTTGACATGAGAGAGAACATGGTAATATGTCTAGACAACTGGCCTTAGGAGTTTGAATGACCTGGGTTCTGGTCCTACTTCTGAGCAATACTGGCTCTTTGACCTTGGACAAGTTGCTAAACCTCTCAACATCCTGGGCAACAATCTAAAGCTATGTCAGGAGAAAGTGCCAATTGCATCAGGTGAAAGACTTTCCTCACTGGGGAACTCCTTTCATCAACAAAATCACAGGTCTGGACTTTACCTCCACTTCCCTAGCCCCTCACACAGCATTTCTATAAAGTGTATTTCCCTAATGTGAGAAATGCCATCCTGAGTATCACATCTTTACTGAATTTGCTTTAAGTAATAAAGTATGGCTAGGTCTATTTGAAGGGAAAAACCTGTCCTGAATATCATCATTCTGAGCATTCTGATTTTCTTTTATATTTTAAAGTACTTTGCAAAGTGATGTTCACTCCTATGAGCATTTATTGCACACCTATTAGATGTTCAAAATAAACCAATTCCATCCTAATTCCATACACCAATATGTTAAAAAGTAAAGAAGTTAGTAGATATTTTTCAATAACATCATTTTTGACTGATCTTTACCAGCTTAAAAATGATTTGCAAAGAGGAAGTATCATTTTTTTTCTTTAGAGAGAAAGTTGGCAAGTTTCCTTGCTATAACTTGTGGTTTTGCAGTGTTTGGATGGTTACTGCTAGTTATTTAGTAGTACAGTTAAAGGCAGCTGTGACACGGAAGATGTAAGTTTGAATCCTTGTTTGGCCCCTCATTACCTCATCCATTAGGGTGAGACAATGCTGTGGATAGACATCACATGTTTAGCCTAGGAAGAAGGCCCATTTTATTTGGTGCTCTGACTTTACTGGCATTTGGAATCCTTTGGAAGAGTAGGGAAAAAGTCACTTTTGGCAGCCTCACTTGGAGGGGAGGGTTTTTCCTCTCTCCAATTCACTACAATCACTTAGGAGTGAGCCTAGTGATGCACTTAGGAGTAAAAGAAAAGAGAAGAAACTGAAGATCTCTGGAGATACTCTTTACCAAATAATTAAAGATCTTTTAAGGAAAGAGTTCATATGGTCCCAATGAAAGCTATAAAGAGGTTCAGATTTACATAAACTGTACCAGTTGGTTAAAATAAATGAGTAAGTAAAAACCATAAATACTTTGTTTTGCTCTCTGTTCACATGAAGTTGAGAGTATTTGGAGGAAAGAATGAATTCTTGTTTGGGACTTTGTGAAATATATGGGATTTAAGGTGTCCAAAAGGCAGAGTCCGAGGTTTGAGGGGAGACTGGAGTTTGACAAAGAACCTTAAACTATCTGCCTACATCTGAGAATCATCATCAGAGATGTTAATTAACATCACCATGAGAGATGAGAGAAATGATTGCTTCTGCCATATACTAATAACTAATTATCGAATCAGGACCAAGGTTTTCCTCAGCCAGTAATTTTTCTACTTCCTCATCCAGAAATCTACCAGTATAAGAAATCTTTCTCAAAGACTTATCCAGGCTAAGATCTTGTCAAAGGCAGTAAAAGAAAGTCTAAGTTTAGAATTTAGAATTCTAAATTAGAAATTAGAATTCTAATTCTTGCTCACTGTGTTTACTCAGACTGATCTGGGAAAATGTGGATTCTCCCTTTTGTCAGACAGGTGATATGGAAATTGATACGTCTCTTTGACCAAGATTTGTGTGCTTGGTGTCATGTACCTCAAAGACCATCATTGAAATATAACCCATACCTCATTATGGAACTCATTCTCTTATTGTTAACTAGAGTTGATTACCACCCTCAGGAATACCCACTCTTCTAAAAGTATATACACTATAAGCCCACCACCATGGTAGGGTCTTTGGCATTTGACAATGCCACTGACCTTTTTATTAAAATGTTATCATGATTAATAAAATGATTAATTATTCAGAAATTGTTTCTTGAACTTTTTAAACATCACAGAGGAGAAAAAAAAGAGAGAAGATGGTCCAGGGCAGAGTCTTAGAATTAGACCCCCAGACGGTGAGCATGACATGAATTAAGGTCTGGCAAAAGACTGAAAATGAGTGGTCAGACAATTAGGAGAACCAGCAGAGAGGAATGTTCCAAAACACAAAGAGGAGAGAGTATCCAAGAGGAAAGGAGGTCAATGGTGTCAAATGTTGCAGAGAGATCAAGAAGGGAAGGGATTGTGAAAAGCCCATTAGATTTGGTGGGTAGGTGAGAAGTTTGGAGAAAGCAGTTCCATTTAAGTGATATAGGTCAGAAGTTACATTAAAGGGGGTTAAGAAAAGAATATTCTGGTCTCCATATGGAAAGGTGGGGGGGACAGCTAGATGGCACAGTTCAAATCTGGCCTCAGGCACTTACTAGCTATGTAACTCTAGACAAGTCACTTAAACTTGTTTGCTTCAGTTCCTCATCTGTAAAATGAACTGGAGAAGGAAATGGCAAACCAGTATCTTCGCCAAGAAAACCCCAAATGGAGTCACAAAGATTTGGACATGACTGAAACGACTGCACAACAGCAACAAAAAGACTGGGGGAGAGAAAGTTGAAGCACTGACTGGAGATACAGGATGGTGGTTATTGTAGACAGTAGGATACAGTGAAGGCTTTTGTAAGTGTGGTAGAATGTTATGCTGGCACTAGTGTTTGTAAACATGAGGAAATAAACCAGAGATCGAAGATTGATTAGAGGAGAGGATAATAGAGACAACCTGCGGCAGAAGATGGGAGATATGTGATCAAGGATATATTTTGGCCTTAAGGAGAAAGGCTACATCTTCATCAGAGTCTGGCATCTTCATCAGAGTGAAATAAAGAGGAAATGGTGAAGATGATGGCAGGGCACTGTGAATTGAGGAGGAAGGGAAAGAGAGACGAGGGAGTTTCTAGTGGGTAACCTCAATTTTTTTTCTATAAAGTTCGAAGTAAGAGCTTGTTGGGGGAGAGATTAGAGGGAAAAGGGGGCATTACTGGGGACATTATATGAACTTTGACAGTGAATTGAGTGTTGGGTTGAATTGTCCCTTTAATGAGCGATGGCATAGAACTATATAATTTTTTCAGGGAGATCTCTCCCTCTCCAAAAATGAAAAAAATCTCTTTGGGTGGAGGAAAATGAAATATCTAGTTAGTAATTAAGATAGAATTTGTGCAGGAACACTAAAAAATGACAACCCATTTACACTCTTCCTTCTTGGATGAGAACAAAGCTGGAATTATAGATTGGGTAAATAAACTCAGTCCAAAGTGCCCAGGCAAGTAAAGCTGAAGTGTATGTGGAGTGTTCTGGTTCAAAAGATGTCATTCCTGCAGTAAGCCAGAAGAAAGAATAGTGCATTGGAACTCTAGTTCTAGAAAGAATCATGAAAAACCAAGTTAATACCTAGAGTGTAATAGAAAAATCACTGGATCTGGATTAATGGGACTTGGGTTCCAATCTCAAGCAGTCTATATGTTTACTGCCTGGGGGATCATAAGCACATCACCTCACCTCTTGGCCTCATTGCCTATAATTATTCCCTAAATTTTCTTATCTTACAGGTATAGCTAGCATTTCTAACACCTTATCAAATAGTATTGGTGATAATGGGCATTTGTTTGACCCATAATGTCATAGGAAAGCCCTCTGTAGTTTATCCCCATTACATATAATGCTGGCTCCTTGTTTTTAGATTAATGTTACTTATCACATTAAGGAAAGGTCCACTTATTCCTATATTTTCTAGTTTTGTTTTTTTTAAACAGGAATGATACTGTACCTTGTCAAAAGCTTTTTCTCTATAGATTGATATAATTATATGGGGTTTTTTTTTTAGTAGTCATATGGTCTGTTCTGTTAATAGTTTTCCTAATATTGACTTTCTGGTATAAATGAAACCTGGTCATAATGGATAATCTTTGTGATAGGTTTCTGTAGCCTCCTTGCCAATATTTTGTTTAAAATTGTTTACACCAATGTTCATTGGGAAAGTTGGCTTGTAATTTTCTTACTCTCCTTAGTTTAGATATCAAGACCATATTTGTAATGTCAAGAAATTTGGTAGGGTCTTTTCTTTTCCCTTTTTCCCCCCCAAACAGTTTATATGTTATTGAAATTAATTTTCTTTAAATCTTTGATAGACTTAGCTTGTAAATCCATTTGGTCTGGGTTTTTTTTTTTCCATTAGGACTCAGTTATGGCTTTTTCAATTTCTTTCCCTGAGATTGAGTATGAGGTGAGCAAAATTATGGCAAACCAAGGAGGGAAAATGTTAGGAGGTTTTGAATGACAAGGCTCTTTTAACTTCTAACTTTAACTTCCCAGGGGGAAAACAGAAGTGGGGCCAAGGAGAAAACTGGTATTTAAATTGATAATTAAACCCATAGGAACTACTGAAATTATCAAGAGAGTAGAGAAAAAGGAACAAAACAGAGCCCTTCGGGAGTAAACCTACAATTGGAGACATGATAAGGAGACTGAGAAGATGGCCATACAGCTGTGAATAAACAGGAGAAATAGAAACAGTCTGAAAACCCAGAGAGGAGAGAGAGCATATATATCCATGAGGAGGTTTGTCAGTAGTCTCAAGTGCTATAGAATGGCCAATTAGGATGAGGACTGAGAAAAAGTCAGTCAATAAACGTTTAGTAAACACTTACCAAGAGTCAGGCATTGTGCTAAGTACTGGGGACGCCAAGGAAAGGGGGTAGAAGACCCTAAGGAGTTCATGGTCTAATGGGGTAGGTAACAAGTAAACAAAATAGGAAAGAGTTTGGATTTGGCCATTAAGAAATCATTAGTAATTTTAGAGCGGTTTCAGCTGTGTGATAAGGTCAGAAGGCAGACTACAGAGTTAGGGCGTGGAGATAAAGTGGAGGCAATCAGAGGAGTTTTTATAGGAGTACAGCTGGAAGGGGAAGGACACAGAACAATACTTTGAAGGATACAGAAAGAAGGCAATAAGCATTTATGAAGGTCCACTAAGTTCTGAGCTTTGTGCAAGCACTTTACAAACATCTCACTCGGTCGTCACAATAACCCTCTGAGGTAGATGCTCAGTCATAAGGGTTTTTTAAGGATGCATGTTTGTAGGCTCCAGGCGAGAAGCCACTAGAGAGAAATTAAAGATACACGCGAAGAGGTTGACCTTCCTTTAACTCTGTGTAGTTGGTCACCGAAGGCAATGTTCACGGGCAGAAAGAGCTTACTCTAGAGCTAGGAACCATGAGGCTGTGGCCATATTTGGAAAGACAGTCTTTTCATCTCAACAGAAAGGAAGGAGAGAAATGAACTCTTGAGGAGTGAGAAGTGCACAAGAGTACTGAGGGTGGTCAAAGACCTGAGAGATTGCTGCCCAAAATGGTGTTTGGAGGTAAAGGGACTGCCAATGGCCCCTACCCCATGTTGCTTTAACTGTGATGACACAGCCTCCATAGCCAGAGGCTTCAACTACAGTGACCAATGGAAGAGAAAGAGGAAGTATGAGTAGACAACGGGGCGGGGGAGATTTACTAAAATGCTGTCACTGTTACAGTTGCTATTACCATCAGTACCCCCATCATTTCTAGGATCAAAACCAAAATCCTCTGCTAGGTGTTCAAAGCCCTCCATAACCCATCCTCCTCTTACCTTTCCAGTCTTCTCACACCTTACTCTCCAGTACATACTCTTCATCTTCAGTCCAGTGACACTGGACTTGTGGGCTGCTCCACGAACAAGACACGGCATCTCTCAATTCTAGGTCTTTTCTCTGGCTGTCCTGATGCTTGGAACACTCCCTCCTCATCTCTGCTAACTGGCTTCCTTGGTTTCCTTTAAGTCACAACTAAAATTCCATCTTCTTTTCCAGCCCCCATTAATTCTATTATCTTCTCTCTGATAATTATTTCCTATTTATCCTTTTTATAGGTTGTAGATATTTCTCTTTTCCTCCATTAGATTGTGAATTCCTTGTGGACAAGGACTGTCTTTATCCTTCTTTTGTATCCTAAGTGCTTAGCAAAGTAGGCATTTAATAAATATTAGTTGATTGACCAACTAGCACAGCTACTGCCATTGCCACTGGCATTGTCCAAGACCAGGGTTAAAGTGCCAGGAAAGGGCTGGAGCTGAGGGATGCAGTTTTCCTCCTTCTTGAAACCTTCCCAAATTAATCCCATTGAATGTTTGTCTCTCTTTTAAACTGTATTGCCTCTGGATAGCATCTTCTCTGCTTGTATTATATATTTCTGTATGTGTCAGGCTGTCATTGTAACTGCTAAATTCATTTCAAGTGTGTATGCTTTGTCTTTTCTCTTCCGACCCAATACGTGGAAAGGATTATGATGACTTGGCCTAGTAGGTGGTCAACAAACATCCTTGACTTGCTGAGTAAATGTCATAGTTTATTAACAGCAGAGAACTATAACTTAGTTTCAAAATTATTTTGTTGTCAAAACATGTAATTTCAGAATAATTTAATGCTGACTTATTAATGGAAAAAGTCCATTCATTCAATAAAATATCATTGCAAGTTATGGATTATGTCTGGAAATTTTTAAAATTTTAAACACCAAATAAAATTAGTATTTCCATATATAGATATTTAGCAGAATAGAAAAAAAGTACTGAAAATGAAAGTGCAATTTCCATTATATACAGTTTGCTTCTTCCTTCAAATACACAACAAATTAAACATTTGACTTTCAAACTTAATTTTGAAGTTTATATAAAATGGAATATTTTTATTCAGAATGCTCACTTGTGAATTACTTAGTTTATTCCTCTATTAGTTGATTAGTTTGCATCTGCCTCATGCTGAATTTCATTTATCTTTTTCATAATCTTTTGCATAATTTTAAAATGTGGTTGAGCTTCCAAAAAATCAGCTCTTATTGATAAATATGAAATAGATTTTAGCTTAGTATGGTATGTATATATGTGTCTATATATATGTCTATATGTATTACATCTATATACAAATATTTTTTCTGTTAACTATTACAGTTCAATCGGGAAGTTTAAAAAGTTCCAGAAACCTTTTCCCCCAAATGAATGCTTCCTATTGTGAATTTTTAAAAACTACACTGTAAGTATATGATTGAAATTAGCTTCTAACTTTACTACATGGCAGTCAGGTTAGCTGCAGGGAGTGCTCTTGTGAATAAAAAGCATCTGAAAAAATTAAGGGAAAATGGCATCAGCAACCAATTTTGTTTCTGGCAGGGAAGACAAAATGCATTATGGGACTGATTCCTGAATCTGTACTAATTTATGTAAAGTCATGAAACTTCTTTCAGAATTCCAAATCTCATTAAAATGTTCTCAGAAGCACTTTGTTATGAGCAGAAAAATAAAAGTCACACAGTGAAAATTTGTAAGGAACCTCAAAATCCATGTAGTCTATCCCATACCTGAACAAGAATCCTTATTACAACACACTGAACACCTGATGCTTCAGCCTTTGCTTGAAAGTGGAGGAATCCTCTACCTCCCAAGGCAGCCTGTTCCACTTTTGGATAGTTCTAATTGTTAGGAAGCTTTCCTTTATTATCAAGTTGAAATCTACCTCTTTTACATATTTGCTCCTAGCTCTGCCTTTATAGACTAAGCAGGTCCTTCTAATCCTTCTTCTACAAGAGAACTCTTAAATACTTTTCTTTTCTTTTTTTTACTTAATGGTATTTTCTATTTTTCCAAATACACGTAAAGATAGTTCTAAACATTCATCTTTTTAAGATATTAAGCTCCAAATTTTTCTCCCTCCTTCCCTTCCCTTTCTCTTCCCCAGGATAACAAGTAATCTGATACAAGTTATACATGTATAATCATGTTACACGTATGTCTACGTTAGTCCCATTGTGAAAGAAGTCAGAACAAAAGGGAAAACCATGAGAAAGCAAACAGAAAGTGAAAATAGTATGCTTTGATTTGCATTCAGACTCCTTACCTCTTAAATCCTTGAGGAAAGCTACTGTCCCTCTCCACCTTCTATGCTCAAGTCTTCTTTTCTCTAAGCTCAACATCCCTACTTCCTTCCTTTAACTGATCCTTATATGGAAGAAACTCCAGACTTTCATAAATCCAGGTTACTTTCTTTTGGGTCCTCTTCAATTTGTCACTGTCTTTTCTAAAATGTGGCCTCCAAAGTGGCATTCTAGATTTGGTTTTATAAAGGTAGAATGCAGCAGGACTAGCAGCTACTTACTGTTGACCTCTATACCTTTTAATGTGCCTAAGGCAAGACATAGGTCAGGATGACTGGCTTCTAAGTCTCTGGAGGAGAGATCGAGGCTGATGACTTTGCACATCTCTGCCTCACTTACACCCAATTCACTTGAAAGTCAAAACATCACCCACTGATGTCACTGGTTCTCTTTGAAAATGAAGGACAACCAGCAACAAGCTTGACTCTCTTCTTGCTTGATGCACCTTGGCATACTCAGGATGACCGGCTAGTACAGGGTCTTGGATCCACTTTTTTTGAAGGAAAGTCACTCTTATGGGGTCAACAATGTTTAATTACATTCACTAGTTCAGGAGAAAAGTCAGCACCCTGAACGTCAGAGAAAATACAAACAGAAAATACAAGCAGAGAAATTAACATAAAGACCAACAGATGGGCTCACACTGCCTGAATCAAAGCAACATTACTATATGCTTTACCCTTTACACTTTACATACACCACTGGATCGAGAGAGGCTTTACATCTGAGCAGGGGCTGGGGGAGAGAGGAGGGAGTCCGAACATACAGCTACTCAGAATCTCAACCAGAGAATCAAGCAGCCCTTCTCAAAAGCAAACCCCCAAAGCAAAATGTCAACTCAGAGTATAGAGACACTTCTTAGAACCAGAAGTCATCACAACCTTCATGACTCTGTGCCTAAGTCTAATCAACTTAGTACCAAAAGGTGTGGAAGCCTTCCTACAAGCAAGCCTCCTCTTAAGTAAGCTCCTCCTTAAGCAAGTACTTCCCTCAGTGGGCTCTAACTAAGGTCTATAATGGGCCAGGAAGAGCTTATTATCCCATTAACATTACAGATGCCAGTTCCACAATGAACACACAATAGTAAATAAACAATAGTAAATAAACCCATTTTTAAAAATCAATGGCAAAGTAGAAATCAAAGTATATTTATGAAAATTTATACCAGACAACAGAGAGTGAACTCAGCTCAACTGAGAGTCTTAGATCTCACCCAAGAGGAAATTCCCTGAAGCCTCTAGTTTTGCTAGCTGAGATAGAGGTTGCCAGCTCCAATCTGGTTGACTTCTTCCTAGAATCTTTCCCTTCAGAGAACTGGAAAGAGTCAAGAATAGAATGACTTCTCTCTTGAATCTGGAAGCCCAAAGACCAGGATCTCTCTTCCCACCAGCTCTCACCAACTATTCACTTCCTAAAGGGATAGAACATTGCATAATCAATCTCATTAATGCAGGGAGTCCTATGCCAATGGCCCTTTGAGCCAAGGGTTACAATGAGAAGTACTTGAAAGTCTTCAATTTCACTAAAAGTTCATTTCCCCCTGTAATATTACGTTAAACTTTGCAGAGTAACTTATTCTGAGTTGGAGGCTTATACCTTTTACCTTTTGGAATATTCTATTTCATGCATTCCCCTGATTTATAATATGTATTTATACTATTGCTATTGTATAAGTTGTCTTCCTGGTTCTGCTCTGGATCAGTTCATACTGGTCTTCCCAGGTTTCTCTGAAACCATCACATTAATAATATCTTATAGCATAATAGCATTATATCACATATGACCATATATTCATATACCATTCAATCATTCTCCAGTTAATGGTCACTCCAGTTTCCAGTTCTTTTGTTACCACAAAAAGATATGTTCTTTGGGGTATAAAACCAGTAATGGAATTGCTGGGTCAAAGGGTATGCATAATATAATAGCTTTAATATAATAGCTTCTGGGATATAGTTTCAAATTGATTTTCCAGGGATGAAGAACGTATAGCCTGTAGGTTATATGTGGCCTTCTAGGTCCTTGGGTGTGGCCTTTTGACTGAGTCCAAGTCTTACAGAACAAATCCTTTTATTAAGGGGATCTTAATAGATCTGGTACAGCTAGACCTTCTTTTCACCTTTTGTATTTATTTGCTTGAGATTCTTGATATTACTCCAGATAGATTTTGTTTTTGTTCTTTTCTAGTTTTATAAGATAATCTTGTGGTAGTTTGATTGGTGTGGCACTGAACAAATAAATTAACTTAATAGTGTTGTCATAATTGGCTTATCCTATCCATGACTAATTTCTTTCTCTAATTATTTAGATCCGTCTTTATTTGTGTGAAGTGTTTTGTCATTTTATTCTCTCATTTATGAGAGGCAAAATTTGCTTGGTTTTGTGTTATCCTGACTGTGGTTCCTTGGTACTTGAATTGTTTCTCTCTGAAACAATTTCAATATTTTTTCTTTGCTATGAAAGCCCTGGATTTTGATTATGACATGTCTGGATATTTATCTTTTGGAACTTCAGGAAGTGCTTGGTAGATTATTTTTATCTTTGCCTTGCCCTCTGATTTGCATAGATCTGGGCACTTTTGATTTATGATTTCTTCAAATGTGGTGTACAGGATAAAAAAAAAATGGTTAGAGAGTTCAGTGGTTCTTAAATTATCTTTCCACACATCACTTGATTTTGTTTTAATCCATCTAATACATCTTAGTATTTCAAAGAGTCATTGATTTCTATTTGGTCTAGTTTTCAGGGAGTCTGTTACTTGGATAAGGTTTTATATTTTCTTTTCTAAGATATTTATTCTCAGAGAAGATGGCAGAATAGGACAGAAAATACCAGGCTCTCCAAGTTTCCCCCACAAACAAGACAAAACATCACCTCAAAGTGAACTTAGGGCTGCAGAAATAATTAAAAGTTAGACTAAAAGTGGTTGTCTTCCTAAGACAACTTGAGAAGACCATAGGAATGACCTGACCTGGTGGGGAGGGGGCAGTGTTTGGACTGAGTGAAGAGCAAACACCTCCTAGCAAACTCTGCTGAATCAACAAACAAAAGCTCTATGTGCAGCTGGGTCAGCAGCAGCCTTAGCTTCATGAACAGTGTGGGAGAAGGACAATTAAGTAGGGGAAAATTGAAGAACCTTCCACCGTTTCAGGACACCAGACCCAGCTATGCTGACCACTCTGTCCTGGGCTGTGGCTGTGGGCAAGGAAGAGTGAACTTAGTGAGGTAGCAGAGGACCCTGCTGACTGGGTGCTTGCAGGAGGGCAGAAGGGGGGGCTGAAATTTGTAATCACAAGAGGAACTGCAGGAAGCTAGAGCATGCTGGGGGCCCTAGACATGACACAGAGGCAGAGAGGGGTGCCCCAGGTCAGCCCCCTGGACTGTGCTTAGAAAACAACAGTGTAGAAAACTTGAAGACACCATTCCTCAAGAAGAGAACCTAAATATAATAATAAACTACTAAAATTTAATAGTAATGAGTAATCAAAGGAGAAAGAACCTGACCATTGATAGCTACTATGGGAATAGAGAAAATCTGGGTTCATATTCAGAAGAAGATAGTAAAGTTTAAAAAGTCATTCTTACTAAAGAAAAAAGGTTGCAAGCCCCCAAAAAAGCTTTTCTTTAAAAAAAATCAAATAAGACAGGATGAGGAAAAACTAGGGATAAAATAAGAACAATCCAAGAAAATCACGAAAATTATGAAAAGAAAGTCAAGCAATTGGAAAAAGATAACCAAAAACTTAAGGAAGAAGATAACTGGTCTGTCCTAATCTGAGCGCTCTGAATTTCACTGGCCATTGCAACTTTCTGGTGCTTTCAGTTGGGGCTCCCATTACCCTGAAGCCCTTCTGAATACTTTGGGCTTTCTCAGTCCTCAGACATTACTGCCTAAGGGCAAGGAGCCTTGTTAGCTCGTGAAGGTAGCCAGATGAGGGCCTCTTTTCTTCTGTGGTCTTAAAGAGGACTTAGTCGTTTGTTTGTCTCTACTTGTTCTGACTTTGCTAGTAGCTCTGCTTTCTGATTACCTGGGTCTTCCAGGTCACTTTTTGTAGCCTCAGTATGAAAGTAGTCACTTGCTGTACTCTCTTGTTGGATTTCTTGATCTTTATTTGATCTGGAGAGAATTTCAGGTTTTTGCTAGACTAGGTCTACGGGATGTGTATGGGTTGCCTCCTTTTAAGCAGCTTTTGGCCAGAAATTCCAGACTGCATTAACTTTCTTGGTAATTGTATTGTGCTGTTGAACTCAGAGTTGGCAAGTCTGCTTTAGTGTGTTGTCTTCCCCCATTAGACTGTAAGCTCCTTATGGCCAGAAACTGTCTTTTTCTTATTTATAACCCCAGCACTTAGCACAGTGTCTGCCAGGTAGTAGTAGCTTAATGTTTATTTACTGAAAAACCGACACCAAATTTCCCACACCTTTTTGACAAAATTTCCTCTGCAGATGCTTGATAATGCCATGGGGATGACCCTGGCTTCTCTTTTACTTGTTGCCTTCTCTCTACTCACAATTTCATTACTCTAGTTCAGGCACCTTATCCTGTCTTTCATGAACAATAGATAAAGCTCCCTAACATCTGCCTGTCAATCTCCCTGTACAGTTGCCAAAATAACCTTCTTAGGTTATTTAGTTAGTGTTAGTCTACAGGTGTGAATACATCAGTCCTCTGCTCAAAAAGCTTCAGTGTTTCTCATTTGCATTTTTTCAGGCTACTTATAGTCTGGTTTCAACTTTCCTTGCAACCTCACTTCACATTATTCTTCTTCATATTTAATATGTTCCTGACAAACTAGACCACAAGTTATTGCCAAAACCCAACATTCCATCTTCTGCCTCTATGCCTGGAGTACCCTCCCTCCTCACCTTGTCTTTCTTCACACTTAACTAAGGCACTGACTACCTCTTGGAAACATCCCTTGATCCCCCTGATAGTGTACTCTCCTATTCTCAGATCACCTTTCATGTGCATGCTGTAGCATTTTGATAGAAAGTGAGTTCTTTGATATAGGTAATATTTTATCTTTGTATCCTCAGTACCTAGAACATAATAGATGCTTAATAATTGTTTGCTGAATGGAATTGAATTCTCTAAGACTGTGTCAAGCACTGCACTAAACATTAGGGATACAAAGAAAGGTTAAAAAAAACTAACTATATATATTAGTCCTTCCTCTCAAGGAGCTCACAATTTAATTGGAGAGATAACATGCAAATAACTATTTACAAACAAAATATATACAAAATAAATTGGAGGTAGTGTCAGAGGGAAGGCACTTAAACTTAAGGAGGACTAGGAAAGGCTTCTTGGAGAAGGTGGTGCTTTAACAGGAGGTAGAGATGAGGAGGAAAAGCATTCCAGGTATGGAGGACAGCAAGCCATGTCTCAAGGTATGGGAGATAGGCAACCATTGAATATCCTCTGAGTTGAGAAATAGAATGTCATCTCACTGAGGAGAGAAGGCTTTCAATATAGGTCTAGTGATAGTATCTAAGTATGTTGTCCACGGTAAATTCATCGATAGTGAACACTACATTGGTCACAGATGATCTGCCTTGGTAGAAGGTGTATGTACACCAATGAAATCATAGATCTAAGTTTGAAGTATTAAAGCATAAATAAGAAAGAGGCATCATGTATACAGTTTCTCAGCACCTTTTTTTTCACAAGACCAAGTACATTGCACATACTTACTCAAATTTCCTGAATGAATGGATTTTCAATTTCTCCAGTGACACTGGAGGTTTTTAAAATACACGTCTCATCACCCTGTACCAAACTCACTTTGCCTCAGGCAACTTGAAAGATAGAAGAGCTACAGTTTTTGTTTCCTTTACAATATTGTATATCTTTAGCTCACAGGATTTCAGTGTAGCTACAAAAGAGTAGCTATCTGTAGCTATATTGATTAAAAAGAAATGCCAGAAAGTACATAAGCATTTAAAAAAGCAAAATAGATTTTGCATATGACTGATTCCTTTAATATTACAAGCAGTTAGACTTTTGTCAATTTCTGGAAATTTAGAGCATCCATATCAGAAGATCCTCAACACAGAATTTAATATTGAAGATTTGAAGTAGAGAAGTTTTGAGGATACTTTGCCAATATATTTCATATCTAAAATATTTCTTGTTTGTTTGCTTTATTTTTGAAGTACTAGTGGGCTAATAGAATTCCAGCACCACTTGGACTAAGGCCATGATCCATCTGTTCAATGTCTCAGTGATTTCTGTCTGCCTGACTCTATCAAAAGAATTTTTGAAAGAGTGAGGAATATCAGGTGGTGACAGTTGGGGAAGTTGAATTTTTTTTTAAAATTTATTTTAAGTTATCAACATTCATTTTCACAAAATTTTGAGTTCCAAATTTTCCCCCCGTCTCTCCCTTCCCCTTCCACCTTGCAATCTGATTGCCCCTTCCACCAGTGTGCCCTTCCTTCTAACACCCCTCCCTTCCCTTATCTCTATCTTCTCTCTTGTCCTGTAGGGCAAGATAAATTTCTGTACCCCATTACCTGTATTTCTTATATATTATTCTTATATATACATAGTTGTGTGCAAAAACAATTCTTAACATTTATTCCTAAAACTTTGAATTCTAACTTCTCTTCCTTCCTCCCTCCCCACCCATTCCCACTGAGAAGGCAAGCAATTCAGTATATGCTATATATATGTAGTTTTGCAAATGACTTTCATAATAGTCATGTTGTGCAAGACTAACTATATTTCCCTCCATCCTATCCTGCTTCCATTTCTTCAGTTCTCTCGTTTGACCTTATCCCTCCCCAAGAGTGTTTACTTCTAATTGCTCCCTCCTCCCATTTGCCTTCCCTTCCATCATCCACCCCACCCTGATTATCCCCTTCTCCTTTACTTTCCTGTAGTATAAGGTAGATTTTCATACCAAATTGAGTGTGTATGTTGTTCTTTCCTTGAGCCAAATGTGATGAAAGTAAGCTTTACTTTTTCCATCTAACCTCCCCCCTTTCCCCTCCAGTGGAAAAATTTTTTCTTGCCTCTTCTATGAGAGATAATTTGTTCCATTTCTCTCTTTCTCCTCTCAATATATTCTCTCTCATTACTTAATTTTATTTTTTTAAAGATATGATCCCTTCCTATTCAACTTACCTTGTGCTCTCTGTCTCTCTCTCCGTATACACACACACACACATACACAGTGTGTGTGTATGTGTGTGTGTGTGTGTAATCCCTCCAACTACTCAGCTACTGATAAAAATTTCAAGAGTTACAAATATTATCTTTCCATGTAGGAATGTAAATAGTTCAACTTTAGTAAGTCCCTTGTGATTTCTCTTTCCTGTTTACTTTTTCATGCTTCTCTTGATTCTTGTGTTTGAAAGGAAAATTTTCTTTTCAGCTCTAGTCTTTTCATCAAGAATGCTTGAAAGTCCTCTGTTTCATTGAATGATCATTTTTTCCTCCTGAAGTATTATACTCAGTTTTGCTTGGGAGGTGATTCTTGGTTTTAATCCTGGTTCCTTTGACTTCTGAAATATCCTGTTCTAAGTCCTTCGATCCCTTAATGTAGAAGCTGCTAGATCTTGTATTATCCTGATTGTAACAATACTCAAATTGTTTCTTTCTAGCTGCTTGCAATATTTCTCCTTGATCTGGAAACTCTGGAATTTGACCATAATATTCCTAAGAGTTTTCCATTTGGGATCTCTTTTAGGAGGTGATTGGTGGATTCTTTCAATATTTATTTTGCCCTCTGGTTCTAGAATATCAGGGCAGTTTTTCTTGATAATTTCATGGAAAATGATGTCTAGGCTCTTTTTTTTGATTGTGGCTTTCAGGTAGTCCCATAATTTTTAAATTGTCTCTTCTGGATCTATTTTCCAGGTCAGTTGTTTTTCCAATAAGCTATTTCACATTATCTTCCATTTTTTCATTCTTTTGATTTTGTTTTGTAATTGCTTGGTTTCTCATAAAGTCATTAGCTTCCATCTGTTCCATTCTAATTTTTAAAGAACTATTTTCTTCAGTGAGCTTTTGAACCTCCTTTTCTATTTGGCTAATTCTGCTTTTTAAAGCATTCTTTTCCTCATCAACTTTTTGAACCTCTTTTGCTAAGTGAATTAGTCTATTTTTCAAGGTGTTATTTTCTTCAGCATTTTTTGGGTCTCCTTTAGCAAGCTGTTGACTCACTTTTCATGATCTTCTTGCATTGCTCTCATTTTTCTTCCCAATGTTTCTTCCACCTCTCTAACTTGTTTTTCAAAATCCTTTTTGAGCTCTTCCATGACCTGGGACAATTGCATATTTATTTTGGAGGTTTTGGATGCAGAAGCCTTGACTTTTATGTCTTCCCCTGATGGCAAACATTGTTCTTCTTCATTTGAAAGGATGGGAGAAAATGCCTGTTCACAAAGAAAGTTGGTTTCTATAGTCTTATTTTTTCCTCCTATTTTGGGCATTTTCTCAACCATTTACTTGACTTTTGGGTCCTTTGTCAAGAGTAGGGTATACTCTGGGGACCTGTAAGTTCTCAGTTCCTCCAAGGTGGCACAGTCAAGGGAGAGGAATTTACTCCTCAGAGGCCTCCAGCTTTGCCATGGCCCAGGACTGTGTTCAGGGTTGAGGTTCAGATTAGCTGCTCAATTCTTCCAGGGACTTTAGGCGGGGTTAGAGCTACCACTCAGGGCTGAGGTTCAGATCACCTGCTCAATTCCCCCAGGATCTTTAAGCTGAGCTGCTCCAACAATGGACCCTGGTTGCTGCCTGGGCCACCACAGGTGCCTTCCACCTGCTGCTGCTGCTGACACCACTGCCGGGGGCCAGGGATAGGGGAGGACCCTGTTCCCTTCTCTGGTTGAAAAAGCTCTCTCACTGACTTTTGCCACCTGTGGATTAAGGAATCTGTGAACTACTGCTGGTGCCAGGGATTTCTTCCCTGAAGTCTGGTCTGGTTCTGCTTCTCCTTGTGCTGTGCAACCAAGGCTGGGCTGGGCTCCACTCTGCATCCTGGTGTGCAGACCTTTCCTGTTTGGCCTTCCAGGTCACTCTGGGCTGAAAATCTCCTCCACTCTGTTGTTCTGTGGCTTTGATGCTCGAAGTTGAATTTTCTAAGTATGTGAAGCATTAGCAATATTTTTAAAAAATTTTTTTAAAATAAATCTTATTTAAACTTCCATTGATGAATAAAATTATTTAGATAAATAAGAATATAACAAGAAAAGTGAGTAAACAAAAATGAAACAAGATTGTATCTGTACTCATCTATTTCTGTTACTCACCAATTTTTATTTACTCCTTAAAGAAAAAATGTACATTTTAACTTTAAAACATAACCAAGTAGTCCTGGTTGTTGTCTGGAGATTCTTTGTATTAACTAGGAAAGTCCTTTGGAACTTAATTTTTTCCTCATTAAGTAATAATAGCTTACATTTATCTATAATTTTGAGGCTTTTGCAATATGCCTTGAATACATTATATCATTGAAACCCAAGACAGCATGCAATCTTATATGGGTTCTACACATGCATTCTTATTAAACACACTTTCACTCAGATTGCATAGATGAATTAAAATGAATGGGAGAAAGCATGACTAAAATTAAACAAAACCAAACATAACAAAAGAGAAAATAGTCTGCTTCATTCTGCATTCTGACTCCATAGTTCTTTTTCTGGATGTGATGGCTCTCGATATAGATGGCATTTTGCATCATGAGTCCTTCAGAAATGTTTTTGGTCCTTGCCTTACTGTGGAGGACTAAGTCTATCCAAAACAATCCTCACACACTGTGGCTGTTACTGTGTATAGTGTTCTGATTCTGCTCACTTCACTCAGCATAATTTCATATAAGTTTATCCAGGTATTTCTGAAGTCTGCCTGTTCTTCATTTCTTATAACACAAAAGTATTCCATTACATTCATGTACCACAATTTGCTCAGTCATTTCCCAAATGATGGGCATTCTCTTGATTTCCAGTTCTTGGATGCCACAAAAAGAGCTGTTATAAATATTTTTGTACATGTGGGTCCTTTGTCCATTTTTATGATCTCTTTATAACCCTAGAAGTGGTATTGCTGGGTCAAAGGGTATGCACATTTTTATAGTCCTTTGGGCATAGTTCCAAATTGCTCTCCAGAATGGATGGATAAGCTCACAGCCCTACCAGCAATGACTTAGTATTCCAACTCTCCCATATCTTCTCCAACATTTATCATTTTCCTGTTTTATCATGTTAGCCAATCTGATAGATGTGATGTGGTACCTTAGAGTTGTTTTGATTACAGAAGAGTTTTTGATAAAGGGAGTTCCCTGTGCGGCTGAATTCATAGGTCTGTAATCAAAACAAAACAAAGGAACTGATTGTAACATTATTTCCTTTCAGTGACTCTGAGCGTCCTGTGCTAGTCTGACCATGAAGTCCTAGGTCTTAAGGATAGGTTAAATGAAGTACTCAAGGGAACATCAAGTTATTTGTTCATTCAAGTATAAACATGGTCCTAATTTATATTCCCTTAGCTAAGTACAGGAGTATAAAGAAAGGTCAAAAGAAATTTAATCATTTATTAAGCATCTATTATTTCATTATTCCTCTTTTGTCATGGTAATAAAGAGAATAGGTAAAGAGTTGTCTTAAGTAGTCTACCCTTCGGGATCAGCCCTTTGGGTTAGATCATGGAACTGGAAGAACCCTGAAAGATCTTCTAATCCAAGCTTATACCTAGTGCACTAATCTAGTTTCTGCTTTAACATATTATTCCAGTGGAATAAGAACTGGATTTCTAGTCAGAGTTCAAATCCCCAAACTGCCCCCTTTAGCCCACGTCAAATCCCTTCAGCAAATCCCTTAACTTCTCTGGGCCTCAGTAAAACATGGGAGTTATACTAGAATGTAAGCTTCTCAAGAGTAGGACTTGTTTCATTCTTTTTATCTCTAGCACCTATCAAAATAGATGCTTAAAAAAATGAGTTGAATAGATGACCTCTATGGGCTTTTCCAACTCTAAATCTAGGATTCTATAATCTTCAGAGATTAGAAATTCACTACACAAGCCATCAGCTTCCATTTTTAGACAGTGATAATTATTCTTCCTTAGACTGAACTGAAATTCGGATTCTTATGATTTCTACCTGTTGACTCTAGTTCTGACTTCTGAATTTAGAAACACAAATAAGTCTAATTCTTCTTCCACATGACAGTTTTTCAAATAGGAGAAACAGTGATTATCAGCCACATTTTCTAGGCTAACATCCCCAGTTCCTTCAACCTATCCTCATATGACATGGGTTTCAAGTGCCCCTCATCCATTCTTCTGGATGAACTCCAGCTTGGCAATGTCCCTCTTAATATGTGGCGCCCAGCACTGAACATAATACTCTAGATGTGGTCTTACTAATACAAGAGGGAGTAAAGTGGAACTATTACCTCCTTTGATCTGAATGCTATGCCTTTGTTAGTCCATCATATTAGCTTTCATTGGCAGCCACATTATACTGTTGACTTATATTGAGTTTGCAGGCAACTAAAACTCTCTTTCATGTGACTTGGCCAAGTCTTTCATATATTGTGTTTTTGCACTGGACTTTTTAACTTAAGTATAGGAGTTTATACATATATCTATTTTAGTTTTATTTTGTTTAGATTCAATGTTCCACTCCGTTGTACACTTCACGGATTTTAACTATTGTCAATCAACATCTATACACACACATATACAACATCCTTTCAAATTTTCTTTTACCTACAAATTTGATAAGCATTGAATCTTAATTCAAGGACCTGGTAAAAAACATTGAACAGAGAAGAACCAAAGACAAAACACTGCTGCACATCTCCTTTCAAAGATTAACACTTTTGGACATGTTCATTCAAGCAGTAATACTACATGTATATGACTGTACTATCACCCAACTAACATCTATCAATTCGCAGTACAAGAGATGTTGTCAGATGGTTCACTGAAATCTAATTCTACATCTTCCACATCTTCCTTTTCTATCAGCCTAATAATCCTGTCAGAAAGGAAATGCAGTTAAACAGGTGCAACCTGAGAAGCAAATGCGATTATTATACCCATTTTACAGATGAGAAAACTGAGGCTGAAAGGGATTAAGTAATTTGCTTTGGTCGCACAGCTAGGGTCTGGAGTAAGATTTGAACTTGTGTCTTCCTGACTCCAAGTCACTCCACTATACCCCTCAGATGCCTATAGAGTATCCAATATAATTTATTGTTATTTAAATAGTTTCTCTGATCACTTCTATAAAAATCTGGGCTTCAGATCCTTGGTCAGGTCCCCTTAATTCTATAAGAAAATTAGATTCTACACATTCTTCTGTTGATATAAGGCTCTCTTCCTTCATGGCTCGGCTCCTTTCCCTGGATGAAAATGATCTTTCTGTCATCAGCTTTTCTTGGAAATCTTTATCTAGATATCTCATTGCCCTTATTAGAGTCTACTTCATATTATTTGTATATATCTTGTAGCTAATTGGAAAAGAATGTTGTATTTGTCACCAAAGGGGCTTTTGAAATGACTGCCATTTACTACTCATGTGATCTAGGGCAAATCCCTTCTCTCTTCTGCGCTTCCGTTTTCTCATCTATCAGGCGATAGAGTTAGTCTAATTGACCTCCCCTACATCCCTTACAGCTATTCATCTGTGATCCTTCCCTGATATCTTGAGTGCCTAGCACAGAGTCTGGCTGGAGTTTCAGTGTTTGCCAGATTATTTCAATTTACTTTCATTTCCATGAACATAATAACCCATCATATATTTGAGAATTACATTTGAAGAAAAAATGCTAAGTTGTTAGTATTGTGACATGAAAGGCATGTTTCCTTTTCTTTTCTTCCACAGTCTTTTATTTCTCTACTTTTTAACCTGAACCGTTGATGGGAGACAAAACAGATATACAGGCAGGGTTACTCAACAGAAAAAAAAAAATTTGAATAATTTTTCCTATTTCCCCCTATGCAGTCTTTTTTGAAAGCTAGAATGATATCAGGCTTACATCAATTTCATAATATCTCATGTCCAGAGTCTACTGATGGATTATATACCCTTACATGGTAGAAATTGCTGCTTAACTCTTGAGGGAAGTTTCTTGTTAGGGAATTTCCTTCACTGATGTTACCAGAAACAAACCAAAAAAAAAAAAAAATAGAGGAAAGAAAAGGTCTGCCAATATCAGAGTTATCTTTTTGACTCAGACTATTTTCTTTAGTTTGTGCATATTCCAAGGTAGCTTCCTTTGGGGGGCCAGTTCCTCCAGCCAGTAATGCCATGTTAACACATTACCGTTAAATATATAGTTAACACACGGCAACATTAAGAATTGAGTCAGACAGTGAATTCACTCTGAAATTAATTCATGACTTCTCTTATAAATACTAAATGAAAATTGTTTTCTTTGTTTAGGACTTGTACTAAGGAGTCCCTCGGTCAAGTTTTCTCCTTTCCAAGAAGAGATGGTGAGGATAAGAAAATGTTTAAAAGATAGGAAGTCAAAAGACAACAATGAAAAACAAAATACAGATAAAAGCTTGTCAACTTTTCTCAGGCTGTTGGAATGTTACAAAATATTAGATTTGGTAAAATACCGAAGGCAGCATTTTATGTGCTAAATACTAAACCCAGAAAAAAAGATTCTAGATGGTGTGGGTAAGGGCTTTGATTTACCTTCCAAAACTACCATTCTATACTAAACCACAATTCTGAGACCCGAGCCTGTTTTAGGCAGTTCTTTGAAATAAGGGCCCCTAGGAAAATCTCTGGTTAGAGAGAGAACATAAACTTAATGATGAAGGTGATAAAGATAATTAAAAAAAGTGGCTAAGACAGTTTCACTGTAGCTTTGTCTGCCCCTTTTCAGTGGGAAGTAAAAAAAATAAGTTTCTTCGAATGGTATCAAAGTCAATAGGGACGTGCAGTGTTGATTTGGAAAGTTTTAAATGAGTACTTCTGACTTGTGTAACTGTATTTTGTAAAGATGAAAAAGAAAAGACACTGTCTTCTTAGCTTTCCTCTTATCTCCCCTCTGCTCATAAAAGTGGTGGACATAAGAAAAGGGGAGTGAATGCATGCCTCTTGCCAGATGAGGAAATCCAGATGAGTGGCTTTCCCAGGGGACTGATAAAGATGCCCCTGGACTCAGCGCTAGAGCTCAGCACCCAGGGACGCCGGTGGGAGCAGACTCTGAGACTGCGGACGGCTGCTCCTGGGGGGCTGGGGGGGGGGGTGTCTCTGGAAGGTGGAAGGCGGAGTTCCTGTGCTTCTGGGAAAAGACCAAAGGAATGAGTAATTTGAAATATTGTAATACAGACCCTTCTCCCAAGCCGCTTGTCCCTCACCCCCTGCGGAGAGGCGAAGGGGACTGGAGACACAGAGACGGAGCCCGGGCGGAGGCAAGAGTCACATTTCGGAGGGGGAAGTGAAATAAAGAGGAGGGCGGCCACCGGGGGGACCTGTGCGTCATTGAGGGACCCAAGGAGGAGAGGAGAAGGGTGAGGAAAGCCGGAAAAGGAGAAGTGTGAGAAAGTAGACGGAGGGGCCGGTGCGGAGCGCGAGGGCGGGGGGCGCTGAGAAGGGGCCGAAGCAGCTCGCAGACCTGGTGGCCCGGGCTCCGGGCGGCCGCCCCCTGCCCTCCACCCCAGAGCCCCGGTGGGAGGACGCTTTCGGTCCGGCGGGGCGCTGGAGCGCGCTCCTTCGCCCTCTCCGCGCCAGCTGCGGCAGCTGGAGCCGCGGGGCCATCCGAGCCGGGGGCGCCCCAGAATGTGGCCCTGCGGCTGGGCGTGGGTGCTGGCGCTCCTGGCCCTCCGAGCGGACTGGCTCGCCCAAGCCACCCCGCACATGCGGCAGACCGGCCGGCCCGGCGTCCGGAACAAGTAAGTGCCGCCTCGCCTCTTCCCTCCCTGGCCAGGGCCGATCCCCGTGGAGGCGCGGGCTTGCCCGCCTGCCACTCTCCCAGCCCTCCGCGCCCAGAGCGCCCGGAGCGAGCTCAGCCCCGAGCCCGCTGGGAGCAGCGAGGAGCCCCCGGGGTGCTGCTGGTGACGCGTAGACTCCCCGCGCCCAGCCCGGCGGGCATCGCCTGGCGGGGGGCTGCTCTGGGGAGCCTGTCAGGGGAGCGGGGAGCACAACTGCCGGCGGGACAGCTCTGCCAAGCCCTGGGGGGCGCGGGGACGGAGGGAAGCGGCATCTCCTGCCCCGGGGGCGCGGGGACGGAGGGAGGCGGCATCTCCTGCCTCGGGGGCGGCATCTCCTGCCCCGGGGGCGCGGGGACGGAGGGAGGCGGCATCTCCTGCCCCGGGGGCGCGGGGACGGAGGGAGGTGGCATCTCCTGCCTCGGGGGCGGCATCTCCTGCCTCGGGGCGCCCTCCACCCGCTCCAAGGCACGGATGCCGGAGCAGCTCACCTTGGCATTCATTCTCACTCTTTCATATACTTAGTGAATTTTTGTTTTATTAAAAAAGACAGTCCCCCCCCACACCCACGTGCCCTCAGCCTCCCAGGCATTGTATACGTATTCGAGTCATCCTTTCTTTGACATTCTCATGGTTCCCCCTTTTACAGTTAATCCTTCTCTCTTTCTACCCCGCCCCAGGAACTGGTGCGCCTACATAGTGAACAAGAATGTGAGCTGCTCTGTGCTGGAGGGAACTGAGAGTTTTATTCAGGCTCAGTACAAATGTGCCTGGAACCAGATTCCCTGTCCGTCCACGCCGGTGTAAGTACTTTCGAGGCCGAGGATCGGGGCGGGGGTGGATGGGAGGCAGTAAGGGGAGGGATCGGTCTCCATTCTGTCCATAAATCACTTCCAGATCTAGTCAAAACCTAGAGCCGGAAAGTTACCGCGCTTAGCAGGGTAGCGCACGGTGGGGAGATATTTTTTAAAAGTTTATTTCTTTGTATGGGGATTGAAGGATATGTATGATTTTTGAGCCTTTGATTACTGGACCATGTTAGATGATGAACAAAGCTTTCCCTTTTTTATTACTAACATAAGGCAGCTGAAGCTAATTAGATCCATATTGTGGACCATGGGGCAAGAGCACACAGCACAAGTTTTCGAAATAGATATTGTTAAAATCTTGGGAAAATTGTGTAGTACTCCTTGATTGTATAATACGGATCCAAATGGTAATTTTGTCCTAATATCTTATTCTGTGAAGCTCCACCTCGGTGCCTGAATATAACATTTATTTACAATTTCAGATTCCACCCAGAAAAAGTCACTGTTTAATTTTATAAATTTTTTTCTTTTCTTTCTTTTTTTTTTTTACACTTAGGTGCTTTTATAAGTGAGTGCAAATTGTTGTCAGTGAAAGCATAATGTTACAAGAGAATTTATTAGCTTTGCTTTTTTTCTAATCAAAATTTCAGTTCCTTACAACAGAGAAAAGGTACGAGTTTAAAAATGTACTACAGACGTAGTCATGTTCTCTTAGAACTAACTGTTATGGTGCAAAGAACTTCCACTGGATTCAAGTTCTTACTCTGTCACCAACTGTATGAGAGAGAAAGATAGGACCTGTGATTTTATTGATATAGGGAATTCCTAAATGGAGAAACTCCCCAAACCATGTACAAGTCAATTTCTTTTCTGCAACTTTGTACTTTTGGAAAGTTACCACATCACACTGAGTAGCTGCCCAGATCTACATAGCCATTATTTGTCAGAAGTGGTAATAGCTCTATGAGGACCAGAACTAGTCATCTCACCAATTGGAACCATAGTGATCTCATCCTTAATGGAAATGATAGTAATCCTCTACCAAAGTTGTCATCAAATTCAAATGAGATGATGTACTTGGAAACATCTTGGATACACACTATGGATAGGAGTTACTTTGTTCTTAGTCCTTATAGTTTTTGCAGTTATAGGCATATAAAATAAGGGCAGATATGAATGAATGAATGGCAGATGTGGCTATATAGTGCAATTACAGGTGCAATTTTCTCCTAATAATTATAATATAGAATTCCAGGCAAAGAAAGTATACCACTGAGTATCTAATTCTTGCCATTCTTGGGATATTTTTTCAACTTATAGGCTCATGGATTTAGAGCTAGAGTATACCTTAGAGATCATCTAGTCCTCCTATTTAATAGGAGACTGAAAAGCCCCAGGCTCACAAAGGTTATGGGACTTCACTAGGGTCACACAACTAGTAAGTGTCGGAAAGGATTCAAACCCAAGTTTTCCTAACTCCAAATCCAGTGCTACAGACTATGACATGCCACTTCAGCAGAATGAAACATTAGGGAAAAAACTTAGAGCCTAATTGCCTGAGTCTAGACTCAGTGATGTGACTGGGTGGTCCTAGGACCCACAACTGAATTGACTTATAAAAACATTAAAGAGGAATTTCTTTGCATGTCCCACATTTTAAGGGAGAATCTTGTTAGTCAGGAAATCTTGCAAGGAAATCCTTCTCTGCCTTAATAAATATAGAAATGTGTTTAGGCTTATTTAATCCCTTAATCACTGACAGATTAGATTGGATAAATGATCAGACAGAAATGTTTAAACTTTTCATATATATATTTATAATTAACATCAATAGAATTTAGACCAGAAAGTATATAGCACTGAAAGTAGAGTTAAATTGTTTTCTAATTACAGAAAACAGCCTGCAAAGATTTTTCCCATTATGCTCTTCTGGATGCCTTTTACTAATACAGCACATATCTCCAAAGACCTTATTGATCATATTGAATTGGCTGTTACAATTAGGATATATTTGATCTAAATCAAATAAATGTAAATTTTGATCTAAATTAAGTTTAACCAGCTGTTTATTGTGTCTGCTATGCACAAGCAATGTGCTAGATCCTGAGAAAGATAAAAGATGAATAATGATGAATAATTCATGATTGTTACCCTCAAGAAGTTTATGAGCCAAATAGAAATTGTTTCCCTCTTAGACTGCATGAATACAAGTATGGTGTCTAGGAGAGAAGAAATGATTGTCCCACCATTCGCTTCTCTGCTTGGGTCACATCTGGAATATTGTGCTCATATTTTAAGGTGCCATATTTTAAGGACAGACATTGACAGACTGGGCAATGAATGGATGAAAAAGCATTTATTAAGCACTTATGATATACAAAGCACAGTGCTAGTGGTGCTGAGAATAAAAGTGAAAATAAGATAGTTCTTCATCTGAAAAAAACTAACATTCTAATAGCAGTAGAAAGCACATAGAAGAAGAGTTCAGTTGTAATTCAGATGGAAGAGATGAGGTCCTTAAGGGGCAGTAGAAAAGCAAATGGTCTTGTATCTTCATTTCCATTCATAAAACCATATCAGTTTCTGCTGTCGATGGCACCAAGGACTTTGGTGCTAAGGATTTTCTTTTCTGGCCATGTTTTCAGGAGAGACAGTATTAGTATGATGAAGAGCCATACCATATATGAAAGCAAGATTATTAGATTTATTCATGATGCAAGGGCAGAAGGAGGACTAGTGGGAGGAGAAGCTATGGGGAGGAATACTTCCGGTTAGTAAAATTTTTTAGCAGTTAATGCTGCCCAAACATGAAGTGAGTGTTCATGGCCAGTAGTGATTTCCTTCTTAGCAGAGACTCTCACAATGAAGCTAGATGCCCACTTGTGAAGGACATTTATATGGGAGTTAGGCTTCAGGTAGAGAGGACAGTAGATATTAAGTGATCTCTTCCTGAGGTTCTTTTAGGTGGTACCAGACAGCAGTAACAGTGATCAGAGTGCTGAGGAATCAGGCTAGAAAATGTATCTTACCTCGACTAACACCGTGCTCTAAAAATCTGTGACTTAGCTAAGTGAAACTAACAAAAGTTGAAAGTGTCTCTGTGGGAGAGCGGCAAAGACTGGGGGAAGCAATTTGGCATGCTGGAAATTGGACTATGCTGGGAGGGAGAGATCTGAAATGTAACCTCTACCACTTTTTTGTGACCTTGAATAAGTCACATCTCTGACAAAATAAATGTTCTCTAACATCATTTTCAGTTCTGAAGCAAGAAAAGGGTTTTGTGCTTCTCTGATGCCTGATGTCTCAAATTGACACTATGTAGATTTCCTCAGAAGGGGCAGCCAGGTGGCACAGTGGTTAGAGTATCAGGTCTAGAGTTCAAAAGACCAAAGCTACTTCGCATTTCTGTGAAAAGAGATAGTTTAAAATGTCTAAGGGCAAAGGACCCAACAGTCCTATTTTTACATATGGACACCAAAATCCTTAGTTTGGCTTCCAAAGCTTTTTTAAAGCAGTTTGACATTTTCATTTGATTTGGCTGGACCTCTTAATCTTAACAAGGATGTCTAAACTTCTCTTCATAACCTCCTTCTCCAAGATTAAGGCAATATTATTGCAAACACATTCCTTTTAATAGCTCAAAATTGAATTATCATCCATCAAAAAGTGGAGATAAAATATAAATGAACAGTGAATGAGATAGAACACAGTCAGGGAGGTATAAGGCAGAACCACAAAAGTGAATTGTATTAGAAGGCAAGGGAAGAGTTCTGAAGAGATCTTTTGTTGTTGAGTCATTTCAGTCATGTCTGAGTCTTTGTTCTATTTGGGGTTTTCTGAACAAAAATACTAGAGTGATTTGCTGTTTACTTCTTCAGCTTATTTTACATATGAGGAAACTGAGACAAACAGGGTTAAGTGACTTGCTTAGGTTATACAGCCAGTAAGTTTATGAGGCAAGATTTGAACTCAGGTCTTCCTAACTCAAGGTCTGGTGCTTTGTCCACTGGAAATTACTACTGACTATGTCTGGCTAAACATGTTCAATTTATTAAATTATCTTTTTCTTGGATTTGAGGGAAGGGTTAGTTGTTTGGGTCATTGAATTTCCGCTAGAATTCATTCATTCCTCAAACATCAGATGCATAATGTGTAAATGCTACAGAGATGCAGCATAGTTCCCAAATTCAAGGAGTTTACAGTATAGTAGAGACAGATATACTACAAAACAAAATATGAGATATATGTTAATGTGAATGTTCAGAGGATGAACATATGTCATTTCTGTCTAGGTGAGTCGAAGAAGGCTTCATGTAGCAGGAAGTTTCTCATTTGTAAAATAAGTATAATATTATCACTTACCTTCTAGAGCTGTTGTCAAGAGCAAATGACATAACCTTTGTAAAACACTTTGCATACTTTAGAGTGCTATACAAATGCTCGCTGCTGCTGTATCATCACTTGGATTTCAGCTAGGTTTATCACTAGGACTTCAGTGGGATCAGTTGTGAGAAATGAATGCATTTCATTCTCCATTTGAGAAGGGAGTGAACAGAGGCATCAGAGCAGAAGAGTGAGGGATGTATTTGGGGAACAGCCAGTGGTCCAGTTTGTCTGGACTGTGAAGGCTGGAAAGGTAGCTTGGAACCACAGCATGGGCCTAAGGAATTTGGACTTCATTGTATGGGCAGTGATGAACCAGGAATGTGACCAGAGCTGTTTATGAGTAAGACTAATCTGACTGGGGAGGGTGATGGTGGTAGTGGTGATTGGAGGTGGGTTAAGAGGTTATTGCAACAATCTGTAATCTAGAAGTAATGAGGGTCCACTAGAGGAGCAACCCAGGAGATTTATGGATATGAGAGGAAAATGCAGAGATGGAATTGACTGGGAACTGATTGAATGTGGAGGACAAAAGATAGGGAAGATCAAAGGCATTGGTCTTTTAAGGTTTCAAGTAACTAGTAGGGGATGGTGGTTCCATTAATAGAAATTTGAAAGTCAGGAAAGAAGAAGCAAGTTCATGAGGCTAAGGGGGAAGGTCACAGTTACACATGAGCATTATAATAGCTTTACTGTTCTCCAGAGCTACCAGAGAACTCATACATAACCATTGCCAGCTGTCGTGGAAGTGTGTGGCACTGGTCACAAGGGGCCCCAGGGAAAGAACTCGGAACAAATCTATCCCCATTCCCAGAAGAACAACTTACACCCAGTACCTCAAGGACACTGGGCCAATAACATGATGTTCATATGAGTGATGGCACTTCAGTAATTTGTAATTCTGAAAATTTTCCCAGCTGTTATTAACAGCAACAAGCTCTTCCCTACCCTCCCCTTCCAAAAAAAAAAGCCACGTGGAATTTTAAAAGTACCTTGCTCTAGTTTGGGTTTTTAATTAGAATGATGTTGTGCCTGTGCCCAACAGGAGAAGGATGCTTTTCTGCTATACTATGTCATCTTGCAAATGTATGTCTCTGTATACCAAATACAATACAAGTAATTAGAATTTGACTGGTACGTTTCATAAGGGGAAGTCAAGTTACAATTTAAAAATTAGTTTATTAAAATGTAATATTAGTTGATAAAAGTTATCTATATAAATTCAGTTAATTGCAAAATGTTAAGAAAAAAGTCTGATGCTGAAAAATATTAATAGTAGAATTCATTACAGCGATTTGATTATTAACTGCTTAACGGATGAACTTAAAGAGAGAGCAAACGAAGGCCTGGTGATGTCCCATCAGTAAAAGATGCCTTTATCAGCAGTAGTATTTAGCACTTGTTGAGTGCTGACAGTATATCTGTACTAGATGGGATGGGGAAATGGCGATTTGCAGATAATGACACAGTTTGCTTTTTGCAAACTTGTCTCAAATGATCTGTTTCTATTGAAAAGCTGTTTTGGTACCTTTATGTTGTGATTAGCATTGCCTTTGACTAGTCTTTGAGCTTGTCTGTTTATTCTGTGAACCTCTCTTATCAGGCTGAGGTGAAATAAAAAGATTAAATAGCTGAAAAAAAAGGTATAACCCCCTAGCAAATGACTGGTTACAGCTATAATCTTTACTCATTAAATTTCTTCAAAGTCTGACCTCAGTTGGAGAGGAAGACCAGATTTTTCCTGGCTCTCTCATTCACTGGGCAATAGCTCTGTCTTATCTGCCCTTTTTCCATAAAACCCTGTTTATTTTAAAGCTCTGTTATTCTCTTAGAAAGCAGTCACTGGCTATGACTCAAGACAAGTGTTGTAATTTTGTGGCCTCGGCTGCCTGTTAAAGGCATTTTCATAGAATATTTACTCTGTATAAACGTAATTTTAAGTTGCCTTGTGAAAAAAAAAAGGTTTCCTTAATTTTGGAATATACTTACGGTATTGGTTCACATCTATTTCTGCCCCCACTCTAGTTCAGGTCTTTCTTACTAGTCAAGTCAGCAAATATTTATTAAGCACCTGCTCTCTGCCACACCCTGTGCTAAGTGCCAGGGCTACAAAGAGCTCGAAAATAACCTGCTCTCTGGGAGCTCACAATTTGATGAGTGAGGCCACGTGCGTGTAACTTTGTACAAGTAAAGTGTATACCGGATCAATTGGAGATGGTCAGCAGAAGATACTAACATGAAGGGGGAACAGGAAAAGATCTTGCAAAAGATGGAATTTGAACTTAGGCTTGAATGAAACCATTGAATCCAGGAGGTAAAGACAAGGGAGAGAGAATTCCAGACACCGAGGAGAGTGAACATGTATAGTCACGAGATGGATTGTCGTATTGGAAGAGCAAAGAGGCCATTCACTGGATCTTAGAAGGGAGTAAGGTATCAGAAGACTGGAAAGGTAGGAAGGGACCATTTCTGAAAGGCTTTAAAAGTCAAACAGGATTTCTTTTATGACTCTGAAGGAAGCCACTGAAGTTTATTGAATGGGGTGGTGGAGATGACACTGTCAAATATGTTATTTAGGAAAATCACTTTGATAGCAGAGTGGAGGGTGAATTGGAATGGGGAGTTACTGGAGGTAAGGAGAACAACTAGAAAGCAATTGTATTACTCCTGGTGTGAGGAGATGAGGGTCCATATTGGAGTTGGTGGCAGTGTTAGAGGAAAGAAAAATCCTGCTGTCTGCAAAATTAGCGATGATCTCTTAATTGCTAAAGCCTACAGTTATTTCTCAGTCCTTATCTTTCCTGACCTCTGCAACCTTTACTACTGTCATCTTCCTATTCTTGACATTTTCTCTCCAGATTTAAGTGATTCTGCTCGCCTGTGCTCTGCCTGTCTGTCCACTTTTTATTTTCTTTGCTGGATCTTCATCTATGTCACTCCCACTAATTGCAGACAACCCCTAAGGCTCTGTCCTGGTCTCACTTCTCTACTCCCTCAATACTGTTTTACCTAGTGGTCTCTTCAGCTCCCATGGTATCAATTATCAGCTTTATGCAGGTGATTCTCAGATCTGTTTGTCCAGCCTTAATTGTTCCCCTGACCTCTAGTTTTGTATCTAGAACAGCTTATGAACCATATATCATCCAGACATCTTAAACTCAACATGTCTACAATCCAAATTTTCTGCCCTCCTAAACTTTCCTCTCTTCCTCGCTTTCATATTTTATTGTCCTGCCATTTACTATCTTCCCTGTTACCCAGATTTACAACAGAGGTGTCATCACTGAGTTGTGCTGTCTCTAATCTGCCCTATCCATATCCATACCTGTTGTCAAGTCTTGTTGCTTCTGTCTTAGTAACATTTTCATATACTTCTCTTGACATTGCTACCACAGTCTGACCATGTCAACTCCCTACCATGCTCCCCCCACCCATTATGTAAACTCTAGTGTTCCTTGTGTCTCCCAGGGTCAAATATAAAATCCCATTTAGCTTCTAAAACCTATCATAATCTCTCCCCTTCTACCTTTCCAGTCTGCTGACACTTGAGTCCTCTCCACATATTTGCAATCCAGTGACACTGGCCTCCTTGCTTTTCTTAGAAAAGGATTTTCTGTCTTCACTGAGCATTTTCACTGTTTGTCCTTCTTGCCTGTCTCTTCCATCATCTCTGCCTCCTGGCTTCAAGTTCCACCTTCTGCAAATAGGTTTTCCCATTCCTCTTTAATCTTAGTGCCTTCCCTCTAAGGCTATTTTCAGTTTATCCTGTACATAGTTATATGTGGTGGTTTTCATCTTATCTTTTTTAAAAAAATTAATATATTTTTAGTTTTCAACATCCATGAGATTTTGAGTTCCAAATTTTCCCCCCATCTCTCCCCTTTGCCCACCCCAAGACATTGTACATTTTGATTACCCCTTCCCCATTGTGTCCTCCCTTTTATCACATCTCTCCCTTCTCTCATCCCCTTCCCCTCTATTTTCTTGTAGGGCAAGATAGATTTCTATATCCCATTTCTTATATGTCTGATTTCCCAGTAGTGTGTAAAAACAACTTTTAACATTCATTTTTAAAACTTTAAGTTCCAACTTCTCTCCCTTCTTCCCCACTCATCCCCACTGAGAAGGCAAGCAATTTGACATAAGCCATACATGTGTAGTCATGGAAAATACTTCCATAACAGTCGTGATGTGAAAGACTAACTATATTTCCCTCCATCCTATCGTGCTCCCCATTTATTCTATTCTCTCTTTTAACCCTGTCCCTCCTTAAAAGTGTTTACTTCCAATTAACCCCTCCTCCCTTTTGCCCTCCCTTCTACCATCTCCCTGTTATCCCCTTCCCCCCTACTTTTCTGTAGTGTAAGATAGATTTGCATACCAAACTGAGTGATTTGCATCTTTTTTTACCCATTAGACTATGAGCTCTTTGAGAGCACAGGATAAGTTTTTTACCTTTCTTTATATCTCTAGTGCCTAGCATGGTCTTTGGTACATACTAAGTGCTTAATAAATGTTTTTTGCTTGATTAATTTATCAATTGTCCATGTATTAAACATTTATTAAACGTATGTGCCAAGCACTGAGCAAAACAGGACCTGCCCTCAGGGTGCCTACATTCTGTCGTGGCAGTACGATATTTGTACAGATAAATGAGTTAAATATAATTTGAGGAGAAAGAGAGCACTTACAATTTGGGGGATCAGGAAAGACTTCCAGTCAAGGGTGGCCTGTGAGTTGAGCTTAGAAGGAAGTTAAATATTCTGAGAGGCAGAATTGAGGGAGAGAATGCAGTCAAGGATGTATAAGCATGAAGTCAAGAAAACAATAGGCAAATCAGAATGCAGAAAGCAGACTTGGATTCATGTTCCGAGTCTGACCATGCATACCCTGAAATCTTTTTTTTAAGAGTGACTTTTCATTTAAATTAAGTCACATGATATACTCTTTTAGTTAGAAAATATGGATCATTGTTATGCAATAAGTGCTGAATTGCATAATACAGATGTTGCAGTAATATATAGTTTGATGAATAAAAACAATGTCTTTTATGATTAAGTTTTCAATGAATGATCCCATAGACAGGAACTTTTTTTTGTCTTTCTATTCTGAGTGCTTAGTACGGTGCCTGACACATAGTAGTTTCTTAATAAATGCTTGATAACTTGAACGTTAAAAAATAAAATTCCCTCAGTGCGTTCTCTAGAGGAATATGCTGTAAGTTTGGCTGAAATGTAGACTATGTGAGAGTTATATGAACACACATATTTTGTGGTAATTTTATTCTTCTCATGTTTTGAATTTGACTTTTAGTTTGAGAGCATGGTTAGATACTATACAAGAGTAGTTTATATTTCAGAATCCTTTGGGAGAATTCAATTCAGCAAACATCCCTTAAAATAGAATTCATGCTGTTCATGGTGGTATATGCCTGAATCACTACTGCTGGGGAGGCTGAGGCTGGTGGATTGCTTGTGCTTGGGAGTTCCGAGCTGCAGTAGAAATAGCACTTCCAACCTACAAGTGATAGGGAGATCCAGACTCCAAAAAAAAGAGGGGGGAGGGAGACTTAAGTTGGATCTTTGGAGTATTTTTTTTTCCTTAATAAATGCTAGTAAACCCTCCACTTTTAATAAACACTAAAAGGTCTAATCCTATTTGAAGTAATTCATTTTTATGATGGATTTATAGGATTAACTTTGTAAACAGTTATACATGGAGTATAGTGGCTTAGTTTCTACTTGGAGTGCCCTTTTATGTACACCATTTTTCCCTGTTTAGACTAACAGCACTGGGTGAATCTCTCAGACTGATCCAATGCAGACTCCGGAATCCATTGTAAACTCTTCCCTGGGATTAGGGAACTGGACTTGAATATGGAGGGGTGTTGGGAGGCACAGACGAGATAATGAATCTAAAGCAATTTGCAAATCTTAAGGTGCTATGTAAATGCAAGTTATTATAATTTATCGTTATCCTTAGCCTCCATTCACCTGGTCTCCAGATTAGGGATGGTTTTTATTCCCTCACCCTTCTACTGTACTCAAGAATATGTTCAAAGCACTGGGCTATGCTGGTAAATGTCTAACAACTAGGGCTCCACTGGGGGGAAAATGCATGAACACACACCTTTAAATAGAATCTGTATTATTAACACTTTCCTAAGTCTTGACAATCAACAAAACAGGTTCGATTTATGGTTATTGCCTATGTTTGACAAGTAAATGTTCACACTGAAATTTAACCATTACAGCCACCTCCAGGCACACCCCGGCAGTATGTGTCTGAAATCTTAAGGGCACACAGACATGATTCTAAGTTTCTCAGCACAGGTTGGGAATGGTATTTCAAAGGACTTTTGTGCTTTTCACAGGATAACCACATGAAATTCAGAAGATAGAGGCTCTGGAAGGAGAGAGCAGGTGGAATAACACTTGACCATTCATTCAACAAATATTTATCCATTGCCTATTATGAGGGTCTGAGGCAACTTTCTAATGGTTAGGCTGAGTATCCAAAGTATCCCAAATGTCTAAACGGTTCTGAGTAGGAAAAAATTCTCCTCCCCATTGTGAGGTTTGTTCTATGTCCATAACCTGTGTCTCTGACGTGACTGGGAGTGAGTGGAGTAAGACCTGGGCAATTGACACTGGGCAATCGTAGGCCAGTGTGGGATGTTCATAGCCCTCTAGGAGGGGGGTGAAGAAGTGTGTGTGTGTGTGTGTGTGTATGTGTGTAAACTGTCGAGTAGGAGATCTCCCACCCCCTAATAAGTATTTTGGTATACAGCTTGCAGAAAACAACACTGTCTTTCTTCTCTGCTAATTAGAATGAGCATTGTTTCCTTTCATACATCATTCATGCTTTGTTGCAGTAATTCAAGTTATTCACATAACTTCCTATTCATATTAGTACTGCTAATTGCTACTAATATTTCTAATATTTTGGGGTCTTTGGGAGAGTAGAGTCTGAAAAGAGGGAGTATTGTTGGAGATAAGCATCCAAGCATAGCCATGTGTATCTCAGGAATATTTCATCTTCATTTATGAACCTCCTACAGTTATGTTCCAGCTGGAAAAGGGAAAGATATTTTGCCTTCACCAACTGACACAAGACTTATCATGCTAGTTTTTTTTCCATTTCTTTCTTTGTATCTTTGATATCTCAAAGCATTTTTTTTTTTTTTTTGGTTAGGCTTAAAACAACAAACTGTAGCTTGAGGGTGGGGAGGATGAAAGAAAACCCAGAGAACTTCTGGCTAGAGTCAGCTCTGCCTCCTCTGTGGCAGTGATAACACTGAGTAAGGAATTTATGGGAGATGGTGTTCAGAGGAGTGGAGTGCCAGCATTTCCCTCATCCTAATTACATTTTGAAGAAGGCTTTTCACCGAGGTTAATAAGAAAATTGTCTCTAAGAAAGTTGGATTAGGAGAATCAGAATATTATCTTACTTGGAAATACTAGAGACTTAGGAGACATCAGGGTTTGGGGCTTCACTTCATTGTATGATCTCAGAGCTAAAAGGGACCAGGATATAGAAGTCCAATTCATGCTCCCCCATCTTATTTTTAAACAAGTGAGGAAACTGAGGCACAAAAACATGAAATAACTAGCTAAATAAGGTCACATAGCTAGTTAATGTTAGAGCCAGGTCTCTGGGCTTCCAAGTTCAGTGCCTTTCCCAACTCTAGCATTCAGTTCAGATAAATACATCAGGGTTTCCAGGAACCTTCTCTTGGCATAACTTAGCCAGAGTTAAAGTTAACACCACCATCTGTGACAATAGTGGTATTGAACTGTCAGAGGAATGAATGAAAAAGTGTACATTAAGTGCTTTCTCCATGCCATTCATTGTGCTTTGTTGGGAATACAAAGAAAGGAGACAAGACCGTTCTCCTCCTCAAGGAACTTACATTCTAATATGGGAAAACGATAGAGGCATTGTAACCAGAGTAAAGTGTTTTATTCAGAGAAGTCAAAGAGAATAATGGTGGCAGCAAGAGAACAGTTCACTGGCATGTTTTTATCAGCAGGGGTGCTGTTGATGTGATCACCGTTCTTAGAGCTGAGCATGAAGATGGTTGAAAATATAGTAAAATGTAGACAATAGAGTTCAGGAACATCAGTTCAACCTGCGGTTCTGGATGAAGGGAGAGAGCAGGTGACCTTTTGTGAGAGAGCCGATGAAGTTGAGAGATGCTTAACCTCGGAAGGCTGCTCTCAAGATGATGAGTTTTCTTTTATATCAGTAATTCTTGAAGCTCTACTAAGGCACAGCCCAAAGTTGCCAGGCATGCTGGTGGTGGTAGAGTCCATGTGGAAGAAATCATGGAGCCTTTGAAGTGTCAAAGTAGAAACATCATAATAATGCCAACTTACATGATGTATGGTGGGTGGTTTTTTTCAGTTTTCAGAGTGTTTTCACATTCATTTACTCATTCAATTCTCATAATCTCTTTTTATTCAAAGAAAAATCTTTTTGCTTTGGTGTGAAACCTCTAAAGCAAAAATGACGTTACTTTTGTCACTATGGCTTTAATACCTGAAGAAGCACACAGTAGGAGCTTGAATGGGGATGGTGGCTTTAGTACCTGAAGAAGCACACAGTAGGAGCTTGAATGGGGATGGTGGCTTTAGTACCTGAAGAAGCACACAGTAGGAGCTTGAATGGGGATGGTG
>CM053773.1:57003553-57213512 GCA_028658325.1 Potorous gilbertii
TACCTGAAGAAGCACACAGTAGGAGCTTGAATGGGGATGGTGGCTTTAGTACCTGAAGAAGCACACAGTAGGAGCTTGAATGGGGATGGTGGCTTTAGTACCTGAAGAAGCACACAGTAGGAGCTTGAATGGGGATGGTGAATGGAGTCCATTGCTCTATAAAGATAAAGATTATATCGTCATTATTACTAAATAATAATCTCACCTAATATAATACCTTGTATATAGTAGATGTTTAGTAACTTTTTTATTGAATTGAATATGTTCTCTATAATATTCTCAGGAAAAGGAAACGTAGCATAAAGGATAGAGGGCTGTTTTTAGATCTGCATGACCTGGGTTTAAGTCCTGCTTTGGACACATACTAGCCAGTGACCACTTAATTTTTCAGTACTGTCATGAAATTGTAATCGAAGACTTAAATTCCTGAGGAGTTGCATGGATGGATGTTCCCCACACTGATGAAATACAACTCTGAACCATAACAAACAGATAAAAAATACTTTCCGTTACAAGTTGTTTCTATTTAATTTTACCCTTTAGGTTTTTCGCCTTTATATCATCAGCCTTTTCTTTGTGCCTCCTTGCCATTTTATTAGAGTCCTTGAGAAGCAGAGTGATATAATGAATAAGGCAGTGAACTTGGTATCAAGAAGGCCTGGATTCAGATACTTCCTAAAAAACTTAACTAGCTATGTGACTTATGACCAAATTACTTAACCTCCCTGTGTTTCAGGTCCCTCATCTGTAAAATGCAGGGGTTAGACTCATCACCTCTAAGGGTTTTTCCAACTTTTTTATCCTGTGTTTATTTCCATTTTTCCTTTCCTCTCTGCCTGTCCCCTTCTTGTTGATCAGGATACACCACCACCACCACCAGAGTAGCACCTTAGTATTTTTTTTTTAATAGTACTTTTTAACTTTCTGGAGCCAAGAAGACAGGAAGGTCTCCTGGAGGATCAATTCAACTTACTAAACATTTATTTAGGACCAAATTCAGGCTGGTGACATTTGGAAATAGAGAAGAAAGAAATCCTTTGAGGGGGAAAGGACTTAAGGGTTAAACTGAGGAAACTAGTCCTCATCTCCCTGGAGTGTTTCACCACAAATCCACCCATTGTATTTGGCAGCAGCATAAATTTAGTGGGAGTTAACCACATAGTGACTTAAAGCTGGAAGCCTGAAGAGGTGTGGTAGATGTGGGTTGGTGTTTTAGAGCCCCAGGTTACTCAATGTGAGGTGGTTAAGGAATTGCCTTGACCACGGCAGCACCCCCAGGGCGGCAGGATGTAGTGGGAACCAAAAATGTTGGATTCTGATGGCCTTGCTGGTGAAGATCGGTGAGAAAATGTATATTCATAGTTATTCTGTGGGCACATATGTGGTGTAACGTTGGCTCACAGAAATACTCAAGTATTCCAAAGAGGCGCTTAACATCTGCAGCTCTAATGTTCCTTTCTTTATTAAATCTATGATCCTGTAAAAGTCTGGATCTCTAGGACGCTGAGGTCTTTATCTGAGATTCTGGAATTTTGCCACAGATTGGGAGACTTCAAGAAAACATCAGGGCACCTTGGAAGTAATTTAACAGAATTATTCAAATTGCACGTTGGCTTTATTGCCCCTATTTGTAGTTATAATATGTTAACCACAAAATTCCTCTTTACCTTAGTGAGAGCGACCATAGGTCTAGAGACAACAGGGGAATGGCTCAAGACTGAGAGAAGCTTAAATAAAATTAGACTATAACCACCTGGAGAATAGGGACAGAGTAGTGTAGACCCTTTGTATATGACATAGTGCCTAGGATGGTGCTAAGCATGTATCTACTCAATAAATAGTTGTTGAATGGAATTAACTTAGGTTTTTTATAAAAAGATGGCAATACTTTGGTGAATATTAGAACAGTAGCAAAATCCCTTCCAAATGACATTTACTAATTTTTCCAATTGTTTCCATTTCCTGGAGGAAGTTATTGTCATAAATCCCCATTCTTCTTTCCTTCTCATCATATACCTTGTTCCCAAAGATGATAAATTAGAATCTTGAAAATAACAACCAACTACCATGATAAAATATCTCCTACATTTCAACAGTGGCAAAGAAAAAGAACTCTTGAGGACAGTGTCTGGGAAGACCCAAGATTAGTTTACCTCCAGGGAAAACCAACTTGCCATTTGCTTGGCTCTTTTTGTGTGTTGACATTTTTTGAGTTTTGTATTGGAAGATATTGTGGTAGAATTCTTTCTTTTTTTTCCTTTTTTTTTACCACACAGAATCATGGTAGATGGTATTTGAAAGAAAAGGAGATGGAAAGCATCATGGGACAGTGAAGCAATACTAGTTTTTGAGTAGAAGACCTAGGTTTAAATCTTAGCCCTTCATTTATTCTTGCCCTCTGGTTGAGCTAGATGACTTCTCAGGTCCCTTTCAGTTCTAAATCTGTGATCCTACAAGGAAGCAAACCCATCAGTCTCCCCCTTCATCTCTGACATTTCTATGAAAATAAGTGTAGCTAACAGACTGTGAAGATTACAACTTGCATATGTCTCTAAGTAGATGACTAGTAAGAAAGAAACATTTTTTTCCCAGATATATACATACTCACAACACACAGATGTATGCGTATATACCTTTCCTCATCATCTAGTACATGAGTCAAAATACTGGGTTTTTTTTTTAAGTGGTAAAGTCATGGAAGATTCACAAACCATTATTTCCTTTGTTTGAGGCAAGAGAATACATTTGAGAACTTAGAAAAAAAAATTTAAGGAAGATTAAAATTACTCAAGGACCTTGAAAATAATTCAGATGGCCATTTATACCATAATTTAAAATCATGACATTTCAGAGCTGGAAAAGAACTTAAAGGTCATTGAATCTAATCCCTTCGTTTTGTAAATGAGAGAAACTGAAGTCCATAGTTGCTAACTGACTTGCTCCCGTGTAGCTGGTTAATGGTATAGCCAAGACTAGAACCCAGGTCTCTTGGGTTCTCAGTCCAGTGTATTTTGTACTACACTACTCTTTCTAAAATCATTTATATTTCCAAGTAAGATAAAAATGTACCCATTGGTGGTGTCCAGTGGAAGCACTGATATCAGGATATCTGGGACTTGGTCATGTTTAACCCTGGTTTCTAGGGACACAAAAACAGCAAAGTAAGAACAACCAGCTTTAGGATTAGGATTCCAGGCCTGGCTTTCACTGCTCTCCTCTTTCTAGTGGCCCTCATTTTCTGAGGGATCTAGTGCCTTCATGCTACTGTGCTCCCCGCTTCAAAATTCTCTCTCCTCCAATCAAAACTCTCATGCTTTCAGTACTGAAGATCTCAGTTAGGTGTCTATAAGGCAGCAATATGACTGAATGACCATATTAGATTGACTATAGAGAGTACCTGAATAAAATCACACAGAATTTAGAGTTAAGGGATCTCAGTCGTTACCTAGTCAATATGTAGACTGTTCCTTAGCTTAGAAAGTTAGCTTTCTTTTAAAGGAAAAAAATATATAGGTGTATCCAGAATGACCATGTAAAATTTTACTTTTAAAGTCTTTTTTTTTTCTGCTAGAGTTTCTTTCCATTCAAGCAGAGATGCTTTGTTCATTTTTAGTATCATATGAGAAGCAGGATGACAGAGTGGAGAGCAGGATGGCCTTGAAGTCAAGAAGGTGTGGGTTCAAGTCCTCCTTCAGACCTATACAAGCTGAGTAATCAAGGGAAGATTACTTAACTTGTCACTGCCTCAAGCAGTTCCCTAAGACTATAATTAGAGACATACAGTTACTTGAATTACACAAGAGGAAGAAATTTCCAAAACAAATCCCTCACATGGATGAAATCCCAAGTCCAGACCCCCCCCCAAATGGTTACCATTCTCTTTATCTCCCTCTTCATCATTTTTACTACCGTCCATTGCATTCAAAGGGCAAAATTACTGAGCTACCCTGAAGTTCTGAGAAGTTTCCAAAGGTTTTCTCATGGATTATGCTTTGCTACCTCTTGTACTTAGACTACGAGCATAGGCCATGCTGATTTTTGAACAAGTCAGAGTTTTGTACTTAACAGTATGACCATCTCATAGGCCCTTATCTCTGGAAGACGTCTTAGCACTTTAAAGTAGAATGCATGCTGTTCCAAACTCAACAACGACAACAAAAGAACACTTAGAAAGTTTATCAAAAGTTACTATTTGTAAGGACATGCCTTGCTGGCTGGTCCCCCTATTTTCTAAAAAAAAAGGAGCAGGACAAGGAGAAGGAGGAGAAGAAATTAAATAGCTGAGTCAAGCATTAGATTTCTATAAAAACTAAAATCTGCAAGTAGATTATAGTTATGATTCATATAGGAATATATATTTTTGTGGTTTGGTTGTTTTCGGTCATGTCCGATTTTCTTGGCAAAGATACTCCAGTGGTTTGCCGTTTTCTTCTCTAGCTTATTTTACAGATGAAGAAACTGAGGCAAACACAGGTGACTTGCCCAGGTTCACACAGCTACTAAGTGTTTGAGGCTACATTTGAATTTAGGACGATGAGTCTTCCTGAATCGTCCTGGCACTCTATCCACTGTGCCACCCAGCTGCCTACATAGGCATATATAGGAATCTGGGAAATGGGAAATTTTTCACATGGAGCTGTGTTGATAAAAATGCTTGATATCTATCACATTTTAGCATTGGTATTAAATCAGTTAAGACAGAATAGTTGGGTTGCATGTTCCATGTTCAGTCATGACAAGTAGTGTTTAATTAGTGTTAATAATGTGTTCAGCTTTGAATGGAATGGTTAACATATTGCTTTAGTTATTACTCATAGCAGAAAGGGCACTTCCTTTTTGGGGAATGTTAAAATGTTATTGCTTTGTTGAATGAGTGTGAACAGCGAAGACGGTACCACTTAAAACACAGCCACATGATACTTACACCTGGTGTATTCTTAGCCCAAATTTGATCATCTTAGGCTAGAATTGAATGAGCTGTCTTTTTAAATAGGCATGTAAAGGTTCTAATTTTTTCTGTAATCCCTAGGTGACTTCTTTCCTGCCCAAATAAATTGTTTCTTTCTCTGGAAAAGCATCTTTTTGGCCTAAGAGCCCCGAGCAATTTTCATTTTCTGGCTCAGTTGCCATATCTCTCTAAGAGAAAAAAAGAAAGAAAGAAAAAAAAAAGAGCAAGATTTTCCAGAAGATAAAAGAAGTGTATGATGTTTTAAAAATATTTTGGCATTTTCCCCCTGGAAAGAAAATATTCCGATAAGTTAATTTCCAAAAATTAATTCACCTTTTGATTGTCTCTTTGATCACTGTGCAGTATGATGAGTGCTGAACACAAGTAGGCGAGTTCATTAGAGCTTGTTGTACTCCTGATGTGGAAATGTTGCAGAAGGCAAACTTTTGTTTTGGGGTGTGTCCTACAAAAGGACCCAGCTGTTCTTATTTTCTTTAATGTAGGAAAGGATGAGAAAATACTCCTTAAATATCATTCTTTGCAGGGTCAGCCTTTCAGGAAAAATGTACTTTTAGTTATGCTGTACTATAGCCACCCTAATTCAGAAAGAAAAAAAAAGCCTTTCTAGTTTGTGATCAGGGGAAACCTGTACAAGCAGCGGAAATGGAGGGATTATTTTGATGTAAAGTATTTCTGTTGCTATAGGATATCTCCGTTTTTGTTCCAGCTCTTCAAAGTTTTATAAAAAACTGACCAGATATAGTATACAGAAACTTGAGTTGAATGAAGCATAATTCTGGGTACATTTTACCAAAATTCAATGGTAATTCTCTTTAAAAACAATTTTTTTTGTAGATGCCACCTGATTAATCTTTCTACTTTACCCAGATCCTTCTCTCATGTCCTACTTGTGAAAAGAAATAAATAAAAAATGGAATATTGTATCTGCATCTGATTTGGCATTTCAATACACAATCCTTAACCCTATGCTCATTAAAAAATAGTTGCTGATTTAAAAAGTTCTATTATTTATATGAACTTAATAAATACCAACAAACATGACCATTTCAATATACACGGGAAAGTTTAAAAAAGGGATTGTTTATGAAACTATGAACTTCTGTTACATATAGTTTGTCTTTTTTCCTTACTACATAGAGCTTGGTTTTTAAAAAAATATAATTTGAATTTAATAAAGTAGTTCTAACACTGCCCTGCTTGTCTGTATCCCTTCCTGAACTTCCTTCTGCTTTTTTCTTTTAAGATTGGTTGACATTCTTTTCGTCGTACTACTATTGATACCTTCACTACCTTCCCAAATCTCCCCTTCCAAAAAGAAAAAGTGATTACTTGTAATAAATAAATAAGCCTAGTCAAGCAAAAATAAAAAAATCTTCCTATTGGCTGTGTATGAAGATATGTATCTCACACTGTCTAGTCCATCACCTCCCTGCCAGGAGGTGGTAAGCAATGTTGTTTTAGTTACAATGGAACTCTTATGTTGGGGAGGAGAGTTTCACAGCCTGAGGCCCTTCACTGTTCAGGCCTTTCTATGATTCACATCAGATTTGGTCTAAACATCCTGCAGAAATCAGTTGAACAAAGGTTGTAAATGTTCGATGAATGAGGGTGGATACAACAGTTAGGCATTTCTTGATGGTTCTTAATCATTCCACGTCCAATATGTGAGTGTTCACATCTTTAATTACAATTGGGAAACATTTAGTTATTGCTTCCTAAATCAATAACCTTCTGTGACATGTAAGACATGATGTATTAGTTTTTCACCGAAAACAAATACATCATCCTTTGGTCACTCTCACATTATCTAGAAGTCATTCTATTTCATGACTATAAAAAAACACCAGCCAGATAGAGCATAGATAGAGATAAATTTTTTATGTAGCCAGATGGAGCATAGATAGAGATAGATGTTTTATCTAGCCATATAGAACATAGATAGAGATAGATTTTTTATCTAGCCAGATAGAGCATAGATTTTCTCACTTACTACAGCATGGGACAGGCATCAAATATGTGGTCTGCAGGCGATGTGTGGTCCACAATACTTTCAAGTGCCACCCAACCCAGATTAAATGTAATTGGGAAGTGTTTAACAAAATAAATAAGAATATTAATATGTGGTTTCAACCTGTATTTCTATTTTATGCCATCATTGGCCTAAAGGATAGAGAGGTGACCTTGAAGTCAGTAAGACCTTGTTTCAAAGTCTTGCCAAACAGGAAATCAAACTCCTATTTTCTGACTTTAAATCCAGTGTTTTCCCCACTATTCTAAATTGCTCTCAAAAAACAAAGGAAAAGTAGTTGTGTCTATGATAATTATTCAGAGGACTGACAAAGGAAAAGCCAATTAAACTGACACTTTGAAGCTATGAAAATGACTTCACAGATTCAATTTTGTTTTCTGAAGTGCATTGAAATGTTAGTTGAAATGACAGTCAGAACAATGTTGTCCAAGGATGTATGTCTTTTTTGTCCTAGGAATGTATAGGGGGTTTTAAAGCCTGCTTCCCATGGCTGTTGTGAGAATTAAAGAAACAAATTCTAACCAAAAGTGTCTTCCTTACAACAATTGTCTACTATTATTTCCATTTTACATACAAAGAAACAGAGACACAGTTTTAGTGACTTTTTAAATGGTAAAATGACCAGAAACAGAGAGGGGATCTCAACAAGGATTCGACACCTTTATTGCTTCCACAGCACTTAATAGAAAGGACAAAGGTATTTAGTGTTTTTAAGATAAAGCAAATACTGACTATAACTGGAACTCTCTTTTCTTTTCAAGGAGTGTGATGTAGATAGAGATAAATTCATGTAATTCTGTTAGGAAATAACATTTTCTTTTGAACCAAACCTGTGATTTCGTTAGGAAAGAGAATTCCCAGTGAAGAAACTCCCTATACCAGTGTAGATCAGTACCTACTTTGCAATTTACAGTCTTAGACAATCGTCAAGGGCAGTGTTGTCAAACTCAAATAGAAATGGATCTCCACCAGTCACATATTGACTTAGGATGCCACAAATTAACATTATCTATGTTGTATTGTATTTTATCTATTTTTCTTATTTATCTATTTATTTTATTTTATCTATTTTGTTAAACATTTCCCATTTTAATCTGTTTCTAGTGTGCTAGGGTACTTTGTGGTGTGTGAGTTTGACACCTCTGATCTGGATATGGAGAAGTGATGTGACTTGCCCCAAGGTCACACATATCTCTGAGGTAAATCAGAAGATTTCTTCTTAGGATCATAACTGTAAAGTTGGAAGGGACCTCAGAGGCATCTATTCTAACACTCTCATTTTTCAGATGAGGAAACTGAGGTCCCTGGAGATGAACTGGCTCATCCAAAGACATAAGCAGTAAACATCATTTGAAGACACAACAAAATGCATAAAGCACTTGCTTTAATTAAAAAGAATTAGTTTGTGGGCTTTTCCTGAGCAATTGCTAGGATAGTAAATATATAGCAAATGTAAGGCATTAGAAAAAATGGTCTTAAAAACCATACATAGAGTAATAGAAAATGGTAGATAAAATATGTATGATTACTATAGTAATCATTTTCAAGTGGCAAGAAAACTCAGTAGGGGCTAAGTTTACTAAACATTAGGTTATGTGGAGGTTGGCAATTATTCAGTTTGGGGTTTATTTTGGCCCTTGGTTTCACCACCTTCCCTACACTCTTAATTTGCCTGTTTGGTCAGTATAGTATCTTGCACATATTAGCCATTCTATCAATCTTTGATTGAATAATTGAATGAATATTCATCTTTGACTTAGCTTACCTTTCCTCATCTTTTCTCAATGAATGATTGATTAATACTTTTTTAATATAAGCATTATTTCTCATGTCCATCCATTGCCTCCTCCCTTGTAACTAAGAAAAAAGTGAGGAAAACCCATTGACATATTTCAAGCATTTGACAGTATGCAGCCTTCTACACCCTTTCACTGCTGAGTCAGAAATATTGAGTATATTGTTTAAAAACATAAATATTGAGTTTAGCTTTTAGTTCTTCCACGGACTATAATCTTCAAAAACAATGTTTTTGTCCATTAAAAATTTTTTTTATTTATAGCTTTGATTTCATTAATATAGGGAATTTTCGTCACGGAAATTCCCTCCACTAATGCAAATAAGCAGCTTTTGTGTGGTTTGTAATCCTACAGAGTTGCATGGTACGTTGTTGTTGTTTGGTCATTTTCAGTCATGTCCGAATCTTCACCACCTTCTTTGGGGTTTTCTTGGCAAAGATACTGGAGTGGTTTGCCATTTTCTTCTCCTGCTCATTTTGATGAGGAAACTGAGGCAAACAATTCAGTGACTTGCTCAGGGTCACACAGCTAGTAAGTATCTGAGGCCAGATTTGAACTCGTCTGGCCCAGCATTCTATCTACTGTGCCACCTACTTACCACTGACTCACTGAGCTGCTAAATAACTTGTCCAGCATCACACAGTCCATGTGTGGTGGAGGTGATAGGTGAGACCAGATCTTTGTGTCTCCAAGTTTCTGATTCTGTCCAAAAGACAATCCTGCTTCTCCTTGGAAAGTAGGTTTAGCAAATCAAGATGCATTAGCTTGTAATTAAGAGTAGCTCATTTATATATTGCTTTACAAAATGCTTTTCAGGTGGTCTATGTTATCATCAACTTCCCTTAAGTAGTTAAATGCTATTATATAGGATACTGAGATAATAGCAAGAAAATGACTCAAAGATGACAAATGGATTGTGAATTGTTTGTCACACTCTTTTAAAAGAGCCAGATGACTGTGTTATCCCAAATGCCATAAGCTGTAATTACCTCCATTTCTTCATGAGATCTTTTGTTTCTCTAAGCAATTTTGTTTCAGAACCTATAAAGAACAAAATAAGAAAGGTGAAAGGAGGATAAGTAAGTTATCGCAGATTTCTTACTGAATTAGAACAACTTTTTCTTCTATCTTTAAAGTTAACTGGAAGAGAGTTGAGAAGCGTTCAAACTGAAAAAAAGAGAAGAAAATTTAAAAAAAAACCCAACTACCTAAAGCCTCTTAGAAAAAGACTGAGTCTTTAGAGCATTTAAGGTAATATTTGTGGTAGTCATTCATATTAATGAGTGATGTCCATAAATGCTCTCATAGAGTGTGCATTTTGGGGACAAAGAAAAATAAGTTTATTAACAGATGACAATAAAGTGTGTGTGTGTGTGTATGTATGTATGTACATACATACTGTCATTCTGACTACAGGATTGAAGGAATGTGATGTAAGAACCATGATTGGGATAGTTTGATTTGGGAGAGTAGTTTTTAGTAGTAGGTAGCATTTATATACTACCTAGAAGGGTAATATGCATGGACTTGGCTTATAGAACCTTCTCATTTCCCTTCCCAGAGCAGGGTGGAAGTTTTACATACTGTTGTGTCTTGAAAAGAACATCATTTAAAAAAAAAGTAGGAGTAGAAAACCATTAGAAATCATAAACAAAAGTTGTATCTCTTGATGGAGGACACACCCTGCATCTCACTCAACATGACATCAGGCTTAGCAATGCAAGCTTGCTCAGAAAGAGGTTAATACTTTTGATTCTGAGAAGAAAAAACTCATTCTCCCTGCTGTGGTGGTTTGAGATTGACCTTTGGTGCTGGGCTGCTGCCAGGTGGCTCTCCTCTAGCTTCTTTAGGATTGTAAATAACTTTTCTCAGCAGTAAAGGTAAAGAATTACCAATGGAATAATATGGGGAAAGCCTGCACTCATTAATGGGGTTGATCAGAATATTCAGTGTAGACAAGAAGATATGTTGTCTATTCTAGAATTTGAACTTTTTAAATGTACAAGTCCATTCATGTCAGTGGTTGCCATTACTTAAGATAAAAATGAAAAACAGTAGTTAACATTTGCCTTTTATAATAGAAAGCAGGCAAATCAGGATGAGGTTTTGGTGTTTAAATACATCCCCTACTATAATAGTTTTATGTGCTGATCTAATCAAGACTGATCAAATTTGTTGATTTTTATATTTATTAGGTAACTTTTCTTTCTCAATAATATGCTTGTTTAAAGGATTTGTAGCATCTTGACATTTTGATGTTATAGAAAGTTGAAGTGATATCTTCCCAGTCAAGTTACATTCACCTCTGAAGAGTTGTCCTGCCTGCCATTGTCATAGAACAACTTTGTTTATAAAGTAGTTGAGGAGGTATGAATGGATATTCTTTGACAGATATATTGGATTTATTATAACAAGCACTTTTGGTGCTCTTGGTATATGCATCATACTTGCCTTTATAGGGAATGAATGTTGCTTGCAAATATTTTCATTGTCAGCAAAGAATGCTCTTGAATAGAAAGTCCCCTTGTGCCCATGAAGACCCACTCTATTTGGAGATGATCATTCCAACTCACTGAGTTTGGAGATGCAGTTGAGACCCAAGACTGACTCCAACATCACAATCCAATTTCATTCATTTTAGCAGATTTTTATCTCAACAGTAATAAGGACATACCTTTTAAAAATCTCAAAAGATTTCATAAAACATAGTCTGTTCTTGGCAAATAACTCTTATTCTTTTAGTTTACAAAGTGAAGCCCTTTGACCAAACTTTGTAAATTAGAACCCTCTATTTCATCAGAGCCAGGGATGGCTGTGGTAAAATTGCTGCTCAATTTGGAAAGAAGTTAAGACGATGAAGTAATAGTAACAACTCCCATTTGTATAATACTTTTAGCTTTGCAAAACACTCTTTACCCCGATCCTGTGTCATAGGTAGTAGAAGGATTGTTATCCTTTTTTCACAGAGAAAGAAACTGAGGCCAAGGTGGACTTGCCCATGGTAATAGAGCTGCTAAGCATCTGAGGTAGGATTCAGATACAGGTCTCCCAACTCCAGGTACAACATTGTTTGTACATCACATCAGGCTTCTTTTAACAAACCCAGGGTGGTATCATGAATAAAGTGCTGGCCTGACAATGTCAGAAAGACCTGGGTTTTAATCCAGCCTCTGATATTAACTATATAATCATAGCGAGTCACTCAATCTTGCTGAACTTGTTCATCTGTAAACTGGGGATAACCCTATTACCCTGCATATCTCACAGGGTCATTGTACAATGCTATGTAAATATGAGTTATGCTGATGTTGCAAGTTTGACAAAACACTCATCACCATCATGAAATGTGATTGTCATGCGTCTGATCTACACTGGTAAGCAGGGAGAGAGGTACTCTTATTCTGCTTCTTTCCCCATTTTCTTTAGTTTTCAGATTTGGTGACCATTTCTCAGAATATAACAAGAAATTACAGCCTGCAAGGTATTCCTTGCCAGACCCAAGACTGGATGAGTAAGACATTTTTACTAGAAAGCACATTCTTGGGAGAAATTCAGCATGCAGCTTAGTACTCCCAGGAGCTACGGATAAGTTGTATTTTTGTGTTGTGTGCATCTTTTTGGAGGCCTGCTTTGAAATCCTGGTAAAATTCTTCCTACTGAGAAGAGAAAAGGAACTTTTAAAGATTTATAGAATTTGCAGAACAGATGAACAGGGTCAGATGCCTACCTGTTGGAATTTTTTGATTATTGCAGAGGCAGAGACTCATTTAGAGAAAAGCATGCTGCAAAGGAAAAAAAGCTTTAGCTCGTAAGACCAGTGGCTAACCTTGCGAACCCGCTTCCAGCACCTAGCATAATTCAGGACAATCCTGTAAGGGTATGGTTGTCACTATTGCTGTTTTTCCCCCTAGAGATAATGACTTGAAGGAACCAATGGAGATTAGATTGGTTCTAGTTTGACCCCAGGTTCAGATTTGTTCTAGGGTAAACTCAAAGTGATTTTAGGTTCTTAGAGCCATCTAGCCCTGTCCTAAGGCTCCTCTGAACCTTACTTACCATTAGTAGTTCCAAAGTTTGGCCCTGGAATTAATAAGTGCCTACCATATTCTTTGGATGGGACATGATCTCAGGTTAAAGCACAGTTGTTTCATCAAATAACTTTTTGACCAAAAGACCATTAGCTACATGGTCCCTTCCCTTTGATTCAGTTATTTCCTGAATCTCTGTGGGCTTCCTTTGAGTCCCCTGAAGCTAGACAGGTGATGTGTTAGGGTGGATCATGAATATCTCCCAAGCTCTCGTAGTTCTCTGTTGACTAAGACAATCTCTGTTACTATTCCATAATTCTGAAACTTGGTGAGCTCCCTAGAGGTGCCGAGATGAACTTTTCCTTGCTCTGCCCTGGGAAGGGAGGGAAGGGTTATTTTAAAAACCTGTCATCATGTTGCAATGAGTCTAATTTTATTCCCCTCTTCTTCTGCACTCAGGGGATATTCACGATAGCTCAGCACTGGGGTGATGGAGAAAGCTAAAAGTTTCCTCCAAGCAGTTTAAATCTAGGAAAGTCACTAAAACAGGAAAAGGTGGGGCTGGATTATCCCTCTCCAGTTCCATCTTCCAAACTGGGATCCCTGGACTAGGTATCTGGGGTCTCATCCAAATACTAGGAGTTCCCATGGCCTAGAGTTCATAAAACTGCTAAGCAAAGGGACAATATTATTGTATGACTAATCTTTGTCCTGGAAAAATGTCCAGATGATAAAAACATACCTTCTTTTGCTCAGTAGAGAGGTATTATATCCAAGTAATATTGCCTGCTTTGTCAGATAGGGGCATTTTGTTGGTTAGTTTACCTTTAACTAACTGACTGATGATATTGGGAAATAACTCATGTTAAAACAAAAGATAATAACAAAACTTTAATACACAGAAGAAAAAGCATTTAGAAAGGGATATGGAAGAAAGATTTTAAAAAATTAACACACATTTATTTTAAAACACCAAATCATGGAATTTGCAGTTTCATTATGATCAATTTTTATTTTGGAGTATTATAGCATTAGCAAACCACAACAGAAACAAAGCCTAGGATAAATTTTTAACTTTTTAAAAATACATAAAGTAAAATTCCAGAATATTTCCCATGCCATTGAGGTGTACTCTTCATCATTCTTGGTTGTATCACTTTTCCAGGGAAGATTCTTCCATATATGTGACTTAGGGGGAAAATGCTATGAAAGCCATTCTCCAGGACACCATAAAGTGAGATGATCTGGGTAGAGGGAGGAGAGGAGAAATTCATATCATTTTCAAGTCAGCTCTTAAGTAGTTTTCAGGGAGGAAAAAAAGGGAAGAAAAGTGTTGACAAAGTTGGGAATTTTACAAAGTGTGGCTTGTGCTGGGTCCGTGCTATAAAGGTCAACCCACTCCTTGTCTGAGATGCTGAAGGTCGGGGTTTGCTTTCCTCCTCTTTGGAGGAAGAAACATCAGGTCCTTTGGTACTCCTCACCCAGCCTAGCCTTCCTTACCTAATTCTGTTACTTCTACATCATCCAACATTGCCGAATGGGCAGTATTAAAGAGCACAGCAGAAAGCTTCATCCACTCAGCCCGAGAGACTTGTCGAGCTTGGTTCAGTAAGTTTTCCTGAAGTTACACCCCCTAAATAACTATATTCTTCTCCAAGAGACAAAACGCAAGTCAGAATTTTCCCAGTTTTGAAAATGGATACCAGGACAACAGATTGTACAGTTCTGTTTGTTAGTGGGTGGGATGGGGAGAAAGACAGGTTGAGAACTAGCCTCTTGGTCCTTGATTCTAAAGCCTTCTGGGGGCACTTTTGAACAAGGCCACTTCTTTAATTCAGTTAAACACAAAGCTGCTTTCTGGGCCTATTGAGGTCATACTCATCATCTTCAGATATGAAATTCTTCTTTAATAGAAGGGTTACTATCATTTTTAGGAATTTATAACCTTTAGAGCTAGAAGAGACCTTAGAAATATCTGAGTCTATCCGTTCATTTAACAAGCATTTATTAAGGAGGACCACTGGGAGATGTGGATGTGGACCTTTCCCACCAGCTTGGGCTCAGGCACCCACTTCATCCTGAAGCAGGAAAGTACCTGCCTCCCTCTTGTGTTGTCACATTTCTACAGTAGATTCTGACCCTGTCCCCAACCAGTATCTATGTAGAGCACCAGGAGGGACAGAAATGTACCCTACCCACCACCTGCAGGTAAATAGGCCCTGTCCCACTGCAAAGACTCTAAAGGTCCCTACCTATCCTCTCCAGTTTCTTCAACTTCCCACCCATTACCCCCATTCAGTTGGAACCTCTTAGTTCATCTTTATTTTTTTCACTCAGTATAAGATTAAACAATTAGTCAGAATGCTGCATTGTTAACCCTGAGACCTGTAGAAAGTCCCCTAGCACTTTGGGTCCATTCTCTACAGAGGACTATGAAGGCATTTGGACAAGACTCACAGCCTAAGAGGGCCAGGATAGGTTGAAATCTATACTGATGGAGAGAATGCCTATGCCCATGAGATTAGAGATATCTTGGAGTAGTAAAGGGCTTCATTATAGGCACATCCCACAATTAAATATAGATATTTGTCTCATGCTTCCAACTCCTAAGATTTTTGCTGCTGGCAAAGGGGCATTTTCAAGAGTTTACCTCTTCCAGAAAGAGAATCCAGTTTCCCAAGCCCAAGGTCTTACCCAATCTCTCTTGACATGAGTTACCTTTTTGCAAGCATCTGTCTTGAACATGAAGGCAAAAAAATCTTAGTTTGCTTACCCTGTCTAGAAAGGAGTTTGTTATACTACCATGACCATCTTTTGGGAAGCAGTAGGCTAGCCTTAATTGTCCTAATTTGATTTAACCTGATCTTATTGGTGCAGAAGTCAGATGACTTGGGTTCAAATCTCATCTCTGATGTTTGCTACTTTTGTGTAAATTTGCCTTCAATCTCCTCATCTGTAAAATGAGGGGATTGGACTAGATGGCTTCTAAGTTCCTTCCAACTCTGGATTTAGGATCCTTTGATAACTCACACTTCTTACAATTTCTCACAGGAATGCCATCTCCCATCTCCATGCCTTTGCACTGACTCTGCCCTCCGCCTAGAATGAATAAACAGCTTTCTCATCCCCAGCTCTTAGAATCTTGGGTTTCCTTCAAAACTCAGCTCAAGCTCCATCATCTAAATGAAGCCTTTTTTATCCAGATTTAATCAGCCACTGTGTCTTTGTGTCCCTAATACCTGGTGCATTAGCTGAAACATAGTAGGTGATTAATAAACGCTTGTTGGTTGATTGAATCCAGAACTCAAAGTACAACATAACAGACATTTTCAATTCAAATGGTACTTTCTGAAAAAGGTCTTCCCTAGTGCCTTCCCCTCTAAGGTTACCTCTGCATCTACCTTGTATGTATCTTGTATGTACCTATCTATGGACATGTTGTCTCCTCCCAAGTCCTTGATGGCAAGGAATGTTTTTGCTTTTTCTTTCTGTCTCCAGAACTAATTTTGACTAACATCTGACCTCCAGTCATCCTGCATCTTGTACCTTCTTGTTTAGTAGGGGAAACAGGGAAATATTTGCAGGTTTTTTGTATTTATAGAAACATTTCAGAAATTTTCAGAAATCTGAATGAGTGGAACAATCCTCCAAAGAATTCATGAATATTGTTGATGGGGAGAGAGGGTAAAAGTGTTAAGTTTAAAGGGCCAAAGATTTTTAGAAGTTTTGTGTTTCTTTTGATCTTAGTAAAGAGTTGAGAAAGTTTCAGTGAGAAACAGGATAAGGTCCATCACAACTATTACTACCCAGCCAACTAATTTAGTTTTCCCTCATTCCTCAGGTCATGGGAATCTGACTCCAAGTAATCTTCAGAGGAGTAGAACTAGACTAAGGAAAACCTGAAAGCCCCTTCTAGATCATGTTGGATATAGGAACATATATCCTGTCATTCAGACACAATCCTAGAAATGAGGGTAGTTATTTAAAAACAGAGTAATAAGGGAAATCATATCCTTTTCTTTATCAGATATCGAGTTAATTTCAGGCCCAGATATACTATTAAGTTCAAGACAGTCACACAGCTCGAATGGAGATGCTGCCCTGGATTTAAAGGTGGTGACTGCCAAGAAGGTCCTAAGGAACCAGTAAAATCTCCTCAGCCCACACCTGCCCGACCCCGGAATACTATGAAGAAAGCCACAGGTAATGTTTTCTTTGCATCTTAGCATGCGTGCTTACAATGGATTTTCCTTGGGTTCCCTTAAAGCAGTAAATTTATGATTTCTAATCTAATTCATGATTTTTAATGATAAGAGGGCTTCAAATAACATGCATGTCATACACAAGTATGGGAGAGTGCATACACACATCCATGAGTCATTGAATTTGCTGAAACAGTTCCAAAGAGTACATTGACTTTCTTTCCAAATAACTAGTTAGAGGTGATTTGTCATAGAAATTATCTAGTTATTTAGAGCATGGGAAGTGCCTCTGTTAAGATAATGGTTCTTTTCACGATGAACTTAGTACCATGTGGATATATACCGTCTTTTTAAAAAACTTTATTTTCAATTCACAGAACCAAACAAGCTTTTCCATAACAGTACAGTAAAAATGATGATCTTTTAAAAATTTATTTATTTATTTTTTAATGTTCTACAATCACTACCAAAAAACTTAGATTTTTTACCCCTTCACCTACCCCGCCCCTGACGCCATACAATTCTATATAGGATCTATATATACTTTCCTATTGAATACGTTTTCACTATAGTCATTCTGTGTAGATGAATTAAAATAAATGGAAGAAATCATATAACAAATCAAAACATAATACACACACACATATACAAACATGATCTGCTACATTCTGCAGATGAATTCCATAGTTCTTTCTCTGAGTGTAGAAGGCATTTTGTTTTAGAAAACCATTGGGAATTATTATTTTTTTTTAAGTTCTTGCATTTTTACGAAGTTCCAGGTGTACCAGAAAAAACTCTCACACATTGTGGTTATTGCTGTGCACAAAGTTCTCCTGCTTCTGCTCCTTTTGCTCAGCATCAGATCATATAAATCCTTCCAGGCCTCTCTGAAGTCTTCTTGTTCTTCATTTCTTATGGCACAATAGTACTCCATTACATTCATATACCATAATTTATTCAGCCATTTCCCAATTGATGGGCTTCCCCTTGATTTCCAGTTCTTGGTCACCACAGAGAGAGCTGCTATAAACAGTTTTGTACATGTGGGACCCTTTCCCATTTTTATGATCTCTTGTGGATACAGTCATAGTAGCGATATTGCTGGGTCAAAGGGTATGCACATTTTTGTAGTCCTTTGGGCATAGTTCCAAACCACTCTCCAGAATGGTTGGATGAACTCACAGTTCCACCAACAATGAATTAGTGTTCCAACTCTCCCACATCCTCTCCAACATTTATCATTTTCCTGTTCTGTCATGTTTGCAAATCTTATAGGTGTGGTTTGGTATCTCAGAGTTGTTTTGATTTGCATCTCTCTAATCAAAAGTGATTTAGAGTATTTTTTCATATGATTATAAATATCTTTAATTTCTCCCTCTGAAAATTGCCTATTCATATCCTTTGACCATTTTTCAATTGGGGAATGACTTGTGTTGTTGTACATTTGACTGTGTTCTCTATATATTCCAGAAATGAGGCCTTTATCCCCAAGATTAGCTGTAAAAATTCGTTCCCAATATACTACATCCCTCTGAATTTTGGTTGCATTGGGTTTGGTTGTGCAAAAACTTTTCAGTTTAAGGTAATCAAAGTTTTCCATCTTGCTTTTCATAATGCTTTCTATTTCTTCTTTAGCAAAAAAATTCTTCCCTTCTCCATAAATCTGATAAATACATTATTCCTTGCTCCTCCAGTTTGTCCATGTACCCATTTGGACTTTATTGTTGTGTACAGTGTCAGGCATGGGTCTATGCCTAGTTTCTGCCACACTGTTATCCAGTTTTCTCAGCAATTTTTGTCGAACAGTGAGTTCTTATCCCAGAAGCTGGGGTCCTTGGGTTTATCAAACAGGAAGTTGCTATATTCCTTGCCTACTGTGTCTTGAGTGCCAAGTCTGTTCCACTGTCTAAAAAATGATGATTGCACATGAAACTGCAAATCTACCATGTACAATGTGCTGTTCCCTCCAAATATACAATAAAGTTATTGTTGAAATTTCTTTTTCTTCCCTTTTTTCTTCCCTTCTCTCCTTTCCCTTTTCCCCCTGCCCTGGAGATGTCTACCAGTATATCCATAGCCTACTATGTCTTAGTTAACCCTTATCTCTCCCTCAGCACTTGGTTCTCTCCCATAGATGTAGTGGGAATAGGTGCTTAAGAAATGTTCAGTGGAATTGAAAAATGGATTGTTATTCCATTTTTTGCATAAAATATCATTTCAGACCCCACATGATATGGTGGAAATAGCACTGACCTTGGAGTCATAAGACTTGGCTCTGCCACTTAGTTAGTAGTATGATCGTGGGTAAATTCCTTCACTTCTTTAGGTCTGTTTTCTCATCTGTAAAGGGAGCTCAAAGATCCCTTCTAGAGCTTCATACTCTGTGATTCTTGATTTGAGACACACATTTTCCAAGTTCGACTTGTATGATTTCAGCTCACATTTCATGTGCAGTTCCACAGACCTATTTTTACAGGCCTTTCAAAATATGAGAGTCTTGGGCTCAGTGTTACTTTAAAAAAATTAGTTCTTACAATCTCACGAGGAAAATGAACTTGAATCATCTTTCTGTAATAAATGAGGCATTTGCCTAAATTAGTCTGCAGTCCAGAATATTCAGTTGATATTCTTAAATGTTTTTCTGAATGTACAAATTACTTGAGTTGGAAGACAATACTGCATTAAAATAAGAAAGTTGTCCTTGTTCTGTCATAAAGTTTTGTTTCATTGGATAGCATTAGTAGAGTAACTTATGACATGGAACTCCAGTTTATTTTAGGCTTATTGTCCTTGTGTTGTAAGTTTAATATAATAATAAATGCAGCACGAATTTTACTCCTAAAATTGTACACTTAGGTCAGCCATAAATCTTTCCATGGACTATAATTTCTTCAGTTTTGAAATCTGAAATGTTTCCTGATGGTTTTCATCAAGTTGTAATTTTGGTTGATTAAAGGAAAATTATGGCGACCAACTGGAAGGAGTGTGGTACACAGAACTGAGTTAGGAGATATGGAATCTAGGATTCACTCAGTCCATCTCTGGACAAGTGACTTAACTTTCTGAACCTTAACTTTCTCGTTAATAAAACATTTCTGAAACTGTGACCCACAGAGCTCTGATGGGCCACACCACGGGAAGAGGTGTTCTGGGAGGAAATTTCAATGATAGAGAAATTTTTCCTTTTCCAAATAGTAAATATAAATTTCCAAATAGTAAATATAAAATACCAAATAGTCAATGAGAGAGAAATTTTTCCTTTTCCAAATAGTAAATATAAATTACCAAATAGTAAATATAAATTTCCAAATAGTAAATATAAAATACCAAATAGTAAATATAAATTTCCAAATAGTAAATATAAAATTACAAATTGGAAATAGAAAATTACAAAAGCACATAGAGCAAATTTTCAGAATGATAATTGTTTTAATTTCCTTTGTTTGCCTCCAAGATATCCTTAATCTTCTTTACAAGGAATACAAGGGTATTCCACAAACCCATTCTCACACTGTCCCCCAGGAGCTATGATTTCATAAATATATTTCATGAATAAAACCTTTTCTGTCGCCAAGCTAATTTGAGAAGTGCTGACTTAGGTGGTTTCTGAGGTCCCTTCAAACTCTGGAATTCTAAGATGGTAAGAGATCTCTGGTGCATGAGCTGGTTCTTGCTGTAGCAGTGGGACCTGCATAAGCACTGGGAGAAGAGAATTCTCTCAGTAGCCCCCTCCCTGATTAGTAAAGGACAAAAACCTCAGATCTTCATGGGCAGGCTACATGGTGCCTGGCTAACACAACTTCCTAAGACCTAGGAAGTCAATCAGTGAACCAACAGGCACTTATTAAGTGCCTCCTGTGTGTCAGGCACTGTGCTCGGAGCTGGGGGTACAATAAAATAACCTCTGCTCACAAAGGAGCTTTAGTACACTTTGAAGAATATGCACAACATTCAAGTAAGTACAAAGTAGTTAAATATAAAGTAGTTAGGGAGGGAATCAGTGTGGTAATGAGTGAAGTAGCACCTCTAGTTCTTTCTGGACAGGACAGGGTCCTTCTTGTGCAGCTAGGGCTGGGCACCTGCTCCTGTTTTGGAGTTGATACAGACAGGAAGATGATGCTCATTATATCCAGATTGAGGGTTTTTGTTTTTTGTTTTTTTTAAACCAACTGGATCCATTTCCAATTTGGTTCAACAATTCTTTATCAAAAACCAATTGTGTGAAGCACAAAGTTTGGTTCTGCAGGAAATAAAGTATAAGACATAGTTTCTGTCCTCAAGTGGCTTAAAGGTTAGAAGGTACATAAGATGAGCATATCAGTGATGCATGTTGCTGAGCGAGTCCAATGAGTGATGACAAAGAGGTCCAGATGACTTCAGTGCCCAGGGGGAGTTCACACTTCTTCATCCTCTGAACACATGTAGGTTGGAAGAAACTTGCAGAAGCATTCTAAAGGAAATAACAAGTGAACAACAGATAGTATTTCTGTAGGCAGAGAAGTTGTTCTAGGTGGAAGAAGCAGTTTGTGCAAATACTTAGATATGGGGGGAAATATAGCATGTTTTGAGGTAGAGCAAGGAGTCCAATTTATAGAGAAGTGGGATCTGAGGCTGGAAAGATGGGCTGGATGGCACAGAAGAGTGCTTTGAATGCCAAGCTCAGAGTTTTACCTACTAAAATAAATCCAACAGAGAAAAATTAAAGTGTTGGGATAGAGGAGTAACATGCTTTAAAAAACAAAACAAAGCAAAACAGGTGTTGCTGCTACAGAGGATTTTTCAGTTCTTGAAAGGGTTTTCATTTTCATTTATTCATCCAGTTATGTAACAGTTATTTATTAAGCATCTATTAGTCTGATAAGGAAAACAGAATGGGGACTGTAGTCTTTTAGAAAGAGGATTAAGATAGAAATTACCAAACTGTTTTATAGTGCTGGTGTGGCCACTCAACTTCTGAGAAACTTGAAGAGACTTTTTTTAGTCTCTCTATCTCATGTCATGCTTTTCTCATCTATAACTGTGGGGTTAGTGATCCTCACACTAGAATGCTAAGAAAAAGGGAGAGACTAGACAATTGGTAGCAGAATCACATGTAGCAGAATTACATCAGATAGAACATTGAGTCTGGCCAAGGTTGTAGTCTACAGCATCAGGGAGTGAGGTCAACCAGTAGCCTGGGAACTATATTTCATCATTTCACTGTAGGAAATGATGTCTTCACACACTGCTTAGCACACAGTAAGTGCTTAATAAATGTATTGATTGATTGACTTTCAAAGTAGATAATAGTAGTAGGAAATTTGTAAAGGATGGGTTAGATATGACTTGTTGCACATGTGGGCTGTGGGGAAGATGATAAAGGCCAGAAAATTTCAAGTTCTGTTCCACTTTCCTTTTGCAACAGATACTGAACCAAAGCAAGTCACAGAACCAAAGAAAACAACTGAACCAAGGCAAACCCCAAGCCCAAAGCCAGGCCTGCAGGAACAGCAGGACAAAAAAATACAGGTGCTTGAGGACAAAGTTTCCCGACTTACAAGGACAGTCCTTGACCTTCAGTCCTCTATTGCAGGAGTAAACGAAAACTTAAAACATGCTGTTCAGGATGATGCCAGTAAAATGCTGGCATCCTGGATCAACAGTCTTCATAACCCACCAGGGCCAGACAGTGTTGTTGGTGGTGAAACTGAAACGATTCAGCTTCCTGGACTCCTTGGTGGTAAGGAACCAGGAATGAAGGACATTAAGTCTGAATTGGCTGAGGTTAAGGATGTATTGAAGACAAAGAGCGACAAACTAGAGGAGCTGGATGGGAAAGTGAAGGGTTGTGAAGGACAGCTCAAGCAGCTTCAGGAAGCTGCCCAGGGGCCCACAGTGACCATCCCAACCAATGAGTTCTACCAAGCTTATGTAGATAGCAAATTTGAGGCTCTGAAAGAGGAGCTGATGGAAGGAATAGACAGGAAAATGGCAGATCTGAAAAACTCCTGTGAATATAAGCTGACTGGTATCCAACAACAGTGTGATGATTATGGAAGTAGCTATTTGGGCATGATAGAACTTATTGGAGAAAAGGAAACAAGTCTAAGAAAGGAAATAAGTGACCTTCAAGCTCAGATACAGGCAGCTCCACCAAAACAGCCAACTTGCTGTAACCTTGATAAAAGTGTTGACTTTGCACAACAGATCAAGGATTTAGACCAGAAGATAGAGAGAGTTTCAGAAGCCACCAGAATGCTAAATGGCAGGCTAGACAATGAATTTGACCACCTCACTATACCAGAACCAGACGACAGTTTTGATGAAAGATGGAATGAGTTGGATGCAAGGATCAACATAACAGAGAAGAATGCAGAAGAACATTGTTTTTACATTGAGGAAACTCTGCGTGGTACTATCAATGGTGAGGTGGATGACTTGAAGCAACTTTTGGATCAGAAAATACAGTCCCTGGAGGACCGTCTGGGTAGCAGTCTCCTAGACATTGCTAATGGCACTGATGTAAAATTCATTAACCTGGAGTCAGTTCTGCCAGGATCTGGCAATGGTCAAGTCACTACTGAACTTAATCATCTGAAGAATAAAATCCAAGAAGTGGAGAATCTTTGTCTGCAGAACCTTCAGTTAGGGTCCTATGGAAAAGAAGGTACTCATCCCAAGAAGCATGATGGTCAAAAGATGGGTGACCCCTCTGCACTTCTGCAGGCTCTGAATGAAACAATGCTCAGGAAATTCAGGGAAACAGAACTTAATATCCAGAAAGTGCAACAAGATTTGAGTTTACTGTTTTCTCATCTAAATGACACTAACAAAGATGTGAAAAACCTTCAGGCTGGGTTGAGCAACTGCCAAGAACAACTTGCGGGTGCCATTTCTACATGCAGAAAGGCAGAAGACAGTGTTTCCAGGAAACTGGATGAGCTGGAAAGGACCACTGAGGAACCCACCCCTTCCCAGGCCCCAGCTGGTAATTGCTGCAGTCATCTGGAGGTGAGACTACAAGGGCTACAAAAGCAAATCCTTTCAGACCTTGACATCTGTAAGGAAGGCACTCAGGGTGTCCAGAGGGAAGTCATGGTTGTTGGAGGCAGAGTGTCTCATATTGAAAAAGCATGCAGCAAACTGGACTCCATTTCTGGGAGTCTACACAGGATCAAGGAAGGACTGAACAGGCATGTCAGCAACCTGTGGACCTGTGTCAGTCAGATGAATGGGACTATTGTAGCCCACTCCAGAGACATTTCTGGCCTCAAAAATTCTGTCCAGGAGATCTACGGTCGTGTCTTCCAAATTACTGCAGACCTCCAGGATCTAGCGAAAGGTCAACCAGAAGGATGTAAGTTGACAGATACAAATTTATTTTTATATTATTCCTTGTAGTTGAGAAATGTAATTTTGCTAGAATTCAGTCAACTAGAATATCAGTCTGGGGAGCTTATGTTTGGAGTCAGACTGCTAGCATAAAAATTTGAATATGATTATTCGTTTTTTTACTTTTGCATCTTAGCTGCTATATATTCATCTTTCACTAGTTCAAGATTTTTCCTAGGAGAAAACAAAGAAAATGTGAAGATAGGTTGAGACTTTGCCTAAAATCTTTGGTTTTTGCCTTGTCTACCTCAAGGTTACTAAAGTGTATTTGATTATGCATGCATGTATGTGTGTTTCTATATCAGGGATGTCACACTGGGTGGGTTTCGGCACTAGATGATCTTTGAATTCTTTTCTGACCTGAAGACTTTGATAGGATATCTCCTTTCTGCATTGTTATTTATTTGAGAGGAGTTGCTTTAAATAAAAGAGTATCACAAAACACTGGGATGGGTTATGTTGGAAGGTTGTTGATTTTTCTTTCCTAGAAACTATAAATAGGATAGGTTCATTTCTGGGGGAGAGTGGTCTTAGTTAAGGTTTAAAATAGTTCAGGATTTCTAATTAATACACATGCAAGTCATTCCTATGTTCCTTTCCCCTCATAGAGTTCTTTTCCTCATCACTCATCTTTGTTAGTTTCAGCTCCTTTTTCCCTTACTGGAATATGGTGAGAGTGAAGTGCTTCTCTCAATGAGTTTTTGTAGCCACAGTGGGAGAGCATCAGGGCTCTAAACTTCTGGAAGGCCAAGGGACTCTGTTGTAATCTTCTCTTGAACACCTTAGCACGACACTAATTCTCAGTAGGCACTTAATTGGTACTATGGAATTTGAATTTCTCTGTGACATTGAGATTGAACCAATAAAAGGCCAGTAAAATTAAGGATTTAGTTGAATAAATAAGGTTGTGTGTAAATTTAAGTGATGAATTGTGTTCTATAAGCTGACTGCTCTGTGAGTTCAAAAAAGGCAAAAGTAGGTCTGTTTTTTAAATAAATTATAGATATGAATAAAAATAAATAATATAAAAATTTTATAAATTATTTATTTTTAGTTTCCAACATTCTCTTCCATAAGTTTTAAATTTTCTCCACCCACCTCCCCTTCTACTTCCCCAATGCAGTGTGCAATCTGATATAGGTTCTACATATACATTCTTATTAAACATATTTTCACATTAGTCATCTTGCATAGGAGAATTATAATGAATGGGAGGAACCATGAAAAAGAAAAAACAAAATAAAAAAGATAGGAAATAGTATGCTTCCATTTGCATTCAGATTCCATAGTTCTTTCTCTGGATGTGGATGGCATTTTCTATCATGAGTCTTTTGGAACTATCTTAGGTCCTTGCATTGCTGAGAAGAGCTAAGTCCATCAAAGTCAGTCATCACACAATGTGGCTGTTACTGTGTACAGTGTTATCCTGGTTCTGCTCACTTCACTCAGCATCAGTTCATGCAGGTCTTCCCAGGTTTTTCTGAAGTCTGTATGGGTCTATTTTTCAGGAGATATTTCTTTAGGAGGTAGGACATGAGCTAGATCTTACCGAAAGGCTATTTGGATTTAAATAGAGATGAAGGGACACCATCAGGGTCAGATGAGAAGCAGGATGAGCAAAGGTGTGGAGGTGGGAGTGAGTATGACTGCATTTATGTACAGCAGAACCACTTGACTGGCACAGAAGGTGCATGTTGAGGAGTAAGGGAGAATAAAGTTGGCTGGCTAAGGTGGTGCGGGAGCATGGAAGGCCTAGAAAAGGATTTGGTAGAAAACAGGGAGTCTTTTTGTGATTTCTTTGTTTTGTGTTAAGCAGGAGAATAGTGTGATGCAAGTAACATTTAGATAAACTTCTGGATTGGAGAGAAAAGAGACGCAGAACTGCAGCATCTGTGAATTGAAAGGACTACCAATCTACTTGGATAGGTCCAAGTTACTTAACAAACATCTTCGTTTTTGTTCAGTCATTTCAGTTGTATCTGACTCTTTCTAATGTCATTTGGGGTTTTCTTGGCAAAGGTACTGGAGTGACTTGCTATTTCTTTCTCTAGCTCATTTTACACATGAGGAAACTGAGGCAAACAGGGTTAAGGACTTGCCCAGGGTCACCCAGTAAAGTGTCTGAGACCAGATTTGAATTCAGGAAACTGAGTCTTTCTGACTCCAGACCCAGAGCTTTATCCATTGTGCGATTTAGATGCCCTAACAAACTTTATTAAACCGTCACAGGCCTTATGTGCTTGATGCTGGAAAATACAAAGGCAAAAGTGAAATAGTCCTTACCCTGAAGGAGCTTACCTTCTAAAGAGAGAGACCACATAATATTAGCATATATAACACACCTACAAGGTAACCTTGCAAGGGAAGGCACTAGCAACTGGCCTCAGGTAGAAGGTAGGGTCTGAGCTGTGCTTTGCAAAAAATCAGGGATTCTAAGAGAAGGAAATGAAGGGAGAGTAAGTCCTAGACGACATCATAAAACGTGCTGAGGCATGGAGGTGGCAGATATGACTGTTATATGTGAGGAACCGCACGGTCAATTTGGGTGGACCATAGAATAAGGAGTAAAGTTACTACTTGTGAAAAGTTGTTTTTTTAAAGAAATTTTTATCATTTGTTTTCATTTCACCTACCAACGTATTCCCTATCTTCTTGCAAAGGTCCATCTGTTGTAACAGATAATAAAAAGAGAAAGTAAAAACTTCAGCAAAAACAACCAACATATAAAAAAAAAATCTGATATCCCTAGTGTTCCACACCCAAAATCCTCCAGATCTCCTACACCCCTTTGCAAAGATGGGAGGATACTTTTGCATATCTCTTCTCTCAGGTCATTTGGTTTTTATGCTTTCTTAGCATTCAGTTTTAATAATTTTATTCTTGTTTTTTAGGTTTACATTATTAGTCATTGTTTATATTGTTTCGTGGTTCTGTTTATTTCATTTTACTTGATTTCATACAAATCCTCCCCCGTCTCTCAGTATTCATCATAGCTTACAGTAATTTATTCCACTACTCCCCAATCAATGGGCATCTTTGTTTCCAACTCTTTTCTCCTACAAAAAATGTGGCTATAAATATTTAGGGGCATATGTGACCTTTCTTTTTTATTACTGACCTCTTTGGAGAATGTTACATCTTAGGAAGGAAAATAAAAATTGGAGAGTGTCTATGGGAAGGCAATCAGGAGGCAGCTAAGTGGTGCAGTGGATAGAGCACTGGACCTGAAGTCAAGAAGACCTGAGTTCAGATCTGGCCTCTGTCATTTTCTGGGTGTGTAATCTTGGAAGTTCACTTAACTTCTTTCTGCCTCAATTTCCTCATCTATAAAATAGGAGTAATAACAGCAGAATATAATCCTGGTTCTACAGAACCTGAGGTCAAATCCTACCTCTATTACTGCCTATGTGAAATAAGTGACTTAAACCATCCTGGGCCCTATTTTCCTCATCTACAAAGTGAAGGCGTTGGGTGAGATCACCTCCAAGATCCTTTCGAGCTCCAGCTCTGATCTTTTGTTCTTCAGTCATTTTTCAGTCGCGTCTGATTCTCCGTGATCCCATTTGGGGTTTTCTTGACAAAGATACTGGAGTGATTGCCATTTCCTTCTCCAGCTCATTTTTACAGATGAGGAAACTGAGGCAAACACGGTTAAGTGACTTTCCCAAGATCATACAGCTTGGAATTGTCTGAGTCTGGATTTGAACTCAGGAACATGAGTCTTCCTGACTCCAGGCTCAGCACTCTGTCTGCCCTGTTACCTAGCTGCCTCCCATGGTCCTTGAATCTATTTTACTTTTCCAAAGTTGATTTTTTAAAAATTCCAAGCTCAAGATTTTGTATTTCTTCCTAATTACATTTTGTGTTATTAGAGTTGGCTCAGTCTCAGCCAGAAAAAAAGGAAGGAAACCAGCCTTTGTTAAGTACCTCCTACATGCCAGGTACTGGGCTAAGCCCTTTGTAAATATTACCTCTTTTAATTCTCATAACAACCAGGGGAAGCAGGTGCTATTATTGTTTTGCAGTTGAGGAAACTGAGGCAGGCAGAGGTTAAATGACTTACCTGGGGTCACTCAACTAGTAAGGGTCACACAAACAGAAAGGGTTGGAGGCTGGATTTAAACTCGTGTCTTCTTGACTCCAGGCCCAGCCCTCCATTCATTGAAACCAAGCACATGAAGAAATTATATCATAAGTTTGAATAGTGCATGTTATCCCCAAGGGATGTTTAGTAGGTAAAGAAGTTAGTATGAATATTATTACAAGAAAGTGTACTGAATGTCAGAAGCTTCTGTCTTCCCACTGCTTAGACCATATAGAATTTGAAGACCAAATTCTCAGTTTGGTTCTTTCTGTACAGGCTTTTGAACTGTCTGTCTTTTAAGACTAGATAATGCTTTTCATTTTGAAGGGAATTTTAGAAGTAGTTCTTTACTGGTGCTTTTATGTGGATGACTTACTGTTTCCTGAAGGAAGATGGGGCGGATCAGTAATGATGGGAGCCTTTTGTGGAGAGACAAAAGGAGAAAGTATTCATACCATGTAAATCAGGTCAGTTGTGAATATTGCCTGTGCACATGAGCTTCTTGTCCATTCTACATCGTAATGTATCTAAGTACCAGAGTTGGATTTCAGAGCAAAGTAGTATACAGAAATTAAGCATTTGTTTAAAATTTGTGGATATGCTACACATGTTGTAGGGTATCTACATCCCAATTCTTCTTCATATTTCCATGTCTTCCCCCTCCCCTGACTTTCTAGACTCCTTTTCGTTTTGTTACAGGCTGGTCTCTCTGTGCTCGTCTGACCCTCTTCCTTTTCTCTGTCCCCAGTAACACTTTAACTTAACTCAGTAAACATTTATTTAACATTTACTGTATTTTGCATTAGGTGTGGTGCTAAGAGAAAAACAATACAGTCTCTCCTGTCCAGGAGATTTTGCTCTACTTTGGAAAACCACGTGTAAATCAATTAGTAAATACTTGATTTTGTAAGAGACTTCAGTAGTAACGGGGAATATCAGGGAAGCCTTTCCAGAAAAGCTGGTATCTCAGCCTTGAAGATGGATAAGTGTTCTTACAGGCAGAAATGAGGAAGGCATGTAAAGCAGGCAAGAGGTACATAAACACATGTAGACAGGACATGGAATGTGACGTGGGGGAAAACTAATAGTTCAATTTCACTGGAATGTAAAATGCATGAAAGGCAAAAAAAGGAAAGGAGGCTGGAAAGAGAAGTTAGAAGCAAAATGTGGAGGACTTTAAATCCAGGGTGAGTCATTTGCATTTTATTCTAGAAACAGTAGAGTTTTTGGTTAGGGCTTTAGTAAGATTCTTTTGGAAGTTGTATGGAGGATGAATTGGAGAGATGAGAGTCTCAGAGTTGGGAGATTAGTAATCCAGGTGATTGGTGATGAGTCATGTGGGAGAGAAGGGGACAGATGTGAGACATGTAGAGTTTGAAAGCCAAGCTTAGCAAGTAATTAGATATGGAGATACATGGAGACTCAAGGATGACTCCAAGGTTATGAATGAACCCAGGGGACTGGGAGGATGGTGACACCATCAACAGATATAAAGAAGTTAGGAGGAAGGGTAGGTTTTTGGAGGAAAGAACATTACTTCTGCTTTAGTCCTATAGAGTTGGGGTAACAACTCTCTTTACCTTGTTCCACTCTAGGTGACAAGAAAATTTGTATTTCAGGGACATAAGGTGATACTGTAGATATTCATGATTAGGTAAGTACTAGATCATGGAAACTAGAGGAATAAAATCCTTTTTGTAACCCATCCAGACCACTCTGCTGCCATTTTCTCTGGAATTTCCAGGAAAGCGTATGGCAGGATGCTCAGAGAATTCAGTGTGCCTTGGAGGCTGTCTACATTGTATTTTGTAACACCATGCTGAGCTACGTTGTGCTCATTTATTAACAGCTATCTGAGGGTAAACCAGGTAGCTTGGGAAGCTACATAAACTCTTTTAGGATGCTCTTACAGAATGTTCTCATCTAGAGGTTTTAAAGAGTTACTGCAACCTACAGGGAGATTGTGACTCATTGTGTCTAAGTGGTATGTATGAAGAAATGAAGGGAGTTGGAAGATTTGAGAATACAACAAAACCAAACCCCACAAAATAGAACCACATACATTCCAGTACAGTACGCTGGGGGAAGCAATTATTGTCCATTCTCCTTCCCTTTTAAATGAGGAACCTGAGTGACAAATCAAGCACATACCAAAAATTATATAGCAATCAGAACTCAATTGTTATGTTCTGAATGCCTATAATATGTAAAATGCAGGTTAGAAATTATAGCGGATACAGGGATGAATGATAATCTTCACTTCTCTTCAAGGCACTTATAACATAGCACAGAGATACAGTTAGACATAAACAAATCAAATTGTATAGTAATGGATAGAAGTATATGATTTATATCAAGTAAGTGGTTGAGATGATAAGCTGTGTGGGATATGTGAGGAAGGAGAGAAATCTGTGGGCTGAAGTAGCTAGATTAAGTCGGTCTTGTTGAAGAATAGGTAGAATCTGGAAATTTGAGAACAGGAGAACATCCCAGGATAAGACTAATAGGGAGGAGATGGCGTCATTACTGCTGGATAGGTAAGAGGGTGCAAGGAATCTATCTGGATGGCAGTGGACAGACAACCAGAAATGGGATTAAAATCAATGTTTTAACTTAATCCATTATTGTTCATATTAGATTCTCCTACCTCTTTCAAACTCATCCGTGAAGGTCCCAGAACATAAAGGTTATAGAAGTCCTATCTTCTCTAAGAGATCCAAGAAGTTTTATGTGTTTACACACTGTGTGGTAGTGATATTTGCATATATGATACCACCATCATTTCCTGTTTCCATTACAACTTCACTCCTTGATGAAAGGTTATTTGCCACTCTTATATCAAGTAAATAACTTGATTTCATCTGAAAATGTCACAAGGGTAATATGCCTATTTTTTCTCAGATTGCTAATTTAGAGCAACGTCCTAATGCAAAAGTATGACCGAGTAAAAATAGCTAATTTGCTATTGAAGTTGGACAAAGAAAGGATAGAATGATGCCAGTAATGAGCAGGTTTTGGCTCTAGATTTTACACTGACTCAGTTTGGAGTCAGGAAAATTTAAAGATTAGTTCCAAGAAAGTATAATGGAACTAGTAAGAATTTTTTTAAAACATAAAAACCAAACAAACTGAATAAACAACAATGAAGTAAAACTTCTCAAATTCTGAGACGAGCCGCCCCCCTGGCATGTGACTTCTCTGGTGTTCCAGAGCAGGAGGAATGGACTCACAACTGTATTCCCTAGTCCCAACTTAGAAATCAGGACTAAGTGTTCTAGGGAATTCAGTGACAATAAATTATATTTAAGTTTAAGTCTGTGTGCATCCAATGTTAACTTTTCAGAAATGGGTGGACAGGAGGGCAGAGCTGTTTCACAAGTTTTTTCTTGTCACTTTCATATATCTAGACTTTTGCAGTTGATACTAGGGTGACTAACATTCACGTTCTCTGTATTCTTCAATACAGACCATCTGTGATATGATGCCAAATGTTGCATCCTGAAACAATCGCCTCTTGAAATTGTACCAGCTCATATTTTTGCCCTCTTTCTGGAGGGAGCATCTTGCCATTTACAAAAGCATTAGCTGGACCTTCAGTTTGCTTAGACTAGACTGATTCCAGTGGATAAATATTTTTCTTAACTATTGCCCTGACAGGAGGATAACTCAGATTATCTGTTCATAGCAATTCTTCCCACAGGAACTTTCCCATACCTCCATGTCAGCATCGGAGGCCATTAACCCCTCTGTTCTCTTTTCTCTCTTATTAATGAGCCATCACACAGGGTTGTGGAATCGTGTGCCACAAAGCTGGATATACTGAGGGAAATCACTTCTTCCCATCTGGCAGCCTTCTCTAACTCACCATCTGCTCATTCATTTCCAGGAGTAATGGTGTGCTTCCCTGGATAATGTTTGTTTTGCAGCAGTCACTGAACATGCTGGTGCAGAATGTATCTGAAGAAACGTATTGTGTAACTATTGGGGCAGTCCCGTTAGATGTTGTGAAATCTCAGCTAAACCAAGTTTAGAATTTTGTACATAGATTTCTTTGAAGGATTTTTCATAACAATTTCTTAGCAAAAATTTTAATCCTGCTTTGGCATCCTGGACTCAGGCTTTTGTGGTCCTAAATAGACTTTGCTTAGGCCATGAGTCTATTGGGCGGGGTAGTACAAGGCTATGAGATGCTTGCTGAACAGATACAGAGCTCATCTGTTACCAGCAAGTTCTCAGACACTTCAGCTGACATTGAATCAAGCATTCCAACTTTGGACTTCTTGCAGCCAGGTTTCTCCAGAGCACCTGCAGAAAGCATAGTGCATATCAATGAGGGAGAAAATAAACCACTTTAGCATATTCATTTAAGTTGAGCTACTCGATTACATAGTACTAGATAGTAACAATATCATTTTTAAAGTTCAGATATTCTGAGTTTCCAGTACTGTGCTCAGCACATAATTAACACCCAGCATTTAAATGTTAAATTGAAGGCGCACATTCCACAGCCCACCAATTTCATGGATTTTTTTTTTTTCCTTAAGGGGCTGGTTCTTTGTAAATTAGAAGGAGGAACTGATTTGTAGTGGGGAGAGATGATGAATTTGGTTTTCTGCTAAGAGATCCAGCTGGAGATATCCAGCTAGCAGCTGAAAATGTTGAGATTTTCAAGATGCCAGAAATGGAGACATAGATTTAGAAGTCATTTACATAGATGGGATAGTTGAAGCTATGGGAGTGGCGGAAGAGAGTGAAAGGAGAAAATGTTCTGGAAGCAGAATGTTGGGATAGTGAGGGGACATGCATTTTTTTTTACTATTTCATTTTCCCCCAATTACATAGAAAAAGATTTTAACATTCGTTCTATTTTTTTAAGTTTTGAGTTTCAAGTTCTGTCCTTCCTTCCCTCCCTCCCCTTCTCCCTCCTTGACACAATAAGCATTCTGACATACGTTATATATGTGAGTCATGTAAAATATTTCCATATTAGTCATTTTGTGTAAGAAAACTCAAATTAAAAAAAGAAAGCATAAAAATTGTATACTTCGGTCTGTCAGTTCTTTCTCTAGAGATGGATAATATTTTTCATCATGAGTCCTTTGGGACTGTCTTGGATCATGGTGTTGCTGAGACAGCTAAGTCATTCACAGCTGTTCTTCAGATGATATTGCTATTACTATGTACAATGTTCTCCTGGTTCTGCTTACTTCATTTTGTATTAGTGCATGTAAGTCTTTCCAGGTTTTTCTGAAACCGTCCTGCTTGTCATTTGTTATCGCACAATATATCATAACTTGTTCAGCCTTTCCCCAATTGATGGGTATCCCCTCAATTTTCAATTCTTAGACACTACAATAAAAGCTGCTATAAATATTATATATATATATATATTTATATAAATATATATATAATATTTTATCCAATATAAATAGATCATTTTCCCTTTTTTTGGATGTCTTTGGGATATAGACCTAGCAGGGGTAATCCTGGATCAAAGAATATGTGTAGTTTTATAGCCTTTGGGGCATAGTTCCAAATTGCTCTCCAGAATAGTTAGATGAGTTCACAACTCCCATTTTCCCACATCCCCTCCAACATTTATCATTTTTCTTTTTTGTTATATTAGCCAATCTGATGGAGGACACACCATTTAGATAACAGATGATGAAAAAGGATAGGGAAATAGTTGCCAGAAAAATAGGAGAGACAGAAGAATGCAGTATCACTGAAGCCAAGGAAAAAGAATTTTCTAGAAGGAGGAGGTGGTGAGGGAGGTTAGCACTGTCCCATATATCACAGAAGGGTTGAAGAGGATGAGGACTGAGAAAAGGCCATTGGGTTTTATAATCAAGAAGCCATCAGAGATTTCTGAGAACAGTTTAAATAGAATGATAGGGGCAAACATAAAACAAAGCATTAAGAAATCAGTGTTGAGGAAGTTTAAGCAGAGGATATAGACTAATATTTCAAGCTGTTTGATGGTCAGAGGAAGGTGCAGAATGGCATGATAACTGAAGGGAAAAATTTTTTTCATAGGAAGGCTATCAGAGATTTGCATTAGAAGAAGAGGAGTCAGTTGAAAGTAACAGATTGAAAAGAAAAGAGATAAATGCTGGGAATTCTGAAGGAGGGGATGGGGATATTGTCAAGGACTCACGTTCAGGTAGAAAAAGTTTAAATAAAACCTCATAAAGATTTGAGTAAATAAAACCTCACATAACTCAGGGTTATAAAGTGCTGACAAACTTGAGTGACTGATGGAGAGCCTTTATTGTACCCATTAGAGCACAGAGTTGTAATATTGAAGGGAATAGGTGTCAAGAAAGAACAGGAACATGGAGAACTGACTTCATTTAAAAGTCCAGTCTTTTGAGCCTAGCATTTAAGGATCACCACAATCCACTGAAACTCGGCTTTTCCAGTCTTACCCTCAGTGTTCTTTATCCAAGGCAAACTATTTAATACCCCCTGAATACACTGTCTAGTTTTTTGCCTCTGTTTCTTTGCTTGGTGAGCCTTGAATGCCTTCTTCATCCCATAGCTTCCTGCTGAAATCCTATCCATCTTGTAAGGCACAGCTTGTACTCTACCACCTGCACGAAACCTTTCCTAATGTACCCTCTACCACCCAACTTATGATCTTTGGCCCTTTACAATTCATTCTTAATTTTTGTTTGTGTACCGTGTGTGTGTGTGTGTGTGTGTGTGTGTGTGTGTATGTGTTGTGTCTTCTTGTTAGGTTATGAGCTTTCTGAGACCATGAACTGTGTTTTACTTAACTTTTGTGAAGAAGTGATAGATTATGACCTAATACAGCGAATGCCATGATAATTGTTGATTTGAAAAGGAAGGAACAAGGTTGGATTACAGTAAGAAGGAGTAGAAATATGACCCAGTGGACTTTAAGAACATAAATTAGACAGTTGAAGAAGATGCAAACTCTGGCCTTTGAGGTCAGAATTTGATTGCACTTGTCCACAGGTCCTAGTTAATTAAATAAGATGGTCACACAGCTTGACGATGGAGTATGTAGGTCTGTGGGTCCATGACTGTCCAGTTACCATCAAGGCCAGGACTAGTTATTTTTACCAGTTCTGTGCCATTCAGGAACACCTTCCTTGAGCTTAATTTCAAGATGGTATTCAAGGGAGGAAAGGGTGGCTCCTTCCTGACCTGGTACTGGAATCTATTCTGAGTCTAAGAAAAAATGATGCAGGAGATTTTCCCATTTGCAATTCCCTCACTTAGGGAGATGAGGACATAATTCCACTGAAAGTAGAACGGACAAAGGGATCGTCCCATGGGAGCTGGCCTTTTTTAATTTAAAAAAAATTTTGAATTTTTTTGAGGTATTTTATTACAACACATTAGACACATATCAAGAAACACAAAAACAAATGCCCCCAAAGGAAATGTTCTCAAGCAATTAAGCAAAAACCATCTAAAAGAGTGATTGTGGCCAATAGTACATATCATATTCCCATGTGTGTTTATGTATTGTTAACTGCAAGCAAGGATTCCTGCTTTAATTTTAATTATTAGATACAGCACTGTCCATCATATTTAGCCTGAGTTTTACTGAAATTTAGCCTTGACTAAAATTACATGGTTGTATTCATTGTGTGTATTGTTCTTTAGCCCTGATTTCTTGACTTTGCATTACTTCATAAAAGGCTTCCCATGTCTGTTTTTCTGAATTCTTCATAGTCATTGTTCATCACTGCTCTAGAGCTTGTTAAAGCAACATTCAGTTCTCCAGATGGGCAGTGGAAATGCTTTGGTGTCTTCTAGTGAGTGTTCATGCAGATACCCCAGGGCTAGGTTTTGGGTGACCCCCGATGAATCCTGGTTCATCACTTGTAACTGCTGGTAAATAGCTGCTACTTTCAAGAGAGAAAATTAGAAGAAGCTTGAGAGAGCTAGCATTTATTGATGTGACTTGCATCTAAGAAGATAACACATTAATAAACTGCATGATTCCTGTGCACAAGCAGACTCGTGTTCTAAGGGAGAATAGACCATCCTTCCAAAATTCAAACACCAGGCAAGGAATCACTGAAATAAATATGGGAAAATTTCCCCCTTAGTCATACTACACGAGTTCAGAACCTCAACCTCCAGGACTCTGTTAAACCTAAGTCCCATGGGAAAAGTGTAATTGTAGGTCATTTGGGACTTAACATTTTTCTGACTGTTCACAACAGTCTAACAGTAAATAGGCTTAGGTGTGGTTATTTCATTATTTTTGAAGTCTAATTAGAAGTATGTGGTTGATTCCACAGTAAACAAGCCTTGTTGTCCCTAAAGTGTGTGTGCGTGCATGTGCACCTATGTGTATGTACGTGTGTGTGCGCATGTTTGAGGCAAATTGAATCTTGATCATGGGCTCCCCGCATCTTTCAGAGAGCTTGTTATACTGATCCTGTCCTCTTCTCAATCTGGTCAGCATCCCCAGACCTTTAAAAGTCTGCTTTCTGGGTGGAAGGCCGTGATGATAGGATCGCAGTACTCTGCCTTAGTAATGTGCAGTGGTAAGCCCACTTGTGGATGCTGTATTTTAGGAGAGGGGCAACCAGAGTTCCTTCTGAAAAGGATGCCCCCAGAGGTAAGGGCTCTTAAAAATTGAGCTCTATAAGAATTATGTAGACTCTGGAAAGTCTAGCCTGAAGAAAAATCTCAAGGGTGTGTCTTGGAACACTTGAAGGTTGAGATAGATTTAAACTTTTCACAATCGATCAGAGTTATGGGGAGGTAGATTTTGGCTCCAATATAAGTAAAAATGTCCTTGTAATTAGAATTGCCCAAATAGGAAATGAGTTACCTTGGGAGGTAATGACAAGGGTTTTCTGCTCAGTTGCCCCCTGAAAATAGCTTCCATTATTGCAAGTCTTTCAGCAGAAAGTCCGGCCAGGATTTGCTAGGGGTGATTCATGTTTCAGGTAGGGGTCAGGATAGGTCATTTCCCAAGGGCCTGGCCAGCTTTAGGAATCTGTTTCTATGTTCCTTTGGCTCTGGCCGTATCATCAGGGCTCTGACTCATAGTTTTCCAATACTCTTTTTCCATCTTAGGCTACCATTTATTTAACGTTTCACAGGGTTGTTGTAAATATCAAACGAAGCAATACGTATGAAAGTCCTTTGGAAGCTGGAAATGTGAGTTCATGTATAAGGCTTTTTTCCATTTTTATTTTTTATTGTTTGGTAAATCTCTCAGAGGGATTAAAAATCTGGATCTCATGGGAGAATACTTAGTGGGAAAAGTAGCTCTCAGATAGGGATCTGGTAAACCTCTGTATTTAGCCAAGCATTAAGTAAAATGTTGACAGTGTGGTAACAATGGAATATTGGAAAATGGAATACATTGGGAAGATACAGAGGGTATTGGCACACACAGTTGGCCGTCAGGAGGTCTGACCTCAGACACTTACTAACTGTGTGACCCTGGGCAAGTAACTTAATGTTGCTTGCCTCAGTTTCCTCATCTGTAAAATGAGCTGGAGAAAGAAATGGCAAATCACTCTGGTGTCTTTCCCAAGACAACCCCAGATGGAGTCAACAAGAGTAGGAACATAACTGGAATGACTAATCAACAACTCTCTGTTATCAGGTATACCATGTTATTAAGAGAAGGCATTTATCAAAATACCTCTTCAAACCTTTAGCCAGAGGTTGTCGACCAAACTTGAGGAGCTGAGTTTCTTAGATGGATGGGCCATTTTCTAAGTCTCATACTGGAGGGATCACAGCTGTCTCCGTTTCTACAGTAGACTATTCTTATATAAGAGGCAACTATGAAAGGTTTCAGTTTCTACTTTTTAGAAACAAATAAAACAGTCATTTGTTTAAAGGCTATACTATTTCCATTGTCCTTGTAAAGAGAACTGTGGTTAAACTATTTGTTGATTGACATTCCTAACCCTATGTCTTTCTACCTTTCCCATTGCTTAGCGGAAGCCCCATCAGAAATACCCCAGCTCATTCCACAACCACCACGAAGCTCCCCTGCCCCATCACAACCAGAAGTTCCTGGAGAATCATCATACCCAAAGACACCCCAGCAGCTTCCAGAATCAAAGGGCCCCCTGCCTCCCAAGACTCCTGGGAAACCCTTCCGGCCAGGAATACCTCAGCAGCCTTCCCATTCAAAGACCCCTCTACAGCCATCGCCCCCAGACCAGAAGCTGCCCCATTCAGAGTTACCTGGGTGGACAGGTTTGCCCTTCCTACCAGGATCTACAGGTGTCATCATGGAGACTGGGGAAGCTGGGCCTCCTGGGAAAATGGTAATGTCAGGAAGAGGCTTGCCCAATGGTGTAGATGGCCAGGACAGTCGATGGCCCATCCCAAGCTCCGAAGGATATGCTGGAGCCCCAGGTGAGTCATGAATTAGGTCTGACTTCTAAACTCTTCAGAGCAGAGGCTCTTTAACTTTTTTGTGCGTCCTAGAATCCTGTGGCAGGCTAGCAAAGCCTAGGGACCCCTGTTCGGAATCGTGTTTTTAAATGCATAAAATGAGATACATTGGATTACAAAGGAAACCAACCTTGGTGAAGAACCCCTAGTTTGGAGTTTTTGGCCCATAGAATGTCAGTAGAAAGGGAGCTGAGCTCACTGGGTCCAAACTTCTCATTTGATAAACAAGGAAAATGAAGACCGGGAGGTGAAAACCTTAAGTTACACAACAGACAAGGTGTGGAGGTGGGATGACAATCTAGATCTCCTGACTAGATAGATGGGCTGTGGCCTCAGTCTCTTAACACAAATGAGAAATTCATGCTATTGGTTCCAAAAGGTGACTAGTGAGAAAACAGTGCTGGAACACCATTAGGGAAGCAATTTTAAGGACACATTCTCCCATGGTGTTAACAGCATTAATTTCTTGGGGAAAAGGAAACACATTCTTATCATTTTCTACATCAGGGTGACAGGGAACACTAAACTAATTAGCTGAGGTATAGAAAAACTTAGGAACCCTCAGAATGGAGAACCATCTTTTTAAAAGAGGGGTTTATTAATATAATAATAATCTTTTATTTTTGTATCACCAATAATTCCCTCTGTATTTTTTCCCCTCCTAGAGTTATTTATAACAGACATTTTTTTTTAAAAGAGAAAAGAAATTCAATAAAATCCACCACTCTATTGAAAAAAAATCTGGCTTTATAGGCAACATTGCACATGCGTAGATCCTGTCTTCTGCAAGGCAGTGGGGTGTGAACTCAGTAATGGAGTCTCTGGTTTAAAGAGTATGGATATTTTCGTCCCTTTCCGAGTTAGATTCCTGTCTGAGGAACCCCCATCGATGACACCACAGGAGTGGTATTTTTAAAAGTAGCAAAATTACTATAGTTACTATTTTTGCTATCTCAGAATCTCCCCTTGATAACTTTCCCATTATCAGTAGAACCCTGAAATCGAATTCTGAAAGCCCAAGGAAGTTGTTGGGAATGCTGGGGTAGGTAGAAAGTCATTATACTAGGATGGAGATGAGCATGCTTTGCTGTTAGTATGCATAAATCAGAAAGATAAAAACGTTTCTGTCAGTGACATGGGAGTCCAGTATCAGCAGCCAGTTACGTATTAGGATTGTGTGTAACACTTGACAATTTTTGTTTTGCAGGATACCCTAAACCACCATCTCCTGTGGAGTCACAAGGTAATAGTGGGTGTTAGAGTGTATATATGTTAGCCCACTGGATCCTTCCAGCAATCCTATGCCCTGAGGCACAGCCTAAGGAGATAAAAGGATTCTGTTGCAGGTGGTGGTCAAACTTTGCCTCTCAACAGGATGGAATTCATTCCTGAGATAGAGAGCTGTGCTTCATAAATCTTTCTGGCTCGTTTACATCCCAGAGCCTGTGTGTGCATGGGTCTGCTACAAACCTTCCACGTTAAACTTTATGGGTCCCATATTGAGTCACGTTCTCCAAGTGGATCTGTGCAGACTGGCGTCCCAGAATCAATCCACCCAGATTTCTCGGCTCCCCTACTCTTGCCTTCAAAGGCATTCTGCAACATGTGACACTAATCTGATAAATCTCTAGGACATGGGTAGTGGTGGCTGTTTCAGGTTAGAACAAAAGTGATGCTGCCCCCTAGAAACTTGCAGAATGGCTCTGCGAATAAGACAGAACTGAAAGAGGCTTTCGAGATCCAGTTCAACTTTTTTACTTTAACTGAGGAAACTAATGGGTCAGAATGGGGAAAATGACTTGCCCAGGATCACAGATAGGAAGTAACCAGAAGCAGCTTCTTTCCACTTTATCACCCTATTACATCTACCCCTGACCCTTACTCTCCATTCTCCCAACCCCCCGCCCCGTCCGGTCACCCCTAAACACGCAATGCAGCAGCCTGGGAATGGGAAGGAACAGCCCAGCCCAAATTGCTCTGACATATCAGTTTCATTTCCTCTGTTTTAGGGATTCCTTCTGCCTCTCTGGTGTCATTTTCTGCTGGTCTGACTCAGAAACCTTTCCCGAGTGAAGCGGGCGTGGTCCTCTTCAATAAAGTGCTTGTGAATGATGGAGAATTTTATGACCCAAACACTGGTAAGCTTTTGAGGGAAATGGAGTTGGGGTAATGAGGCAGGATAGACATCTTTTGATTTCAGCCTCCTCTCACATGTTGTTTTATAGTCCTCTTGATCCCAAAGTGTTGGGGAACCCTCCCAATCTCTGTAATGTATTTGGGTTCATAAGTCCCCTGATGGCATCCTGTCGGGGAGAGACTGGCAGCTCCATCAGGCGTAGATGCCAGGAGCTCAAGAGGGTCATGATTGCATAATTTGTATTCCACCCAACATTGCTGTTTTTTAAAAAGAAACTTTGCCCCAACTCACATGCAGCAAAATATGATGTGCTTTGGGGGTCTGGAGACCAATATGCAATAACATTTTCTTGCTATGAGATCAGAATACTTGTCCTCAGCATTCACTAGTCAATAGAAACTTCTTGGCACTGCTCTGCATACTCCTCCTGCAGGCCCTTCCCTCATCCATAGGAATCACCAGAAGTTTCCTTGTTTATCTTTATCTGACACTCAGTAAGTGTGCACCATGTGCTCTGCACTGTACTGGACACAGAGACACTCTGCTCAGTTTCCTTTCTAATTCTGCATGTTATTCAACAAAAAGGAAAAAAAAAGATGGCAGGGAACCAAATTTTCTTCTCTAATGGGAATGGGAACTCTGCATGTTGTGTGCTGTCAACATAACTTTAGACAAGAATCACTGACTTGGTGTTCGGGACCAAACCAGAACTCCTCATCCTCCTGGGTGTGCAGTTAAACAATAGGAGGGACATGATTGGCTTCCTTTAGGTGGGAACAGCCTGCCTTCTGATTCCAAGCCCCTCGGCCTTAGGCTCCCTGCCCTGTTCTATAACCTCTCCCTATTCCTGAACTCCTAGGCTTTTCCCTCTGTGCTGTAGAACCTGCTGAGCTCAGGGAAAATCAAGGGAATTCACTGTTTTTCTGCATCTGTTCTATTAGTACTTCTTTCACCTGGGGAGAATAGGCGCAACCAAAGAATGGAAGAAAATAAATTGAAAACATTAGGGAGCAACTAAAAAAATACACTGGCAGCATGCCTAGGGAACTCTTTTTTAAAAATCAGAAAAAGCTATTTTCTCAAAGAATTGCCTTGGGACCAGAAAGTCCTAGACCTTTTATTGTAAGGTCTGGGGAAGGACAGACAGTACAGCCTAACAAACATTTATCGAGTGTCTGCTATGTGGGGAAGAACCAAATAAAACTGTTAGGTATTAGACGAGATACCTAAGCTTTGTATTTCACATTCGTTCATGTTTAAATAAAGCTATTTATATATGTTTTAAGATCCTCTGAAGACCCACTTTTGTCCAGATGGCTTTTCAAATTTCTTTTATCAAGGGTTAGCAACTTGACTGGGACTGTGGAAATATAAAATTTTCCCCAGAGTTATGTACATTCCAGTGAGAATAACTTACAGAGCAATGTTAAGGTGTTTTTAATCCACCAGTCAGCCACCATTTAGGAAATACTTGTGTTGGACACAATGTGCTCTGTGGTAGGGATACACAAAGAAAAGCAAACTCTCAAGGAGTTTCCTTCCTAATGGGGGAAGTAACATGTATGTAAACTAATAACGATAGCTAACATTCATAGGTGTTTACTGCGTACCAGGCACTTGACAGTTTTTTTGTTTGCTCCTCACAACAAATCTGGGGATTAGGTGCTATTTTATCCCCATTTGGCAGATGAAGACAGTGAGGCACACAGGTGAAGTGACTTGCCCAGGGTTACACAACTGAATGTCCAAGACCAGATTTGAACTTGGGTCTTCTTGATTCCAGGCCCTCTATCCTCTGTACCATCTAGCTGCCTTAGTTTAGGTGTATGTATAAAGAAGATACATACAGAGTAAATGAAAAGCATTAGCAGCTCAGGGTACCCCATATACAAGGTAGCAAGCTAGAAGGAGAGCATTCCAAGCATGGAAATAAGTAGATTGTCCCTCCTTCCAGCTGCTTGGATCCCTTAACCTTTCTTTTCTGCCTTCAAGGATGCCCACAGGATGCCCCTCCTCCCCAGGAGGCCTTTCTTCCCTCTCTTTAGGCTCTTCCCTCCCCCCCCAATCTGATTCCTTAGTACTAATCATTTGGCCTTGAGCCCCATGCTGCCTAGCACTGGAACTTAACTGTTTCACCCGGCTGCTTTGTTGTCCCAAGTCAGGCTTTTTCCATTCCCTTAGGAAACCCTTTCGTGCTTACCCCCTCTAACCTACTGTGCATAATTGGTGACCAGTTACTATTTATTGCTATAACTGCATAATGATGCTCTCCTTTAGGCAAATGATCTGGTAGGCAAAATAAAGCCATGACTCTAAGAAGCTTTCATCATCATCATAGATGTGATCCATCAGTGTACTGGTTGATATGGTGCTTGTGGGGGAACTGATCATGCTGTGCCTTAGGAATTAGACCAGAAGGGGTCTTAATAACCTTTTTCTTAGAGGAATTTCCTAAGTGGGGCACTGGGCTAGTCGCCCTTTTCTGAGTACTCCACCCTGGTTCCTAGATCCCAGTAGATGGGAAGGCCAAGGCACCTTTAAGCTCCCCCTGCTCTCTGTAGGAATCACTTCTCTTGGCCAAGGGTAAGGACCACCACTGAAGCAGCTGGATTTTCTTGGACTCTGACAGATAGTGGCAGTCCAACTTCTTTGATTAGGGCTGGATCTGAATTTATACTTGAGGAAAACATGCTCTTGGGTTCACAAAGTTTACATGTTTTCCTGTTCTTTAAATTCTCCTTTAAGCCCCAGCCACCTCTTTTCCACACTCTTGCTTCTCTGCTTTGCACAGATGTGCTATTGTTTGGTGTTCAGGATAGGCCAGCACCTTATCAGAACACCAACAGAATGTGCAGTTGGTACAGTGACCCTGCAGCATAACCACCAGGCCTGAGTCCCAAACACCTGGGAGTCAGATATTTGTCAGGAAAAAAACCCAAATGCGTGATCTCAACAGGTTTCTTGTTCAGCACCATTTTTCTTGGCATTGTGGTACATATCATGCTTTCCCTAGGTTCCTCCTTCTAAGGAAATTGTCCTGTTCATCTCTTGGTATTCTGCACAGCAACACAGGAAATAATAGCAGCAGCCTTTCCAAGAGAGGCAGATTAGGAATTTGGCTCTTTGGGTGTTTCCAGCTTGAGTCTCTGTGGAGTTAAGGGTCTAATGCAGCCGCAGGTTCCCCACCCCTGGTCTAACCAATTGCAAGGGACTCTCAAAACATCATAAAAGAGGAAACAATGATGTCTGAGCATATTGTTTTCCATGAAACAGAGGAGGAAACAGTTATGGTAGTGTTAGTATCTGAAATGGGCCCAGTGCTGATGCAATGGAGACTAAAGCCATGGAATGAATAAAAGCGGTCCTCCTAAGAAGCCCGAGGAGCTGTGTTTACGGAGAGTGTTTACGTTGGTGAATTGATGATGTTCCATTGGAATCTCATGCCCTAATTATGCTACCTCCCTGGTGGGTCCCAGCAGCTTCAAACCTTGTCTGTGAATTTGTACTTGTTGTACTTGTTTATTCTTCATAAGACTGTTATAACAAAGATGCAATTGAGGAAGAATGACTTAAGATACACACCAGGAGTGCTGCTTGGAGGGGTGTGTGTTTGTGCTACCTCCTCATCACTTTTAAATGAAAAGGGCTTTGGTTTGTACGAACTGAACACCCACCCGTCTCTTTCTCCTAGGCATCTTTACTGCTCCGTATGACGGCCGATACCTCATCACTGCCATCCTCACTCCTGAGAGAGATGAATATGTTGAAGCCGTCTTGTCTGTCTCTAATGCCAGTGTGGCCCAGCTGCACACAGCTGGATACAGAAGAGAACTCTTGGAATATCACAAACCCCAAGGGGGCTTACATACCTGTGGTGGAACAGGGACTTTCCATCTCATTGTACACTTGAAAGCAGGAGATGAGGTGAACATTGTGGTGACTGGGGGCAGACTGGCCCATACAGACTTTGATGAAATGTACTCCACATTTAGTGGGGTTTTCCTCTATCCTTTCCTTTCTCACATCTAGACTGGCTTAGAACCTCAAGGAAAGGATAAAGATAGTTGTAATAAACTCTGAAGCTTTAATATATTCAGTTGATGTATGTAATTATAATGTGTCTTTCATGATTCCATGCCACGCTTTCCCTGTTGCCTTTGCAAAAAGAGAGCTCAGATTTTTAAGACCTCCACCTCTGGTTTCAAAGTCAGAAAATACAAGAGGTCACATACACACGCAGTCACTAACTCTCACACTGATTCTTTTCATTCCTCCAACCAAACAATTTGGAAATCTTATTTATCTGTCATGTTTATGACTCAGAATTGCACCGTCCCTGATCCCAAAACATTTGCCCTCAGTTATATTCATCAGACTTCTTGCATTTCCCTAGCTCAGACCCCTGCTGGAGGTAGGACTTGCTGGCGTGGTGGTAGATGGAGTGCTTCCTCCTGAGAGAGAAGAACAGCTGCTGTTGGCTTCCAAGGTTCTTCTTAGTGTCTGGAGGCTGGTTTCAGACCACAGGCTTTGAGAGCTAAGTTAATGACTATGCTAATTTCTTCCAAAGAGCAGAAACAGAGGGGAGGGCATGCCCCTCTGGTCATGTCATAAAACCAATGCCTTTAATCCATATCAAAAAGGGGAAAAGCTTAAACACTGACATGTCTATATGTGATGCCATCAGAGGAACAGGACCCCTGGTTTTTCAAAATTCTTCTTACAACTTCCACCTGAAACTGTGTGACTGAACAAGTACAAGTCTCCCTGCTCCTCTCTTCTGGGCTTGTTTCCCCAGCTCAGTGTGAGGAATAACCAAAGAGTCAATGTGTTTGTGAAGCCAGCTGGGCTCCTCAGATGATGTGTACATTGTGAGTGCAAAGACAAGGAGTACCAATAATAAAGAAAGGCCAAAATCATGTGATGGGAACTTCCTCAAGTTTGGTGTGTCCTTTTGTGATAGGGAAGGGTGGGGACTTCAAAAAAGGGGGAAATGCTAAGGGGAGCCAAGGGGAAGGACAGATATATGTTGGATCCCTCATGGCTATGGAAGCTAAAAAGGAGAGAACTTTAAATATCTGAACTGTAAACTTAAAAAAACAAACAACAACCCAACACCAAGCTGTGGTGTTGCCTTTTTGGGTGTGTAAATGCAGACCAGATGTGAATGGAGTGAAATACCCCCACATGATCCCTGCAGCTAAAGGGGAAGAGCGCCTCTGAAGGGACATTTTAAATTTATATTTAATCAACAGCCTGCCCAAGCTGATGAGATCAAATGCACATTACTTCACTGCATAGTTCAGTAATAGACAATGGTTTAAAAGAACCCTGGTTTCTAAGCAACGAAAAGTTCAACATAAAACTTATCCCATCTTTCTTAAAAGCTGAGGTCATCTTGAGAAATAGAGAATGCTAACATCTTTTAGCTAATATTAACTCAAATTTCAAGAATAGTTTACATTTATATAGCATTTATGATGTGCCAGGCACTCTGCTAAACACTTCACAAATGTTATCTCATTTGATTCTCACAACAGTCCTGTGACATAGGTACTATCATCCTTTATTTTACAGATGAGGAAAATACAAAGTCATATGTTTAGGGAAGAAGAGATCTCAGAGGCACCTAGTCCAAACTGCTCATTTTACAGATTAGAGGCAGCTGGTGGCACAGTGGATGGAGAGAGAGATCTGGAGTCAGGAAGACCTGAGTTCAAATCCAGCCTTTGATATATACTCCCTCCCTGTGTGACTGTGGGCAAGTCATTTAACTGCTCTACCTCAGTTTCCTCATCTGTAAAATGAGTATAGAAATAGTGCCAACCTTCCAACGACCAAATAAAATTTTTGTAAAGCACTCTGCAAACATCAAAGTACTATGTGAATATCACTACCTATTCATTGTACACAGTGCCTCATATACATTACTACAAAGAATAATTCTAAGTTTCTGGATTAGGAGATAAGGGACCTTGGTTAGAGAAGGGCCACTGTAACTTAATCTGTGTGACTGAAGCAAGCCACTTTACATAGCTCTGGAATCCAGTTTTCTTACCTGTGAAAGAGGAGGAATTATACAGATCCCTTTAAGATCCCTTTAAATAGTTCTAAATTATGACTTTTTTTCAATATTTTGTTTCCTGAGGATTTATGTCATTTGATACATGAATTCATGCTACTTGGGAGAACAGGGAGCCACCAGTACCAGTAAGGTGGTCTAGTTAATTCTAATTCTTAATTATATGTGCCCTGGAGGCATATTTGAACTTCAAACTCATGGTATTAGGATCTTAGCAACTTGGTGCAGTGGACAGAGAGCTGGATCTGGACTCAGGAAAACTCAGGAGTTCAAATCTAGCTAGCCTCAGACACTTAAAGGCTGTATGACTCTGAGAAAACCACTTAACTCTGTTTGCCTCAGTTTCTCTTCTGTAAAATGAAGTGGAGGAGATGGCAAACCACTCCAGTGTCTCTGCCAAGAAAATTTCAAATTGGGGTCATGAAGAGTAGTATGCAACAGAGCACAACAATGAAGCTCTTTCCAGAACTAAAAAAGTCAATAATGGGTAAGAGCCATATTTCTGAGGGAGAAAAAAACATTGAACCAGTGCTCTGAAGCATTCCCCTAAACAGGTTTAGTTTCAAGTTTTCTCAACTGATAAAGCAAAAGTTGCCATCCAGTGATGTGGATGCTTTTATCTTAAGGAAGGTAATTAACATTTTAATTTCAGGGGGTTCAATAGTCAAAGACAGTTTCATTCGTACTTTTCTCTACCTCATTTCTTAATTCTGGGTCACTTACTTTGTGTTCTCATGGGCATACACCAGACTTACATCTTACTTTGGTAAAGGAGAAGAGACGTAGCTCCAAGGATGAAAAATTTGTTTGCACTTGGAATTTCTGAGCTTTGCCCAGGAGGGCAGGGAGATGAGCAGTCCAGAGAGAAGCAATTTCAGCCTGTTGGCTACAAAGTTAGGGGACTGACTGAAGGTGGTTTGTCACATTACTGTCGGCTGTCTTGACAATGACTCATAGAAACAAAAATACAGTGTGATAAAGACTACTTAGGGAAACTGTTTGCAAGCAAGTCTCCTTTCTCTAACACACACCCCACCAGGAAGAGAGCTTGCTCAGCACTGAGAAAGGAAAATGCCAAAGGCATGGACCAGGCAGATATTGCCTGCTTTTGCTACAGGTCTGAGTGCAGGAAGTACCCAAAAGCCTTCTGATGTTGGCACATTCTCTTTAAGGATTTTTTGCTCTTTGGGACTAAAGCAGGCAAGCCAAAAAAAAAAAAAAAATAGATACCCAATGCATATAAATTGAGGGTTTGTATATCAGTTAATCACTAAACATTTATGAAGCACCTACTATTTGCCAAGCACTTTACACAGACACATATACACATTTCACTGCATGGTTCTCATAAACTGTGAATAACATGTCTGGTTGTAATTAGCATTTAGTCATTCACAACTTAGAGAAGTGGTGGAAACTGCTAACACTTGAACAGCTTAAAGGTTTTGTGGGCAAAGGCATTTCCTCCTGAATGACTCTCACACCAATTGTTCATTAAAGCTGCCTCTTTTCCAATTTGAGCTTGTCTTTTCTATACCCAACTGACTCCCACAATTCCATTAGGTTTCCTAGATCTTTCCTCAGTCCCACCTCGACATCAATGCAGAATTAAAGTTTAATGTAAAAAGTTGTTTTCATGGCTTAACTTTGTAACACAGAAGGTGCGGAATACTCACCAATGAGGCGGGGAGCTTAAACATCCAGCCATGGTAAGGGTTAAGAGAATGCAGGAAAGAAACAGAATTAAAATAATACATAGGGTAAGTTTACTTTGAAGAAAGGGAATTTCAATTTTTCTTTGAAAACTGATTAGTATCCTGGGGTCAATATCTAATGTATACCAACGTTGGCCAATTTCATGAAACTAACAAATTGGATAGAGCTCCAAGAGTTCTGAACATTATGTACAAAGAGAAATACTAAAAGAGAGGACAGGAGGTGAAGGCAATTTTGCTAGCATTAGTCAGAAAACAATAGAAATTGCATATGTATGAATGAATCATTCCTTGGCTGAATCCACAAAGTAGGAGAGACTGGTTCCTGCTGGCATGTACTAACTTTGGGAAACACATTTTCAAAAATAACCACCAAAAAAGAAGTTCCCTTTTGTAAATAAATCTGTCTACAAGGATTGGAATGCTAATTTATGGAAATGATCAATTTCAATTGAACAGTTTGCTTTTCTGGCAAGAGCTCAGAGACATCTTGAGGGGTTGAATATCCCTGAAAAGAAGAAACAGTCAATGTATTTAGTTTACATTTGTTTATTATCAGAACATTTTGTTTTGAACATCAAACATTGCACCAAAATATGAGCCATTTACTCCAAGATAATGCAGTCTCTTTACCAAACCCAAAGTATCCTACTGATGCTCAGATTCATTTTAGACAACTTAAAAAAACGCATTAGTGTCTTTGCGGTCCAACAATCAAATACTTCACCATAATCTCAACTTAATTAATCAAAGCACTGAAAAGTTCCCCCTTTTCATACACCTTCAAAACAAACCAACAATAATAGTTTTCATCTTGCTTCTAAGAAAAATTAAGTTTTGAATCAGTTTCACCCAACAAAGCAGAACTGACACAGGATATTCAAGCTTCACAGAGCAAAATACATCACTTCAAAGCTGATAACATTTTCTGAATAATTACACATTCACCATCTTTTCAATAAGAGAGGGAATTTGCTTTATAAGCTATTTTCAAAAAAAATTTAAGTGCACCTTTCCTGATGGACTCTTCAAGGGCCCTTAAAGATGCAATGAGGCTTAGAATGGTGACGTGTCTTCAGGGGCTGGACCAACAGCCCAGGCTTTTCAGTTAGATTAGCTGTCTCTCCTGAAACTCAATACAAATTAGCAGTTGTCATTTTAGGGCATTTGAACAGTAAGAGATTTTCCCCCCAATTGAAAACTATGGAAACAGAACATCTAAACACAGTAAGAGGATTTGAAATGGTTAAATCTGCATGCTCTGGGACCACCATACCTGTACTTTCTATGACAGTCTAATCAACAACAGACAAATCTTATATTTTGTAGAAGTACAAGCTCAAAGCACATGGATATAAAAGCAACTGGTAAAGTTCATCAGACTGATTTTAATTATTTTTAAAGGAAATTCAAGCTTTTGAATCATTGGTGATAAGGATGGCGTGCAGTAAAGACTGATCAGATCCGCACTCCAACATTGCTTTAACATCTCCCATTACTGCTGAAACACACAGTTTCTCATATGACTTCAAATAAATGGGAATAACGTATTTTTATTAACACACCATCTTAAGGGTTGGTGTACAAACACACTGAATTTCACCTCTTTCACAGAAAGAACAAAAGTCATTTGTACCAAGTGGCAGTGGGATTTTAGCACAAACTTAATACTTGAATAATACTATCATCAGAGCAAATCACCTACTTCCAGTAAGAGAGACTTCTTTTTTTTAAATAAGGAAAGAGAATAACCTGTTAATTAGTATACATAGAGCCACTGAATCAGACTGCAGTACAAAGCAAGAGTGGGCCATGAAAGCCCATTTCTTATGGACACTAACACAAAAGGGTAGAGTCACAGCAATGACATAGAGGTAAGAATCCAGTACCAGGCTGGATCCACAAAGGCTTCCAATGAGAAGACTGTTCACTAAAGAGAAAGAAAACCATCCAACTCCTAAAAGGCTGCGTGTCTCCTTTGAAGAAGGACTTAACAAGGGATGAGAGATATTCAGAAATTTTTTGTACCTCATGTATAAAAAAACCCAAAACATCCTTACATCTCTGGAGGTTAGGTGAGTAGAGCTCACGAGCAGGAGCTTTATAGATGACATGCTACTGGCACTTATGAAAATAAAGTTATCTATTTATATATATGGATATGTGTATATATATTTATGTATGCATGCACATACATACATATGTATACATACACACATTCTACTACGATTTTTATTCACTAGATAGGTAGAATTTCATAAATATAATCTACTTTCTCTAACTTAATATGGATAAATACTTTAATTGACTCACCTAAACAATTAGTCATTCTGAAACACTGAAGGTGAGAGGTTTTAATTAGAGATTCTTTTGACCCTTATTTGGGAACATTTGACTTGAGTTTTGCCACTGAAAATCATCCAAGGCATTTCAAGTTTTCCCCCTTGCATTTGAAGTATGCTCCACATCAACATAAACCAACTAGGGTCAACAGCTAAGACACGAAGACAACTCCCAGTCATTCTGACCTGGAGGACTGATCCTACCACTCCTTAACTTTCTAGCCCATTTGTAGATCAGTATTTTCACAGTATGGGAAAGGCAGGTCAAAACTGAGAATGCTTATCATTCACAATAACCCCTGGAAAGCCCTAAGAATAGCAGAAAGATCAACTGGAATGCAGTTTTATCATACTAAGTACTTCCCATTTTGTGCCCTTGCCATCTCAGCTCAGAGTGTTTTTCAGAAACTGGACTATTACCCTACCTATATAACACAGTCCATTCCAAACTTCTCTACTAGTGCCCCAGAATAGACTTAAGAAACAGCCCCCAAAAGAGATGTCACTCTTGTCTATCCATGGATGAGTGTCCAACCTGGATTCCAAAAAATAACCTAGAGTACAAAACTTCTGAAATTGCTTCTAAAGTGGTGCCATCCATTTGGATACACAGATCACTGGTGGCAAGAGACACTAAGGCAACTATCTGCAATTTTCAATTAAACTGGGAAATCCAACTCTTGATTTTCTGATAAAAGCACCTCAATTTTAAGTCTGCAAATTTCATTTCTCTACCTTCACTGTAGTATACCCCCAATAAAACCATTTTGTGCTCCCCATCTTTCTACCAATGGAATACCTTCCAAATCTGCACATACTGATTTTGTCAGACTTGCAACACTGAAAACAAGAGGACTCCCAATGATTGTCCTAGAGCTTTTTTCAGGGATAGATAATCCACAATGAGACCTTCCCCCACCCCACAAAAAAAAAACCTCTAACTTCTCTTGGTTTTGTCAAGAGATCAGATTAAAATGCCCAACTGAACACTGCTAATCTATACAATCTAACCACGAAGGGAGACCAGAGTGGCCAAGAGAAGGGACACTATGTTAATAAATCTGATCAACATTAATTTTGGAAACCACACTGCCAAGAGAATTAGCCTTTTGAAGTGAATGCCAACTGTGATGTCCAGAAACAGTTCACCCTGGGTGAGAGATCACCTGACACGAACATGCTTCCCTGGTTTTCCTGAGAACATGGAGTTAATTGGGCAAGAGAAAGTATGGCCAACAACTGCCAGCTGAGGTTCTGAGAATGCCCTCAGACGTACTTCTGGAACTATGTGCATTAGCATGTGATTTACTGGCCCACAAACTCTACTGAGATTCCCATAATTTGGAATTTACGGTGTCAAACAAGTAAACACAGGTGTGATTTGTCTCTCTTGGCTAAGTCTGAGTTGGAACAACAAGAAGGTCCCAACTTGGGGCAACTTCAGGAAAGAAAAAGAATGTTCAAGAAACTTCCCCTAAAAGCTCACAATGCTTTAATGCAAGAAAACCACTTCTAACATTAAGGCTCAAATAAGACTTGCTTGTTTAAAGGGGGTTGCATGTGTGTGGGAGTGGTTGGGGAAGAGGGGGAGGGAGGATGTCATTACTCAATGTAACGAAAGAAATGATGAAGTTTCAATATATGAATAAGTAATGGGAGTCTGGTTAATGAGTGTCAATATTGCTGTACATATGATAAAACATATTTGTACATCTAAGCAGCTATTCTTTCATATTTTCTGAGTAAGATTTTTAAGAACAAATATATACAGATTTTGTACCTACATTATCAGTTGGCCCTGTAACAGTTAACTGAACAACTAATCCTCTGAAAATACCCTGGTAATACACGGAAACACTAAATCCAAAGTGCCTGGTTGGGGAATTACTCCAATCTACTTTCCATAACTTTTTGGTGCACTTTTTTTTGGCTTCTCCTTTCCACACCTTTTAATTTTAGCAATTAAAAGGGGAAAAAAAAGAAAAAAACAAAAACAAAACAAACCACCAAATACAAAACGTTTGCAACAAGAGAAGCATAGGACTACAAACTTAAGGCTAATGCTTCATCTTCACTCTACCTTCTGGTTCCATGGACTCTGGCAGTGTTAAGTTCCAGATCGATCAACCCCCAAGTCAAGCCAGGAGAGTGAAGCTAAAAAGGCGGCTGTGCCTTTCACTTCTCTGGATGGTTTGTGCCTCAACACCTATGGATCTAAGGTAAGATGAATGTGCCCCCACTTCAGAAGTGCTTTTCACTCTTCATAGTGAGCCTGAGCATCTCAAGAGCAGACCCCTTTTCCTGAAGGGGTGACAACTTTCAAGCCAGGTCATCCATGTTCACCGCAGGGATTGGGTCTCGCCAGTAGCAAAATGAACTGAACTCTGGGCATGAAAAAGCAGAATTCTGTTCTTTGTTGAGGAGCGGGAACACGTGTTCTACAAGTTCACTCAGCCTGTGATACCTAGATAAGAAGGGGGTGGGGGTGGGGTAGGATGGGGAGGAAATACAGATATTAGATCTTTAAAGTTGAGTAAGAGACAAAGTCAGATGATCCTTGATTAAGAAATTCACTCTCCCAGCATGGGGTATATTTTTTGCTATCTGTCCCCCAAACCGGGAATGCTTTCCGTCCTCATCTCTGCCTCTTGGCTTCCTTTAAGTCCCAGCTAACATCCCAATTTCTGTATGAAAGCTTTCCTGACCTGTGGCTAGTGCCCTTCCATGATTGACTTTCCCATTTTCCCCACATAAAGGTTGTTTGTACATGGTTGTTTGCATAACCTCTGTGAGCCCATTCAACTGAGTTCTTTGGGAACAAGGGCTGTCTTTTGCTTTTCTTTGTATCCCCAAAGCATAGGGTGACACCTAGTACATAGTACTACTTAATAAATGTGTAGTAACTGACTGACTAGATCTTGGATCCCTTAGACTTGTTGGGCAAAAAAAAGAAAATATATCTAGCCTCCATTTATCTAACTGAATGTCCAAGTTAGTTAAGTTTCATTTTAAAATTTGGTTTGTTGAGGGGTTTCTTGTGAGCAAGGAAGAGACAAAAATCTAGGTAAAGATAAAGTTCTCCCCAAATTAGGACTGTCATCTTAGTTCAGCAGTTAAGGGGGCGTTGCATGTGTATGGGAAGTGGTTGAGGAAGAGGGGGAATTAAGGGTTAGTTAAGGGTTAGTACTCTGCTTCCAGCCCATACTCCCTGCAACTGTGCAGTATAATGAGAAAGGGAAATGCTCTTACGATGACTTGTTCCCTTTGGTCCGTTCCTGTATTAATTCTCCTTTGGGATTCACCGTGAATATTCTACAGTCTGGGACACCAACTTGCGTGTAGGCATACACATCCTGCAGAAAAGCATTAACCATTGGGAAAGAAGAAATTGTTAGCTGCTTCCAAGTTCCTTAAGACAGGCAAGCACTAGGCAAATTAAGAGGTCATTTAGGAAAATATAGGGGCCTGGGCATGTTTCGGTTGTGCTACCGTACCTGAACTCCAAGAAACAGGCAAACCCAATAGTGACACAAGGTTAAAAGGGACCCTTGGGTGTTGGGAGTCTGGCAGGAAAGGTGGAAGCACCGCTGACTACACACTAGGAACCAGCTCTTGTATCACAATTAAGCCCAGGAAATAATTATGAATTGCTATAATTTGGGACCACTAAGCTGCTGGTGCCTTCCCCCAACCCTCAATGACCTAATGTTTTTGTTTATAATATTACATACATACATATATACATAAAGACATTATCTCTGTGACAGATGATAAAGCTCCTCTAGGGCAGAGACTGACTCACTTTTATCCCTAGCATGTAACACAGTGCCTAGATTATCATAGACATGATAAATGCTTATTGATTGAATGTGTTCAAGGTTCACAGGGTCATACAATATAACAGAACATTCAGTACAAACTCCTACAGTTGAGAAAAATGGTTTCCAGATTTGAAGTTACGTGGGCGAGATCACACAGCTAATATAAGTAGGATAACCATGATATATCAGGTTTTTGTCCTCTCCACTTTTCAGTGCTCTTTCCACCTCACCTGTGTGACAGACCCTGGTACTAGTTAACTCAATGCTGTCTGCACAAAGGGGAAAGACAGAAAAATCATAAAAGCAAAGGAAAAGATTTCTTTGGTTTTAATGAAAAATTCCAAAGCAGATAGACCTCACAAGTTCCCAATTACTATGGGAATGTGGAAAAAACTAAAATTTTTGTTATCTCTCCTAGGCAATTTTACAGTAGATCCGTATATTCCAGTAGAATGTAAGCTCTCTGAGAAGTAAGCAGTTTTTATTTTCTTCTTTACAGTCTAGTCATCTAATCTTACACTCAGTAGGTGCTTATTAAAAGTTTATAGAATTGGATTGAATCTAACATGATCACTCTTATAGCAGAAGAGGAATTCATTTTAATGAGACACTCCATTGGCTTGGACAATTCTGGCATGGTAAATTTCCTAAAACAAAACAAACTGTAAGAAGAATTTCATTGGATTTTCAACCAAACAGACTGGAACCCATGACACAGAGAGGAGGTGTAAACTTACATTTGGTCGATTTCCAAAAGCAGCATAGAATGGTTCTTTACTTGGAGCAAATAAATTCTTGATATCATTCAAACACTCAATTTTGAACTTCTCAGGTTTCTTCTCTATTACTTCCCTAGAATAAAATAGGAATATAATGAAAAATGTCAGATGATAACTTCTCCTAATCTTAAGTTCTTGATAAGGTTTGGTGTTCCATCTGAATTTTTTTTTTTTAAGGAAATCTCACTTCTTAATCTTCAGAATTATCTTCAAGAAAATATTAACTAATTAAGATACTCCACCTTAAATTTGGTAATGGAAAGACCGTTCCAGGGCAAGGTCTCACTCTTCCACCGTGTCAAATACTCTGTTGATACCTTGATGGATCTATGAGTTCACCCTGTGGCTACTTCCCTCCAATGATGCAAACTGTAACCTACTTATAGTATATCTCCTGTGCTCTGACTCTTGTCTATGTTCCCATGAATACTCCACAGGGGTTTCCACTTAATGCGCAAGGGGCTTAAATCCTTTGACTCTCTTTTAACATTGCATGGATAGCAGTGGAGCATAAGATCTGCCAAACACTCTCTAAGAAAAATAATGACAGTCACAATAACTAAATTTATAAAGTGCTTTATGGTAATGCAAAGAACATTACCCACATGGTCTCATCTGATCTTTACAGTAACCCTGTGAGGGAGATTTTAAGCTGAATGACCTCACTATTCTTTGCTCCAGCGCAATGTAAATTCCTTGAGAATAAGAACTATTTTTCGTTTTGTCTTTGTAGACCCAACACCTAGCACAACTGGTGCCTTCTACACACAGTAGGATTTTAATAAAGCCTTGCTGAATGCATGAATGCCATTTCATGATATCAGAAGTTATTTTAAAAGAGTATAATGAGTCAAGAAATTCAATGGGCATATATACATACACGTGCATTCACACAAATGTGTGTGTGTGTGATAAACAACACGCATACACACATTTGGATTATGTGGTGAGAGAATCATTGACTAGAGATGAAAGATGTCTAGATCATCTTATCCAGCTCTCTCATTTCACAGATGAGGAAAACAGAGACATGATGTGACTTGGCTACAGGTTCTACAGGGTATCTGTGGAATGGATTTCAAATCCTGCAGTTGGAATTCCAATCTAGCTCTTCTTATGACATATCTAACTTCCTCCCCCTCTGCCCCCTCCCAGAGCGTACCATGTTCAAACACTGTGCATCTCAGTTTTTCCATGTTCACTTACTCAGCTTTTCAGATTTCTGCCTCTGAATCATTCATTGACGCTTATTTCCTCCATTATTCTTACTCCCTTCCAATTAAGCCTAATAATTTTTTTTTTAATTACACTAATCCCATATTAGCAGAGAGAGGATTGAAGTCAGTCAGCCAGCAAGTATTCATTAAGCACTTATTACATTCTAGACACTGTGTTAAGTGTTGGGGATAAAAAGAAAGGGAAAAACTCAGTCCCTGCCAGCAAGCTCACATTCTACCAGGGAAGAGATAACATGCAAACAATGTGTCTGCACATACAGGGGATACGTGAAATAGCAAGAAGAGATTAGATTAATATTTTCTTATGTTATTACTTACTTTGATATAAACATAAGACCAATCTCTAATTTATACTAATCTTGAGAATGCCCCAAAGAAACCAAAGTGCTAAGAAAGAAATACAATTCCTGAAAACAAAAACATGATACTGAAACTTACATTAAAGTTTTCTATTTTTACTAAAGTGTTTCTCTTCTAATCCCTTCGCTGAAGTGCCATTCTGATGCTTCATTCTTGTACGGAGGTGAACCTTGCTTTTTGAAGTCTATGCCCTTAAATGAAAACGTCCTACTGAGTAGGAAATATTCTGAGAAAAGGTTTTGTAACTGATTGACCGACTGGTCTCTAATGACTAACCTAGCTATATTTGGTCAGGCAATGATGAATTTTTGGGGCTGGGGGGGTTGGGTAAGTGAGGAGTGAGTCATGGAAATTCTTGAAGACTTTGCCAAGTCAGAGATAGGCTGCAATCTGCTACATTGAAGGAATATCCACAGTAATGAACAAATCTCTGATGTTATACTCAGTCATATATTACTACTACCATATATTATTACATATTACTACATATATTAGCTATTGCCACCTTAGAAAGATTCTTCTACCCCAACCAATCAACCAACCACAGGCAGATAAAATGTCCCATTTATTAACACACATACCTATGAAAAGCAGAGAACAAGCTGCTAGGAGATAACATCAAAGGTCCCCTAGGAAGGATAGTTCCCTTGTCATTGACCCAGTGCAGGTATCCTCGTGTCATGTCTGCCATTCCAATGGCCCGAGCTGAGCAATACAGAAATTTGTACCCATTCCTAAAGCAGAGTGCACATTTTTCAGTAAGACATGAGTAATATCAATATTTCCTAAAGACAGCTATCTATAATGCTGAATATTGCAGAAATACAAAATTAGTTATAAACCAAACCATTTAAATATAAGCTATATAACTCAAGGGAGAAAAATACAGTTTTCTGTTTTAAAAGAAAAGGCCCAACCAAATGAAGCTCTTTCGTCCTACTCACTCACTAAGACAATCAGATTCTAGAACTTAGGAGAAGCCAGCTAAGAACACAATTTTTTACCTTTTTTTTAAGCAATAACGTGAACCAAAAAAATGCAGACTGCTCCCCAGACCCAGAAACTAAAGACTGTTGAATCAATAAATGATAATGACAATATATCATGAGCAAACACATTCATTAACCACTCAGGACATAAGAAACATTTGGTATAATGTAGTGTTTTGAAATATAGGACAAAGTTCTGGTATTAAGTGCATTACTGTCAGTGTGCGATTAACTATGCAATAAAAACGTAGCTGAAAAAAAGAAAAATAGGATTGCTATTTCTGATGATTCTGTCTTGATGGACAGGTATAGGTGTCTTTATAAAAGGTGTGTGTGTGTGTGTGTGTGTGTGTGTGTGTGTGTGTGTGTGTGTGTGTGTGTATGTAAGTAAAGCTTATAGTATCTGAGCTGTGAAATGGAAATGTGTAAGCCTAAGCCACACTACAAAGATTTTCGCATACTCATATCCTGGTACTATTTAGTCTGTGCTGAGGAATTCTCAATTTTTCTATGCAAATGCCTCCCTGGCATACTATCCAACAGATTCAAAAGCACACGCAGCTATAGAAATTACAAAGTGACCATTTCCTCCTGACAAATTATCACCACATCTGAGAATCAAAAATGGGGTAGCACTGGCAATGAGACATGGCACATGCTGCCATCACATTGCTGATTTACTGATGCTGACCTTTGCCCTGGAAAAGCATTAACAGAGAAAGTTTTGAAAGAAAAGTGTATGTGTATATATGGGATGGGATATAGGGGAAGGCAACTAGGTGGCACAATTGCGAGAGTGCTGGACCTAGACTCAGTAAAATCTGAGTTGAAATCCTGCCTCCCAAATTCACCAGAGGTGTGACTTTGGGCATCCCATTGGACCTCACTGTGCCTTGTTTCCTCATTTGTGAAATGAGGAGGAGGAACTTAACCTCTAAGGTCCATTCTAGCTCTCTCTATACAACTTCATGATCCTAAAAGGAAACAAAGGAGCAGGAAATTAAAAGGAAGCCTAAGGAGTCAGAGTTTCTGTCTGCTTGGATACCTATCATCTTCCAAAAGCAGAAGGAAGTTCTATTTAAATTTTAAAGGGGAATCACCTGCTACAAACGATTTATATTTGATTATTCTACTGCTTAAAAGAGTAAGCCAAAGCAATTCTAGGTCCCAGGGCTCCTTCCCGTGCCAGAAGGAATACGTACTCATTAATGGAATGGTAGAGTTTCGCTATACCCTGATGAGTCCAGTCTTTGCCTAGTTGTGGGAGAATCTGCCCTAGAGCATCAGACCTAAGAAGAAAACAAGCAAAAGAAAGGCATACCTAAATGAAGGATGAATTACATAATTACAGAAATATAATTACATATAATATAGGTAAAATTACCTAATTATAGAAAGCTGAAAATTTGCCATCTAAATGGTGGTCCATTCCCTTCCCCCAACACTCCTCCCACCCCCCAAAAAAATCCATCAGCAATACAAAATGCAGGTTTTGGAGGCAGCCAACTGCTTCATCCAAAGAACAGCCTGACAGCTGCCTAGAAGGACCATTGATTTCACCAACATACTTTAAAAGGATAAGGAAGTCTTTTGCAAAGTGGGTCTCCCCTGAAGTGACTTTAAACCCTGAAATCATACTCAGGAGATCCAGATGTTAAATCTAAGTGAGAACTTCACACTGGAGTTCTTATAATCACATCCTTCTAACCTCTCTAGATTCAATGTAAAAGATCACACGCTTGGAACAGCATCTGTGATCTCTCCAGGTTTCCCAGTTCTCCGAAGTGCTGCTCGTTACTGGCAGTGAGTCCAAAAAGTCACCAGGTCAGAAGTCGCCCATAACAAGAACTCCCAGTCTCCCCAACTCCCAAACCATTGGATTCTACTTGCTTGGTTATTGTTCCATCGATATCTGAAATTATGATCTTGTCATTCCAGTTCCATAGGTAAATGGTTCCTGCACAGCGACATGTGCCTTGATACTGGGTTGTAATGCTAAACACAACATCATTCGGACCATCCTGAAGCTTCAGTTTTGCCTTTACAAAAGCAAGGGGAGAAGTGGTTAAATATATCTGTGTCGTTTAGATTCAGATACACAAATGCACAAAACAGCTTAAGTGAAGTGGAAACATTTCCTCTAGGTATGCAATGTTTGTCCACTAGAGTTCTCATCATTATTGCCTTTTTGTGGTCTCATCATTAAGTATGGTGCCTCCAATGTAGTAAGTGCTTAATGAATGCTGATTAACTGATATTGAATATGGAGGTTCTCAAAGGCTAGGCAAGGGGAGGAGGTGAGTAAGCTCCCTGGTAGGTCAATTATCTGAGCACTCATCCAAGTTCAAAGATACTCATCACCAGGTTGGTCACTTTTCAACCCCAGTAATCTTGTAAGACCTGTCAAGTCAAAGAGGGGGTACAATCTGCATTCATGGAGGGCGTAGACACATTGATGAAATTGGATATCCTTGAAATATTGAAGCATAATAAAAAGTCACATCAGTCTTTCCTATGGCCAAAGATATGTGCCATGCTGCCCAATGCAGAAATGCAAAAGTTTGTTAAAGAAGAAAATAGGTTTACTTCTATAAAAATCACCATAGTGATTCCAGGAAGCACAAATAGAGGCAGCATGGCATACACTGATTCACAGAAGCTGGGTTCAAATCCTATCTTTGATCCTGTGTGACCTGACCTTGAGGAAATGACTTAAACTCTCTCAGCCTCATTTCCTTTGTCTGTAAAATGAGTAGGTTGAACTCGGTGATGTCTGGGGTCTCTTTCTGACCACATGTGGAGTTTTCTTGGCAAAGACACTGGAGTGCTTCATCATTTCTTTCTCCAGCTCATTTTACAGATGAGCAACTGAGGCCAACAGGGTTAAGCGACTTGCTCAGCATCACACGGCTAGTAAGTGTCTGAAGCCAGATTTGAACTCAGGAAAACAAGTCTACAAGTCCAGGCCTGTACTCCACCCATTGTGCCACCTGGGTGCCCACACACAGTACAGGTCCTGGTAAAAATGACAGTTACACTCAACAGCAGTCATGTAGTGTAGGACTGGAAGGCAAGACTAAGACAGGATAAGTCTGGACCTAAATCAAATCAAGCTGTGGATGAGAACTGTAGCAAAAATGTGGGAGAAATAAACAAGAACTCTGTGTACTAACTACTACATGGGCTACTGATGCTCACTGTCTCTTGTGAGTCAACCATCTTTAAATGATCTCACAGGCTGGTAATAATTTACCATTTTCTGCAGGATAACTTTTTAAAATTTACCATATTTTTACTCAAGCCATTGAATTTCCTCTATTCAATTTTGAGGAGGAAATAAATGATTTTTTCTTCTTACAACATAAATTCCCCATTTTTACTTCAACATAAACAAACCTTTACCTGTTCTTAGAACAAGGGAGGGATTTTTTTTGGTGGGGGAGAAGTCAATTTTGTTAGAATCTACAAGATTCTAAGATAGGGAAGTATGACATTTATATGCCATAGAGGCCAGAGCACACTTCCTAGAGCTGGGACCCAGAAGATTCTGGTTCTAGAATGTGCTCTGCTCTAATCATGCTCTGTGATGCCCTGGGAAGTCTTTTAACCTCTCTGAGACTCAGTGTATTTTATCTAGATAGTGAGTTGTACTAGAAGATCTACAAAGTTCCTTCTCATTCTGAAAGTCAACAAATTGAAGCTCTCACATACTAGGATTAGCAATTTCCCTCTCCCTCTGTTCCAGCTTACCTGTTCCTCTGCTCCCTAATGGTTTTTCCTTTAAGGAGCTAAGAAATTCCTGGGCATGCTCAGTAGCTAAAGTTTTGAAACCTTAAGAAATTTTCATCATTTCACACTTTATGTTGAAAAACTTTCCATTGCTCCCTATTATCTACAACATCAAACCTTGTTTCTCTACTTATATTCAGGGGCTATCCACAATTCAAACTGATCATTCCATCCAATCTTATTTCCAATAAATTCCCAGCATAACCTAACTCTCTGATTTTGTTAGGCTGGTCTTTTCACTGCTCTGTCATTCACAACTTTGTGCCCTGGTTAATTTTGTTCCCACTGCCTGAGTTGCTTCCCTTCCCTTTAGCCAAAGCTTATTTCTTTTCAAGGCTCAGTGGAAAGTCCTACCTTTCCTCTGCAGCTTTGTCCAACTACCCAACCCTCAAGGATATCAACTTACTTTAAATTCTTGTTGTTGTCTTTAATCTCCGTCACACCATTAGGCACTTAAATGCCCTCTTGCCTGGCATCATTTTCTAATTATTTCACGGGCATTAGTCTCATCTTTTCAATTACCCTTGAGAATCTGTATGCTTTTGTGTCCTCCATAGGGCTTAGCATCAGCTAAGGAACACATTATATGCTCAACAAATACTTGTTAAGTAAAATTGTTAGTCTTCAAAATGAATAATAATCTGTCTTTATTTTAGGACACTTTCTTGTTCCCCCTGGATATCTATGCACCATAGCTCCTAGGTAAATCCTCTCTCCCGATGCAAGAAGAACATTCATATATTTAAGTGAAAATTATTCACATGCTTTTCCTTCCCTATTTTATAGTCAAAATACCTAGGAGAAGAAAATTTAAGGAAGTAAGAAATGAGAGTGATGAATTACATGACTGAATATATTATTTGTAAAATTTTCCTGAAAAAAAAAAATATATGTATACACACACACACACACACACACACACACACATACGTGTATATATGTGTGTTTGTGCCACTTGGCATGATGGACAAAAACACTTGTCTTGGTCTCATAGGACCTCAGTTCAAATCACTGCTTTGATATTTATCAGCTGTATGATTAGGCAACTGACTTAAGCAACTTAAACCTCAGTACCTTCCTCTATAAAATGGGAATGATGATTCACCAATTCCTTCAGTGTTATTGTCCTGAACATACTTTGTAAAATGGAAGTGCTAAATAAAGAGCACTATCACAACATACAATACAAACTTACTATTTGGTCTGAAGAAAGTCTAAGTGACTTCTTATAAGAAGTAGTGCTTCCATGGCTCAGGTGTTCTACTGGGACAGGATCAATTTTGAGGGAATCTTTAAGCTCCTGGGAGTCCTCATCACTAGAAGAATCATTTTCAGTTGGCCTGTACAACATCAATCAATGTTAGCATTTATTTAACAGCTATTCTCAGCAACACAATGATCCAAGATAATTCTGAAGAACTTAGGATGTTTCCACAGAAAGAACTGGTGAAGCCTGAATGCAGATTGAAGATAATTTTTGTTTACTTTCTTTATTGTCTATGTTTTCATTCACAACATGACTTACACTGAAATGTGTTTTGCATGATTATACATGTATAACCTATGCCAAACTGCTTGCTTTGTCAATGAGGGGAGGGAGAGAATTTGCAACTTAAAATCTGAAAAAAAGGTTAAAATTGTTTCTGCCTGTAATTGAGAAAAAATAAAAAATTAAATAGGAAAAAATTAGCATTGATTAAATGCTTACCATGCTGTGCTAAACACAGAGGATACAAAGAAAGGCAAAAAACATTTTCTACCCTCATGGATCTCACAGTCTAATGGAAGAAATGATATGCACTTAAAAAGGTATATACAAGAGAGATAAGGAATAGATGGAAAGCAATCTTAGAGGGAAAAGTACCACCAGCTAGGGGATGGTGATGGGAAAAACCAGCAGAAAGCAGCGCTTGAACTGAGTCTTACAAGAAGTCAGGGATTCTAGCAAATGGAGGGAAGGAGAAGGAAGGAGAGAAAACACTCAAAGCATGGAGAAAAGAACAGCAAACAGACCACTATGTCCGGAAAATGTGGAGGGGCACTCATGTATAAGGAGAAAGAGACAAAGGGTTCAGGTTGTGAAGAGGCTTAAATTTTAAACAGTTTCCACTTGATCCTCAAAGTAAAGGAGAGCCACTAGAGTTTACTGAGTGGGGTGGTGTGTGTGTATGTATATGTTTGTGTACATGACATGGTTAGGGAAAAAAAGTGATTCAGGAAAAACTTTGTAGTACTTAAAACAAGAATGCACTAAATTCCTACCCTATTTAAGGTACTATATTAGGTACTAAGGAAACAAAGATGAAGAAGACCTCAAGAAATTAGACATCAGAAAGAGAAAAGAGACAGAAAAATAAAACAGGAATATGCTGAAATACAATGCATGCATAGGACAGAGACACAGGGTTGTGAGAAATTAAAGGAGAGGAAAAGAGACCCAAAGCAGGCTGTGGAAGCTTTAGGGATAAGAAATATTGCAGTAGGTAGAGACAGGGACATGGGAGGTGGAGACAGGGACAGGGTCAAGGGAAGACAGTACGAGTAAAGGAATGGAAAAGGGTAGGACAAGAGCAAGGACACGTGGAGTAGTCCAATGTGGCTACCACCAAGGAGACAAAGGATATTGATGTGAGATAAAACTAGAAAATAACACTGACTACGGAGAGATTCTTGGGCTGAGGAATCTGGGTTTTATAAAAACAAATAACTGGGAGAGACAGTATGCATTTATCCATTACAAACAAGTTTAGCATGTTTTCTACTAGGTCAAAATATGCTGCTAAGTTGCTCAAGGGTAATTTAGGAAATACTTTAGGAATTGATTTATACTATGGATGGAAAAAAAGTCTAAGATATTTTCAATTAAAACAAGCAAATGCTGCATTTCATTTTCTAAATTAGAACTAGAAGATATACAAAAGATTAAATCAGACCTAATCCCTCCCATCACAGTACTTCAAGATGAGTAGAGAAATGCAATGTATAAATAAATTACTACAATACAGAATAGACCATGGTAGTAAGTATATAAATCTCCACAAGAGTTCAAATTACTCACTGACATAGAGGTGACCTGGGAATTTATAAGTTATACTGGTGAGCCCAGGCTTTGGGAGATTCTGCTAAGCCTGAAAGGCCCAGTGACAGTTTGTGTGCCTGTCATTTTAGGAACAATCTAAGTTGGAAAAGGCTCACCCCTAGAGGGTTTGCCACCAGTCAGTCCACTAGCAGTTTATTAAGTCCCTACTATGCACTGGGCACTGAGCTACGACTAGGGACACAAATAACAGTAACAACAGAAACAAAAGCCAGTCCCTGCTCTAAAGAAACTTATAGTCTAACGAGAGAGACAACATGAAAATAGCTATGTACAAACAACACACGTGCACATGCACACACACACACAGACGTGGTGCTAATCTCAGAAGGAGGGCTTATAAGGACAAGTGTAGGCTTACAGAAAGTGGGTCTTTAACTGAGATTTGAAGGAAGACTAGAGGCAGAGAAGATGAGAGGAAGATCAAGGGCTTTGAAAACCAGAGAGAGGATTTTATATTTAACATTGTGGTAATAGAAAGTCACTGGAATTTGCTGAATGGGGGTAATATATGGTCAGACTTGTGCTTTTAGAAGATCAATTTGACAGTTACGTGAAAGATAGATTGGAATGGAAAGACTTGAGGCAAGGAGACCAACTATCAGGGTATTTAAGTAGTTTTCACATAAGGAGATGAGGGTCTGCATGAGGGAGGTAGTAGTATTAGAGAAGAGAAGGGGACATATGAAAAAACATTAAGAAGGTATAAACTAATTTAAACTAATATAAACTAAACTATATTAACTAATTGGATGGTGGGTAATGCTAGGTTGTAAGCCTAGAAGATTTGGGAACATAGTGGGACCCTTGTTGTTAATAGAGAAGTTAGAAAGAAGGGAGGATTTGGAAAAGAAGATGAATTCAATTACGGACATGTTGAGTTTAAGTTGTTTATGATCATAGGAAGCTGGGGATGCAAGATAGGAGGAGTTCAAAAGAGAGGTTAGGGCTGGACAGGTAGATCTGAGAGTCATGTGTACAGAGATATATTATTAAAATGACAGGGAGCTGATGAGATCACCAAGGGAAACAGTATACAGATGGAGAAGAGAGCCTTGGGGGACCTCTACTGTTAGTAGGAGGGATCTGAATGAAGATCCCAGCAAAGACAGTCAGAGTAGTCAGACAAGTATGAGGAGAACTAGGATGGAGGAGGATTGTGAAAAACTAGAGGGAAGAGGAGGTCGATCATAGCATCAAAGGCTGCAAAGAATTTAGGAAGAATGTCAATTCAGAAAAGGACATTAGATTAGGCAATTAAGAGATTATTAGTAACTTTGGAGAAAAAATTTAGGTTGGATGATGAGGCTGCAAAAATGTGAATTTCATGTGTTTATTAAGCAACTCATGAAGACCACGTGCTATGATGAAAAGCTGTATTTTTTGTTTTGGTGACAGAAGTGGGAACCCTGATCCCCAAATTATTGAAAGACATGGGTGAAGACTAATGTATGACAAAAGTTCTGACAAGATTATTACCAATTGGGAAAACTTGGGATAGTTTTATTGAGTAAGTGATGTTTGAAATGGCTTTGAAGGGCAATCAGGGGTTCAGAAAGCATTGAGGGAATTTTAGGGATAGGAAAGAACAGAAAAAAAGGCACAATGTCAGGAAATGCCTAGGACAGGATGGTGAGCAGTTACTATGGCTACAGGGGAGAGTCATTATAGGAGACGTAAGGGTGGAGAGATAGGATGGTGGAGGGTCTTGAATGCCAGGCTTTTGAATATCAACTTCACTGGTTAGAAAATGAGATCATTGAAGGGTTTTAGACAGGAGTGACATGACGAAATCTTCACATACAGAAGCTTAACCTGGCAACACCATAAAGAATGAATTGAGAAGGGAGAGAATGTAAAGAACACCAAGCAATTAATAATTTTATTTTTTGAGTCCTACTCTTTTCTTTCTCAAGTAAAAGCCAAGAAACATAAACAATTGCCTTATACAAGAAGAGTAACATTAGTCTGTCAATAATTCTATTACCTTTGGGTTGTTTATGGCTCTACCACCTTCACAATCTCACACACTTATGAACTGACTGGAAATCCTAAATAATTAACCAGCAATTTTCTTTGGCTAATGAGGCTATTTCTTCTTGATTCCCACAATCTGAATGTAATTAAAACTTGTCCATGATTTGCTATGTCTTATTATATTTTTAGTTCTAGTAACTAAGGTCTGCTGATGCCTTTTTGCAAGGGATATCTGAATTTTGAAAAGGTACAGTTTAAAGAAAATTTAACTGCTCCTATTTAATTTAAAAGCCAAGAATACCACCTAAAGATTTTATTCACAATCTTAAAAGATGAAGATGAAGGAAGAAGAAAATAAATTGAGGGAAAGGAAGAAGAGGAATATTTAAATGGGAAAAGGGCAGAGACCAATGGAGAAAATTCAGCAGAAACCCTAACTTTTGGTGTTAAGAAAAAGGAATAATTTGGTGATTCAACTCTACCAATGGAGAAAATTCATCAGAAACCCTAATTTTTGGTGTTAAGAAAGAGGAATAATTTGGTGATTCAACTCTATACACCATACTGGTTTAATTTTACTAGTGCCAACTTTTTCAAAGAAGCAAGGAGAAAAGTGTGCTTCTCCAGAGAAATGGTATCTTAAGGGGTACATCATCTAGTCTCCAAGGTCCTCTTCTTTTGTATCTTTTTAAACAAGCGCTACTTTAAGGTAATCCTTCAAATTCACATATTTAATAATATGGTTATCATGACAGATACTTTGTCTGTTACTGCATATTATATTTTCATCTGACTTTACATGTTTTTAGAAAAGTCAAAGTGAGTATCTTCTAACTATCTAAGTAATTCAAAATAGTTTCCAACTAATGACATCTAAAAAAACCTTTCTGGCCCCAAATCACAGAATGATTTTGAAAAACAGTAGTCAATTCATTTAGTCCAGAGAAAGAGGAAAACAAATCAAGTTAAATGCTTGAGTAATGATGAAAGGGCACTCACCTCATATTTGTCTGTTCTTTTGCATTCATTGGCAAGTCACTTGTTTGTGGTACCTCAGATTTCCCTTCTTTGGCCTCTGGTGGCTTAAAAACATACAGCACACACAATACATCACATATTAATAACAGCAGAAAAACAAGGACATCCAGGACTGATTCATGAATGCCTTCTGTCACATCCCTTAGAAATGACGGTCTAGTATCTTGCTATTGGAGCACTTAATTCCTAAACTAATCACAAAACAGCCATTCCAGGGGTGGACTCTTATTGTGAGAAAACTCCTCTTCCTTATAGTGAAACAAAATCTACCTCCCTTTAATTTTAACCAGCAGTGTGCTGGTGAATGTTTAAAAAATTACTTTCTAAGGAAAAAAACAATGTACTCAGGACACATTGCAAAGTTTAACTTGCATTATTGTCTTCTTCATCACTTTCTTAAGTCTAGACAATAAATGAAACAGAAACAAAAGCCTGATTGGTAGCATTTGCTGATTGCTGAATGTCAATACTCAACACAGAAGTTACTCAAAGTTTTTCTTGAAACAATATTGCTGTTAACTGTATACAATGGCTGAGTGATGTCATTTTGACTATTATAAAACCATAAATTAAAAATAAAAGACAAGCAAAGAGAGATGCTCTCTGCATCCGGAGAAAAACTGATAAATAGAAGTTTGTATAGAATAATTTTACAACTCTCTCCACATACATACATATATATTTGTCTGAATGGTAGCCATCTCTAGGGCAGGAGGGTGAGGAGGGAAGAAAAAAATAAATTTACATGACAACTTGGTTGTATATTTGGAGGGAATAGCAAGTAGTACATGATAAGATTGACAGTTTCTGGTGCAATCATATTTTTTATTGTATTATGTTATGGAAATGCTTGCTTTGTTTCCTGCATCAAAAACTAAGTTTAAAAAAATACTCAACCCAGAAAATTTAACAATACAAGCTAGCTTCCCCATAGCTCTGACTTTAACCCCTTGCTGTTACTTCTGTCCTCTGAAGCTACAGAGGAAAAACTTAATTTTTCTTGCAGGTAATAGACTTCAAATAATTGAAGAGCAGTCTTGGACTTCCTAAATCTTCACCTCTTTAGTCTCAATTTTGCCTGTTCCAACTCAGTAAGAGTTCCTTTGTGCCAGAGATTCAAATAGAGGCAAGCGAGGGGGGAGAGAAACAAAGTCCAAACAGGTCAGCCAAACCAAACAACGTGTTTGCGAGTGTATGCAATGTCCCTCGCTTACAGTCTTCTATCTTTCTAATGAAGGCAAAGAGGTGCATTATCTCATTTCTTCTTTGGGACCAAATTTGATCATTGTAATTACAGAGCATTCAGTTTCAGTGAAATGTACTTCCAGAATAATTGTGTAGATAAAATTGCTGTGCAAAGTATAGGTTTTCCAAACTAAAGCACAATGACCCTGTTGAATTCTTTCACTTTATAAAAGGAACCATTTCTTATTTCTGAATTTGAGAAGAGGAGGAGTATGCAGTCATCCCCATTACCAAATGTATGGAAGTACTATTACCATTCCAGTACACTCAAGTGTGAACTCTCCAAGTTAACCACTTAGGGAACTTATTTCTTTTAAATATTCAGAAAGAATGATTAGCTCTGGTTTCATTTAGGAATATGTATTAAGTATTCATTATGTACAAAATCATGGGGAGAAAAAAAAAGATGAAATAAAACACAACCTGTACCTTTGGGCAGCTTAAAAATCTAACAGCAGAGGTAACACTGTACACCAACTCTGTAAATAAATTAGGATAAGGTATCTTTACCTGTTTAGCCATACTCTCCTTTTTGCGCCAGAACCACCATCTTCCAGACTTCTTTGGCATTTTGTCTTTGACCCAGGATTCAACGGTAGCCTAAAAGCATTTGGTCCAAATTATTTCAAATACTTTATCAATTATATTAGACTCCTGTTACAGGACGTGAATATACTAGGCTATCTATTTCCCTCTTAGTACAATCTTTTCTCAGCAGACAGTTCAGGCTTTTAAAATCAACAGACCTGCCTTAATCACAAAGTTATTACATGGCTGGAGGTTTCTTGAGGTTTCAGCAGCTCATTTCATCTGTTCTATCTTTGTCCTCTTCCCCACAGTCAGGCCTCAAAGTTTGATATTGGGTGGCTACATAATATGGAAACAGTAATATGGAGATACAACATGGTAACAGTGTACCTAAGAGGCAGACAAAAAAAAATATCTCCTCGATCTATTCATGGATATCCTCTTGAACAAGTTCAAATATTCTCCAGACCCACCAGCCTGTATAATCCGTACTGGCCTTAGGGACACTGACACCATTCCCTTGCTAAGCCTATCACTTTCTCCTATATTTATCCATACTTAATAGACTGAGAAAATAGTTCAACTTTGCATTCATTCCTGTAGTAAATACACTCAAATTCTGTGTACAAGTATGGCCTGGCAAGTAATAAAAGAAGGGATAAAGTTTTTTTTTTAATTTCTTCTAGACCAATTACATTTATTTCTAAGATAGCATGGCAGTGCAATGAAAAGAAAAATTGGAACCGGAGTCTGAGGGGCATTGAGCTCCAATTCTGCTTCACATATTTAGCCCAGTGACCCTGGGCAAGTCTATTTTCTCAATTATAAAATGAGAATAACAACAGCGTCTACATCACAGGGTTGTTTTGAGAACAGAAGGAGATAGTCTATGTAAAGCGCTTCGCAAAACTTAAAATGATATCAAAATTCTAGTTAGCTATCATTTAACTGAATTGCCTGGTTTCTTTGTGGTGCCAGGGTGCACTAATTTGTATAGCTGCATTGAACTATGAATCTTTTAAAATATTTGGTCTTACAGAATCCTCAAAGAATGAAAAACATCCAGTAAACAAATGTATACATTTGGGTATTTTGCAAGCGCCATCCATATTACACTTTTTAAAGGTAGCAACAGAGGCCTGGAACGGCTTACCTTGGGCAAGCTCTTTTGGAACACCTGCAAGCTTAGGATCATGGGAGCAGCCAAGGCCCAGTTATAGTACCTGTCATAAATACAAATGATCAGTGAGGAACTATTAGATAATTCAGTGGGAATTAATTTTAAAACATTCAGAACAGCCTATTTGTGTTGGGAGGTAAGGAAGATTAGTAAAATTTTTTGCCATATGAGTAATACTGGCTTTAAGTCAAATTGTTCTGGAAATGCAATATTCAAGAAAATAACATTCATTTCAACATTTCACTTTCAACTAAATGTGGTTCAAGTTTGAATTTGCATTTCGAAGTCATTGCCTATTTCCTTATTCAAATTAGATGATGTACTTCAAAGCAAAAAATGAGGTGAAGTTTCATCAAGATTTCAGTGCCATTTCACCTCACTAAAAAATAATCACAGAAACAAATGGTATTTACCGGTTATAGATCCGTATCACTAGATTAGGATTATCTATAAGTCCAGGGTTTTCTGCAAATTCATGGTAAGTAATGATATGTTCCATGAATTTTTCTGAAAGGCAAAAAAAAATTATGTTCACTTTGGTTAGAAAAATAAAACCATCACCAAGTCCCTATAACAAAAACAAAGTCAAGTTGATTTCCTCTACTTACATTAAAATTCTAGAAGAGGATTTTCAGATAGGCATAGAAAGAGCTTTACTGAACTTGTGTATTTATCAAAATCAATCCAGAAACACTTTCACAGGAAACAGGGAAGACTCATATCCCAGACCCCCTTTCCTCTTACCTAATCCCAGACCCCACTAAGGAATAAAAAGAGAAGGAGAATGGCAAAGATGCTTATATATGTATCACAGATGAACCCATCTAGAGGAGCAAAAATCCTATCCAAGAACAACTAGTAACTTATCACTAAGCCAGAGTGTGATGAGAAGAACCTCTTTAGTAAATGAAGGTCATGCATGTGGCAAAAGTAGACTGTATTCTAAGGTTAGAATTAGAATATATGCTACATCATAAAATAATTTCAGTATGATGCAATTTCTTATTTAGGGGGCATATTAGAGAATGCATCTCTCAAGTGTTTGAGATCAAAAGATTCATTCATTGGGTAAAAAAAAAATTGTATGCTCTTACCTCCCAGAAAGAGGAGCAGGAGCCTAGAACATGATGAAGTCATCTAGTACTAACTAGATAGGGGAATAGAAATATACCTACTTGAAAAATATAGACAGGAATCATGTGAGGAATGAAATGATGTGGGGTAGGTGAAGAATGCCTGGAATCCCAGAGAAGTAATAAAGAAATGGTGGCCCCGGTTACACCATGCTGAGAGTGCTGGAGCCTGGATGGCTGAGTTTGATAGAGGATTCACCCTTGGGTTTCTGAACCCTAAGAGGAGAACACTCACTAGTTGCTATACGAAGACTGAAAGAAAGGGACTAAAATGAGACTGCCTGTAGATGTGATTAAAACTCTGCTGTGAATTTAAATGAACTGCATTTTTCTCCTACTCTGCTGTGGGTACATGGAGAAATGGATGAGAATTTGATTCTTAGTCTCTCTTGGAGGAAATGGGAACCAAGTCTCCGAGGATGGGCACTGAAAATTCTTGCTACCTGATTTCACTTCCTTGTTATTGGCCAGCTATTCTTCTCTTTCATTAAGTATTATCTGCTTTGAATTCATATGCATCTTGCCTGATCTGGCCAAAAGATTTTGGGTAGGCCTACGAAACTATAGATCTGAATAGGGGAGGTATCCAAACAAGTACCAGAAATCTGGGTGTATCTGAGAAAGGGTCTACACTTAAAAATAAAACTGTTAATTCTGGGGCACAAAGTACCAAGAAAAAGTGTCATTTAGTTCTTGCTACATGTTGATCCAATTTCCTTCATTTCTGTTCTTCTAAGTCCTGACTAAAAATAAAAACCAAAAAATCTTCTTCTGTTGATTTCTTCATTTCTTTTAGGAAGAATTTATGCCCCCTAAAACACTAGGAAAGGATAAAGCATTTACATAGGCAGATTTAGTATTATTTTTTCCTTTGGCATACTAAATAAAAACATAGTAACCAGACTAATTTCACTAATATTGAAAATGACTCCACAAACACGTTGAAGGGAAGGATAATGAAACTCAAATTCATACTCCCAACCTACTTGACTGTGTCCTATGAATAAAACCAAGAGGCACATTGCCACTTAACAGTATACAAGAAAATCACAACAGAAATGGGGTGGGGTGGACACACAACAAATAGTCTGTAAACCCTGAAATAACATCAAAGAGAAAAGTGATGAGAGGATAGTTCTACGGTGAGGTTAGCCAGAGGACCTTCAAATCAAAACCTGGTGAGAAATAAACTGTCAATTCATATCTCACTCCATTTACTATAATGAATGGAAAGAAGATCTTGAACTACAAAGAAATTCCACCAAGGAACTACTGGCCAAATCCAGAAACTTTTTTTAAAAGCACAAAGTTTACAGAGAGAAGGGATTACCAAAAGAGTTGAAGTTGTTTTTGTAACTACACACATGGGTGGTTTCTCCTCACTGAGGATGCTTCAACATAGAATAATTAAAAAGTCACTGGTCTTGGGATATGCAGGAGCTGAATTCAAGGCCTGGCTTGAATGTTTACCAGCTAACGTCCCTTAGCTACTAAATACTAAGATCCTAGTTGTGTGACTATAGGCAAGTCATGTAAATTCTCTGCAACTGTTTCCTTGCCAGAAATGGGAATATTAGTATTACCTACCTCATAGGACTAATATGAGGAAAACATTTTAAAAATCTTATGGTACTAGATAAATTTGAGTTTTTCTTCTACAGGGAAGCCCTTAAGCCAGGAAGATGGACCTTTCCTAGCAGTTCCTGTGACAATTATTAAAACCAAGGCAGGAACTCACTGAAAAGATCACTTTCCTAACTGAAAGATTACTGAATACAGATGTCCCCACGGGGTGTGTGGTTTCTTCTGTTCTTTCCAAAGTCTATTCTTTCCCTTTCCCCCTCTAAAGAAAACAAAAATTAGAATGATTACTCGATCACTGTATTTTTGAGAAATCCTTTGGTAAGTGGGGAGTTGGATTAGACTGTCATCTTTCTCCAGCTCCAAACTCTCTGCCTCCCAGCTTCCTTCAAGTCCCAACTAAAACCCCTGATACCCCTCCATGCTAGTGCCTTTCTCCCACTGATTATCTCCCATTTATACTATGTATATCTTGTTTCTATGTAGTTGTTTTCATGTTGTCTTCCCCATTGGACTGTGAGCTTCTTGAGAATGGGACTGTCTTTTGGTTTTCTTTGTATCCCCAGGCCTTAGTACACTGCCTGGCCCATAAAGTTTATTGGCTGACATTGACTTTGTGTATATGGTGAGAAAAAGTGACCTGTTCAACAATCTTAACCTAGCAACGATTCAAATAAGTAAAGCTCCATTAACTATACTTGTGAAAGTCTCTGTTTGCTATCAATCCTATTTGATATTTTAAAGGTATATTAAAAATAAGCATGTCCTGCCAGTATAGATTTTAAAATTAAATGCATCTTCTCTTCCTACCACCCCCTCTCAACTGAATAATAAAAATAAAAGAAAATTAAAACTGCAAAACAAGTATGTATATAATAATCCAGCAAAACAAATCCCCGAGCTGGTCATGTACAAAAATAGATGTTTCATTCTGTCTTTAAGTCCATTATGCCTCTATTGGGAGGTAGGTAGTGTGCTTTATCTTTAGTTGTTTAGGATTATCTACCAGAAACTAGACTTTAAAAAAGCATCCTATACTATTACTATGGGGAGGTGCCTCTTATTCCCTCAAAACACTAGGTGTAAAGTTACAGCATGTAAATCAGGGTATAAGCTCAGGATCTGTTTTTTCTTTCTGAAGTGAGGACAGCACTCCTCTTACATACCTTTTGATATCTCTCCATTCTCACTGAGGCCTCCACAAAGTGAGAGGGTTACATCAGGCAAGTCCATTGCAGAATCAGAAAGGCATTCTGTACCACTGTCAGCGGCTGCACTTCCCACTGACTGAGGAGACTGAGAGCCAGACAAAGTATCAGACTCGGTCCACTGTCTAGAACCTGGATCAGAATCACTGGAAGGAAAAACAAAGCACTATTCATCCACAAAGATTTACCATACCATATTTAATAGATTGGTAACTCCATTCTAGATCAAATGATATTATGCAAATAAAAAACTGTGACCCTGAGCAAGTCAGTTTGCCTCAGTTTCCTCATTTGTAAAATGAGCTAAAGGAAATGGAAAACCACCCCAATATCTTTGCTAAGAAAACTCCAATGGGGTCATGAAGAGTCAGACACAACTAATCAATAACAACCTAAATAGAGACTACTTTTAATTGACTACTTTAAATTGTAAGCTTCTTGAGGGCAAGGACTATCTTTTGCTTCCTTTTGTATCACCAGTGCTTAGCATAGTACCTGGCATATAGCAGATACTTAATAAATGTTTACTAATTGATTTATATTTTATCAGTATGTCAGATACTATGTACTCTCTTCCCTGACTGGGAAGGGCATCTGATGGATCTCAACTTTTATCAGAAGGAGGGAAGTCCTAGTGCAGAAACTTCCTTCAGTTTAGCAATTCATGTGTTAATTTAAGAGAGTTACCTAGAGTCTCCAAGAAGTTTGCCTAGAGCCACTAAAGAAGTCAAGTGACTTGCCCATGGTCACAAATCTAGAATATATCGGGATTTGAAATCTAGGTTCTTCCTAACTGCAAGGTGAGTCTTCTATCCAGTACTATAAGCTGCCTCAATAAGACCATGAAATATAGAATATACACTTATTTACTAAATGGTTTAACAAACACACACTCATTGCTAGTCTTACCTAAATCATGTAGCTGACTTTAAAATTTTCTTATTAAGAAACATACCACACATATAAAAGGCAGGTAAATATTGTATATGTTCACTAAAGCCATTCACAGAACAAGGCAAAAATGTCAATTACATTAGCAGTCTTTCTGATTTTAATAAAGGGTTATAAAAGCAGAAGTACTTATTTAGATTTCCACAATGAAAATTACAGTGTCATTAAAAAGAGCATGATGTTTAGAAACAGTTTGATCCTAAAATCCTGGAAAAAAGTGGAGGTATTTTATTATACTGCAGAAAATTACTACGGTTTTTGAGAACCACTAAGCTGTGCTCATCTCAAAAGCCTGAAAGGTGGAGATGGAAGAAAAAGAAAATTCCTGGGAGTTCAGACATCCTTAAGAAAAGGAAAGATTATCCAGCAATATCACTTCCAGGACTGTATCTCCAAGAGATCATAAAAATGGGAAAGAGTCCCACGTATACAAAAATATTTATAGCAGTACTCTTTGTGGTGGCCAAAAACTGGAAATCAAGGGGATGCCCATCAATTGGGGAATGGCTGAATAAATTATGGTATATGAATATAATGGAATATTATTGTGCTATAAGAAATGATGAACAAGAAGACTTCAGGGAGGCCTGGATAGACTTATATGATCTGATGCTGAGCGAAAGGAGCAGAACCAGAACGTTGTGCACAGCAACAACCACAGTGTGTGAGAGTTTTTTCTGGTAGACTGGGCACTTCACAGTAATGCAAGGACTTAAAAAAATTCCCAGTGGTCTCTTAAGGCAAAATGCCTTCCACATCTAGAGAAAGAACTATGGAATTCAATCACAGAATGTAACAGAACATTTTCTTTTGTATTACGTTTTGGTTTGTTTTATGATTTCTCCCATTCATTTTAATTCTTCTATACAGCACAACTATGGTGAAAATGTATTTAATAGGAATGCATGTGTAGAACCTATATAAAATTGTATGCCATCTTGGGGAGGGAGGGGTAAGGGAAGAGGGAGAGGAAAAAAAATCTTATGGTATATATGGTAGTGATTGTAAGAACACTGAAAATAAATAAAATTAATATAAAAATTAAAAAAAGGAAAGATTTAAAAGAAATGAGCAGGGGCAAAATTGCTTTTATGTTAATAAGAGTACTAATGACATTCAACTTTGGGAATACAGGAGGACTATGGCCTGTATAGAAACTGATCAACTCTATTTGTGAAGGACACTATGGTAGATACTGCTTATACTAAACCAGGAATGAAATTGTCCCTGTCCTCAAGGAGCTTTGTTGAGGTAATTTTAATTTGCTTGACAAAACTTTTTCTATAAATAGATGCAAAACACTACAACCCAGGTAGATCATGACAAATTTAAATTACTGTAAGCCAGGTTAATAAGATTTTGTTCTACTTATGGCTACTGGGATCAGGAATGGCCACAATTGGCAACTGGGATCAGTTTTAGGGTGCTTGTCTGCTAATTATGGCACTACAAAAGCATACAGAGTCTGAAAACCATCACCAAAAAAAAGCACAATTTTTGCATTTTCCAGAACCCAAAGCAATCTTCAGTTCTGGTCCAATGTCTTTTATTCCTGTTCTTATCTTTCTGAATCATTCTACAACAAACTGGAACATCAGGCTAATCTGAGGGCTGTCTTTCCTAAGAACATGGTTAAATACAATACCTTTTGGGGAAATAGAGCGCTGCGACTTCAGGTTCCAAGCCTTTTAGGTCATCTAGGTAAATATCATCAGGTCCCTGGTGCTGGCTTCTCTTGTGGACACCTGTCGTCACAGGGCATTTTTAATGAAAAGCATGAAAATCACTGCCTATCAGAGCTGACGTCAATTTATTTCAACTGCTACCCAAAGCATAAATATGGTCAACAACATCTCCCCCTACTGGTGTAACTATTAGAAACCACTCTCCTTCCAAGTGGACATATGTTCACTAATCCACCCCATGAGTCCTTTAAATCAGTTTTCAATTAACCTGACTAGTAGGATTCAGTCCAGATGCACAAACCAGCTATTATTTTGGTATTTACTTAAAATCTTCAATTGAGACTAATTGTCAGTGGTGCAATATGTGGGACAGTGTTTACATTCTGTATTTCTTGAGGCAGCCTAAATGGGGAACTTCACAGGCTCAATAGAACTGAAAATAAGTGATTTCACAGAACAGATATCATTAATAAATTTGAACTGTCATGGTTCTGCCATAGTTGTGTCATAATAAAGACTTTTTCTGTAGCTGATCAGGGGTTTTCGTAAAGCTACCTATGAAAATGTCATGTTAACAACTGTAATCTTGGTAACGATATGCTTTACACTTTACTGAGCAGTAAAGCTGGTATAGTGGGAAAAGCACAGGTCTAGGATTCAGAAGACCTGAGGTTCTAGGAAGGGCTTGTTATATAATTTTTGAGCTGTAGGCAATTAACCTACCTGAGCCTGTTTCCTTCCTTTTTCCCAAAAAGGCAACAATAACACATGAGATCAAATGTGGACCTAGCACACTGTCTTTCTTATAGTTAAGTGCTCAACAAATGTTCAATGAGTCAAATGAGATTATTGTTAATATACATGGAAGACTTTAAACAGTGATAAAACTACTATGTGAATAAAAGGTTATTATTTTGCTCTTTGAGAAAGGGCAAACTAATATTACAGGTGATGACAGAAGATTATCACATTCGTCAGTATATCCATGGCTCAATATGGATGTGAGGACAATTCTCTTTCCTGGTTCAGAGCTCCATTTGCTGTATTACCCCAATTCTTTGGACAAGAATCATAGGTAAAACAAACGGAGGAACCAAATATAGTTATGACAAACTTGCTTATTATACACACAATATTAGAAAAGAGCCTTAAAAAAATTCTGGCCAACCATACTGTCAATTTTCTGTATAATTCAAAGGCTGATGTTTAATGGACGTTTTTATATAGCTTCCAGGTTTGCAAAATCCTTTATATACTACATCTCCTTCTATTTCACAGCAACCCTTTGAAATAGGTAGTAGGCATTTTTTCCCCATCTTACAGAGGACATAACTGAGGGGCAAAGAGGTTATTTGGCTTGCCCACAGTTAGATAGTTAGAATACAAAAAGGAGGGAGAAACCAGGTCTTCTTTTTTCCTTAAATACTTCTCAAATCCAGTGAATCTCTCCCATGTTATAAAGTACTGAGAAAGCAAACAAGTTTGACAAGCTACATCACATTCTGTACCTGAAGTCTCCCACCTTATTCTATTGCATCTAAATATTGTTTATTAATATATTTATTCTTAATTTGAGTTTAACTGCTTTTTAGCAATGTGTTAATTTACATTCGTATTGTCACTGTGTAGGATGCCCTCATTTCATTATAAAGTCTTTGCATGTTTCTCTGAGCTCCTCATTCCCCATTTCTTATGGGACAACTATCACATCTCTCTACAAACACACTACAATTTGCTCAGCCACTTTTCAATTAATGGACAATCACTTTGTTCCTAGCATTTTGATACAAAAGAATACTGCCATAAATATTTTGTACTGATCTCCTTTGGACATATGCTCAGTAATAGGTTTACCAAATCAGAGAGAACAGTTAAATGATTTTTCTCCCATAATTATAACCATTTCCTAGACACACCAGCAGTTCAGAGCTTCACCAACAATGTATTAGTGCTGTCTTCTTACTACTTTTTCCACAATGACCATTTCCATTTTAAAAATAATCTTTGCTAATTTGATGAGAGTGCAGCATTGTTGTTTTAATTTGTATTTCTCATATTTGGGGTATTATTCCAAACGGTAGATGATACCTGGTATTTCTTCTGAAAATGGTTTGCTCACATCCTTTGCCTCCCAATGGCCCAATGCCATTTCTGTTCTGTCCCCTCTACAATTTCTCCTTAAATTCTCACTGATGTAGCTAATTTCTTAGGGCTTCACTTCACTTTGCATGTGATAATCTAATGGCTTTTTGTTATGACCTTTTGTTTAGTGCTGGGATCAAGCTCAGCCTCATATAATTCAAAAATCAGACTATCAAAACGTTGTACTATCTATACTCAGGACTGTTAACTCTGAATTAAAAGCAAATAAATACCTTTCTTCTTTGATGGGGAATCCAGTTTAGTGACTGGCTTTATTTCTGATGATGGAGGCTCCACTGATGGGTTAGGGAGAGGATCTGCATCTAACATAGACAACGCTTGTGAGCTTTCAAGAGGAGGTTCAAGAATTGCAGAAGCAATGGACGTTGTCTCATCCGGCTCCCTGATCTGCGTGCAGAGTGCTCTTGGCTTTGGTTTTACTATTGTACACACAGTGTCTTCCACGGAAGCATCCTTCTCAACTTCATTTACCAGGTTATCTTCATTGGGGATGACCCTAAAATGGGTATTTTCTGATGGTGTGATGGTAGCCGTTCGAGGGTGATCTGATCTCTCTTTCTTGCTGATCTGAAAATGATAGGATATAATTGTTAGAAAAAGAGAACTGTCAACTCTGTTACTTCTGGAATGCCTTTCTCTTGACGTCCAGTCTCCCATCACCAAAAGTCTATTTAACATCTTAAACTGGATTTCTCATAGATATTGTAAACTCAACATATCCAAGACTAAATATTTTCCCCCAAATTCTTCCCTTTTCCAAATATCAATTACTACTGAGGGTACCCATAACCCTCCCACTTTGTAATCTAAAAGTCATCCTTTGGTTCCTCAGTATCTCCCACATTCTCTATCCAATCTGTTGCCAAGTTCTGGCATTTTCTACCTTTGTAAGGTCCCATGTATATATATTCCCCCTTCTCTTCTCCACACAGCCCAGCTGTAATGGCATAGGCCTTCATCACCCAATCCTTGTACTACTACAATAGCTTGCTGGCTGGTCTCGATCACTGACTCTTTCCACTCCAGTCCATCCTCCACTCACATATTAAAGTGATCATCCTATTGTGCAGGGTGGGTTTCCCTTGCCTGCAACTCAAGAAACTCTAGTGACTTCTAGTAGCAAATATAAATTCCTCTGACTTCCACTACCTAGCCCATTTCGAACTTTCCAGTTTTCTTACACTTTATTCCCCTTCACATATTGAATGACCTAGAGACAATGATCTCCTTGCTTTTCCCCATATGCCACACGCAGTCTTGTGACTTCGTGCTTTTTTTCTGGTTGTTCCCATTTCTGGAAGTGCTATTTCAGCTCTGCCTCTTAGTTTTACTGGCTCCTTTAAAGGTATACTCAAATCTGACTTTCTACTAAAAAGCCATTCCTAGTACAATCCTCTTCCCCTTTAAATGCTTCAACCTTCCCTGCGAGATTGCTTCTAATTTGCCCTATCTGTATCTCATCTGTATGCTTTTTCAATGTTGCCTCCATGATTAGAGTGATATACTTCAAGGCACAGACTGTTTTCCCCTTTCTTTTTTATTTCTAGTACTTAACATAGTGACTGGCACAGAGTAAGCAATTAATAAATGCATATTGATGCCATCTGATTTATAACACATAGCATACAGGTCTGAATACAGCTTGTGCCCCTGAAATGGGATCTTTCTGGAAGGAAAAACAATTGGAAATATACAATGAAAAGTAACACTAATTATAGGCTACATTCAAGTTTTCTACAGACTTGATTTTTTGAGGAAATAATATATGGCCTCCCTTTTGATGAAGATACATGTTTTTACAGTGAACAGCTAATATATAGAATCATGTCTCAGAGTGAAAAGAGACCTCAGAGGCCATGCAATCAAACATCTGAATAAGGTTCACATACCTGACAAGTAGTCAAACAGATTTTGCTTAAAGATCTCTGGTAAGGGAGAACCCTCAACTTCCTGAGAAGCCCATACTACTTTTGATAAGTGCAATCAAACATCTGAATAAGGTTCACATACCTGACAAGTAGTCAAACAGATTTTGCTTAAAGATCTCTGGTAAGGGAGAACCCTCAACTTCCTGAGAAGCCCATACTACTTTTGATAAGTTCTAATTTTTAGGAGGCTTTTGCTCCTACATCAAGTCTAAATTTGTCCATTCACAATTTTCATCCATTTATCTTAAGTCTTATCCATTGAAGCTAGGTAGAACATATCTAATCCCTCTTTCATGTGAGGGCCCTTCAGCTATTTGAAGAAAGTTATCATAGTTTCCCCTCCCCCTTCTCCACCAAGTCTTCTACTCTAGATATAATCTGACCACGGCAGAGAAAAAGAAACCATCACTTCCCCACTCTTGGTCACGATGCCTGACTTCTATATTATGTGTTATAGCTTGAAGTTCACTAAAATCGCCCCAAATTTTTAGCGAAACTATTTCTTATTTATATCTTCTCCCCATTTCACATATAGTCAAGTAACAGGTTTAACTCAAGGGTAAACTTTATATTTACTGCAAAATTTCATCTTACTGGATTTGGCCCAATTTTCTGGTCTGTACAGTATAAATGTTTGAAAAGACACTTGTAGTAGAGTTATGCAACCACAGGAGGGCACTCAAGTCATTTCTATTTGTGAAAGCAAATCTGAAATTCCTGTTACAAGCGTTTAATTTTTATAAGCAGAAAAACCACAGCCCATTCATCCCACATGTATATTATTACCTTGGTAGACTCTGGGAAACCTCCCCAGGTCCATTCCATGTGAGATTCTGATCTGAGCAAGCTCTCAGCAGGTTTCACTTCGAGCTCTGAATCACTCTTAGGACAGGCAGCCTGAGAGAAGGCACTGTCAACACAAGCAGAAAGACATGGCGGAGTGACTGAAAAAGGCAGATAACCTATAGGCCCCTTTAGCTTGCCATGATTCTTCTAAGTCTGGAGGGTACATGTAGGTTGGATTTACCAGTTTACCCTGCAGATAGAAAGCCCCCAATGAGAAACAGTTTCAGTTTTTCCTTCACAAGGCAGAAAGACCCCAGAAGTCTTTAAGAACATTGAAAAAACTTAAAGTCTGGTCGGATGGCTTCACTTTCACACTTTGTCTGCTTTTAATAATATTCTCAGTTTAAAAAAATGTCAGTGGCTGACCTAGGATCAGAATTTCAAGAGTTTTAAGGCCCCAAGCTCAGAGTTGCATGAATACCATGACATTGCAATTTGGAAGACAGACAAACTAGACACAGGTTGATAGACACAAAGCAAGAGAGAATCCAATTCATATCAGGGAGAAAAATCTCAGGTTTTTATCACTAGGAAAAGACAGAAAGGTAATCTGATGTCTGCTGAAAAAGAGAACAGCCATTTAACAAGTCTGCCTAAGTCCTTCTTGCCTTCAAGAATTCAAATAAATGAAAAGAGAAGTTAATAAAATTATTTACTTGTCCAAAGGGGACCAATCTCCATCAGATAATGGGTAATGTTCACTGGAATGGAAGATCAAAGGCTCCTTATATTCTTCCTCCTTCATTGTAGCAGCTGAAGGTCCTCTGTGGAAGAAAGAAGAAAGAATGGTGGAAATGACTACCATTGATTATAACCATGCAGGCCTCCAATGACAATTCTCTCAATCAAAAGAAAGAGAAAGAGGATAGGTTAGTAAAAACAAAGATTTCCAAAAGGAAAAAATAATGGAGATGGGGCTGTTACTAGTGACGATGGGGGGATAAAGGAGCTTCACAAGTTACTTCAATTGCCATTTCCATTTGGGGAGGAAATGTCATTCAAAAGAATATTTCTACTTAGTAGCTGTTAATTTATAAGAAAATATAGCAACTATCTCATGCCATGGATTACACACTTCAAAAATTTAGAGATAACAATAGATAAATTACTTAAGGCAGATTTTTAGCTCAAGGATTAACTTAGAATAGATCCTCTTCCTCCCATAAATTGACAATTTCATTATTTATTAGCACCAATTCCAGGATACAGGAGTGGTAATGAGGAACCTGTGAACGTAGATTAAATGTTATTGCCTTCCAGGAACTCCTGTAGTTATTTTGTGAGTGAAGAGAAGAAAACTATTAGTTACAGTAAGATTTTAAACCAATTTCACATATGACCTTTTCTCATTTGCATAGATGAAGCTGCACATATAAAAAGTCACCATCCTTGCCCACATCATAAATATTACATAAATAGAAAAAGATACAATTTTTCTTTGATGACTCCCCTCTTAATTGAAAATAATGACTGAGAATTGAATGACATCAGGAGGCATCCCTATAGGACTTTAGGATAAGGAAGACGTGTTCAAATTTCATCACTTATACATACCAGCTGTGTGACCAGCTGTGTGACCATCACTAAGTGACTTAACCCCTCAGTATTTGAGGAAGTAAATCTATAAGTTGCAGAAAAGGTACTGACCTGAGAGGTTACAAATCCAATTCCTATCCCTAATTCACTGTCCACTCCTGTGGATACAGATGAAGTCTGCAATGCTTAGGGACCAGATTAAAATTAATACATCCTTACATTTCACAAAATATGCTTCATTACTTTATTAAAGTTAAGCCAAGAAGAATAGCAAAACACTCCCTCTAATAACTGGATTCAAGAATTTCAATAAAGAGATTCAACATCATAAAGAATTTCCCATGATCGCTAAAAGAGGGGAAATTATTTATAGTAACTTGAGATCCTGGATATGACTACAGTCAATGCGTTGGTTTGTTTTCCCCAGTTTTGTGACTCCATTTGCTAACAGAGTATTATAAAAACTATTTTACAGAAAATTTGTAGTCTTTTCAAAATGAGATGACTCCAAATTTAGAAACATTTTATGCAATTTAAACGGATTTCTGTTTCCATCTTTCTCTGTGTCTGTAGGTCTCTCTGTCAACCAATCAACAAGTATTTATTGCACACAGTGCCTGGGGATAACAAAGGTTACATTGTAAATGGGGAGATACCAATAAATATGTTTAAGTTTATATAAAATATGTAAGTTTACATTTAAAATATGTAAAGTTTATATATAAAACAAATTTATTCAAAAAAATCAATACTAAGTTAAAAGAAGAAATTTAAATTAACTACATCTGGCAATACCTATATAAAACTTTAGCTCTAAGAGCAACACAGAAATCCTGAGGAAAGTCATCCAGCAGGGCTTTGATCCCATCAATTTCCATGTATTTATAATGACAATTTTAAGAAAAATTATCATGTATATGAGCAATGTGTTTGTTTGAAGAGAAGACAGAGGAAATCCTGTTCCATTTACTTAATGGTCTCTAAATTCACATTTGGAATCTCGACATTTTCCGTAACATTTCTCATGCAACACAGCACAACTGGCTGAAATTGATTAGGTAATCAATATTAACTTATCTGTTTCAGTCAGAAGTGAAAAAGGACAAGGGCGATTCAGGCTATAACTCTTTAAGATTACAGTCACCCCATAGTGACTGTAGCCATCATAGGTTAGAACATTAGAAATGGCTAAAAGGGAGATACTGTAAAGAAGATGAGAAAAATTCATCCTCTGGGGAACAGATTTCTGTTTCCATCTTTCTCTGTGTCTGTTGGTCTCTCTCTCTGCAGTTGGATCACTCAACCAATCAACAAGCATTTATTAAGCACCTACTATGTGCCAGGCACTGGGGATACAAAGCTTACATGGCAAATGAGGATGTATACCAATATACATATGTCTATATAAAATACAAGGCAAATATTTTTAGGGGGAAGACAATAGTAGCTTGGAAAGGGGCTCAGGAAAGTCCTCATGTGGTAGAAGGTGATGTCTGAACCAAGCATTGAGGGAAATGAGGGATTATATGAGGAGGGAGTGCATTGCAGTCAGGCATGGTGGACAGCCAGTGCAAAAGCCTGGAGATCAAAGATGAAATGTTGCTTGTAAAGGATACTAAGAAGGCCAGCTTGGTTTTAATGAGGAGTATATCAAAGGGAGTATGCATAATAACTCTGGGAAGGTAGATTGAAATCAGACTGTGAAGGACTTTAAATGCCAAACAGATCTATTGTTTGTTTTGTTTGTGGGTAATGGTGGGGTACATGAACTGGGATATGAAAATATTTATTTGTTTATTTATTTTCATGAACCTCTACCTGAAATCTGACATTCCCTCCAATTACAAGTGTAGGAAACAAATATTATTCTGAAAAGGTGTCCATAAGCTTCACCAAAATTCCAAAATAGAACATATCACAGAAGGAGTTAAGAGCCTTTATGTTAGAAATAATAGGGAGTCAATTAATTTATTGAATACACTGATCTTTCTTCTTTTTTGGGGGGAAAGGAAGGGGCAAAATTTGGAGTGGAGTTCTGTTTTATGCTTGTTTTGATGCTCCATTAATGTCATTGCTGGATGTTTAAAATACTTTTCATTAATGATGGACTTTTGTGTTACTTTTGCAGTCTATAGTCAGGGAAAGAATTAAAAAACCATGCTCGTAGCAAATAATTTTTGTTGCCTCTGTAAACTAACATGTCTGGTGAATGGCAAAGAAGGCTTTCATGCATTATTCAAACCAAAAATCCATATTACATTGGGAGCAAAAAGTTAAACAAAACCAGTAACTTTCCATGTTTAACCACTTTCACCAATCATCTTAGGAAAAGGCAAAGACTTATTCTAACACTGGTTACCTACACCAACATGACTATCATCTAAAAAGAATGTAGCAATTTTAGGTGTAATTCAAACAAAGCAAGTTTTAAGGCTCTAATGTTTCAAGAAAAAAGATGCAGCAACTCATTTCATCCAACTTTTCTCTCATCTTCAAGAAGCCTAAATTAACCTCAATTTTTGTTCAATAAATGAGTCTCCAAATTAAAACGTAAGTAGTATATTAGAATGGTATTTACTGAAATAAAATGAGATGTGAAAACTTAGTTTTAGCAACCATGAGAATAAAGACCATATAATTTTCTGCAGCAAAGGTAATCAAGGAGAACTTGAATAATTGAAATCTTCAAAATTCCAAACCCCTATGATACCCAGACTTCAAGATAATGAAAAGTCTCAACCCCTCATACACCAAATCTGTCAGCTATTAATATAGCCATCTAGATATACAGGAGAGGGTATAAGGTCTTTTTACTTTTCTCTGTCTGATCTCTTTAAGAAGTACATGTTATAAGAAAATTGAGACATTAATGCACTATTGCTGGAGTTGTGAACTGATCTCCATTCTGGGGAACAATTAAAAACTTTGCCCAAAGGGCTATAAAACTGTGCATACCCTTTGACCCAGCAATACCACTACTATGTCTGTATCCCAAAGAGATTTTTTAAAAAAGGGAAAAAGATCTATTTGTACAAAAATATTTATAGCAGCTCTTTTTGTGGTAGCAAAGAACTGGAAATTGAGGGGATGCCCATTAACTGGGGAATGGTCTGAGCAAGTTGTGGCATATGATTGTGATGGAATACTACTGTGCTATAAGAAATGATGGAGCAGAATGGGTTGAGAAAAAAAACCTGAGAAGACTTACATGAAGGATGCAGAGTGAAGTGAGCAGAACCAGGAGAACACTGTAACACAGTAGTTCTAATATAACAGTTAAGGCTCAAATGTGAAAGACTTAGCTAGCTACTCGGATTAAGACAACGATCCAAGACAATTCCAAAGGACCCATGATGTAAAATGCTATTTATCTCCAGAGAGAAAACTGATGTGCTCTGAAGACTGAAGTTCACTTTTTAATTTGTGTGTGTGTGTGTGTGTGTGTGTGTGTGTTTTCTCTTTTGCAACATGGCTAATATGGAAACATGTTTTGCAGAACTTACCACATATAATCAGTATCATACTGCTTGCCTTCTCAAAGGATGGGGAGAGAATTTTGAACTCAAAGATTTTTAAAATAGTATTAAAATTTTTAAAAATGTTAATGAAAACTATTTAGTGAAATAAAAAACAGAAAAAAGTACATAAAAAGAGGGAACTATCTGTTTTTTAAGCAAAACAGAAATGGGGAAGGGATGATTTAAAGGAAATGGAAGTATTGCAAGAAGAGGTGGTAGAATGAGATATGTCAAAAGGCTTTATTTTTATATGTCTTTACTATAAAATTGATATTTTCCCCCCAACTCTAAATCAAATTCCTCTCAGCCAAAATCATTCCAAGAGCTACTTGGCCATACAAAACACTCAAAAGTACAAGAAATGCAATGAAAATGGCACAAGAGTTATAAACAGAGATGTACAACTTGGGCCCTTGAGTTTGTAACAAATTAAAATACAAAAAATAGACAATATAGCTCTTACATACTAGTAAACCCATACTATATTCCTGCAATGTATAAATTAACATTCTTTCCCTAACGCTGCTAACTCACCTTTCATTGGAAATTAAATGTGACTTTCTGAACTTTTTTCTTTTCTCTGATTTTTTTTTGGTGGAAACGAATGATTATTTTCATTATTTTTAATAACATAATTATATAATTTTAAATCTAAAATATCTATGTTGAAAATTTATTTAAATTCACATAATTTAGGAACTTCATGGGACCTTAGAGCCCCCAAAGTGCCTTTAGAGAACTCTGGGCATCCCCAAGGCCTTTCGGGGGAGTCTATGAGGTCAAAACTTACTTTCATAATAATACTAAGATATTTTACTGTCTAATGTGTTAAATATCAAAAGAAATCACCCTCAAATGAAAGCTCTTGGGTGGGGGAAGAAGAATCTTTAATAATTTTTATGATCATAAAGGAGTCAAGAGACCAAAAAATCTGAGAATTGCCAATAAGCTTATCAGTCATATTTTCCACACTAGAAGCTTGAGATCTAGTAAGTAAATGTGAGATTAGTAAGGTATTGGAATAGGATATAAACCAAGGTCCCTGATTCCAAGTCATCCAGAGAATCCATTCTTTTATACAGGTTTATGCTATGGTTAGAACTTTTAATTAAAAAAAAAAATTTGCCTTCTGATAACTGCAGTTATTGGCTGACAGTACTCACTAAAAAGAAACTATTTTCTCTGAAAGAAAGAGAGAAAAAGGAAAAAAACCTTTCAATTTGTAGTTTCTTTAGAGTCCACCAGCAGTGTAATGAGAAAGGACAAACACTAAGGCAATATTACGGGCCCTGAATTTAAACATCTAAAAGCCTATTTTTGGCAGAGCCTATTTGTTACATCATCAGCTAGCTCTGGTTTACAGAGATAAGCAGTCAACTTACATGTAGCAGTCAGCCAGTCAAATCAATAGGGGCCAGGGCCTTTGGAGGTTTGAATATGGTACTAAGCACAAAGCCGACACTCCATACATATTTGTTGATTGACTGACTGACCATTCAGTTTAGACGAACAATAGGAGTGGAATTTTTTTTTCATTTTACTCATTCATAGGATTTAGAGCTAGAAGGGAGCTTAGAGACCACTGAATCCAATTCCCTTATTTTTAGCCCTGACCCTTACTCCTCATGAAGACTGTTTGAGCAGAATAGTTCTTGTGGACTCAGCCGAAATTACAGAGGTTTCAATAATTCTCTTTAGAATCCCAAGGTTAAGCTGCCAGCTCTGAATCTTATTCCTAGATCTCTTACTACTAAACTGTGTCTACACTTGATTTATAAATTGATGCACAAACAGGAAGAGTTAAATGCAAAATGTCAACAAAAATTCGTCTACCTCAGGGGATGGAGGAGACCTTTCAATTTCATTCTTGGCAGAATGCCGGGTAAGAAAAACACACTGGTAAGAACTAGGGCAGCTCTGACTAATGTGAGCAGGCTTACCCAAGGGAACGCATAGAAATGTTATTCCAAATGAGGTTGGGATGTGGTATGGATGCAAATGTCTTCTGAATTATTACCTATTACTTGTCCATCTATCCAACTGCGATACCAAGTATACCATTAATGTGGGCCCACTGTCAACCTTTCATTCTCTGAAGAGAGATGCCTCCCCACTTCCACCTCCCTCCCAAAAGCAAAGGAATAGTAAAGACTCCATACTGGGGAAGGCATGAAACTACCTGGGGCAGACACTAGAGCAAAGAAGGGAGGCCATTACTTTTCTTTATATGGCTTGTAATCAATAAGACTTTAGTCTTCCATTCACTCAGAATTCCTGAGTACAGACTCCAAAAGTACAAAGTTTAAGTTTGCCATTAATCTCTTTTCAGCTAATATCTTTTTACATTAACTGACAGAGGAATGACTCCGAATTTATTGACCTATTCTGATTTGGTTAATTGTTCAGTTTACATTGATACTGTGAGTGAACAGTGAAAAAAGTCAGTACTTTTCCTTTGTATCTTTTCATCTTTAATTCTTTAGTTTGAAGTGAGGAAGTCTGTTTTCTCTCAGAACTGTATGAGATGAGAGAGACAGAGCATGTGTGAGATTCTGTTAGACTGAGAGGAGGTGGAAAAGATCTGAAGAGAGATAAAAACCACCGTGAATCTAAGATTTTAAACTTCACGCATTTAACATTTAAAAGTAATAGACATATCACTTCCCAAAGATCATAATAGGGGCCAATGGTAAATCTAGGACTATATCTCAGGTCTTGTTTCCTAACAATCTGGAAGTTAAGGAGTCACAATTACCAAGGAGAAACAATGGCAATATAGTAATAAATTATTTTGATCATCTAAAATTCAAATTTGGTAAAAAAGTGGCTTAATATAGAGTAGTTAGATTTTTTTCAATTGGAGAAACAAATATATGAGGATTCTCATGTGGAATGTAGTTCCCTTTTTTTCTTTCTTTAAACTCAAATAAAGGTTTGGATATGAAAACCCATTTTGGAAACTTTTAAAAAAAATTTCTAATAGATTCTGCTACTAGGACATTAATGTACCAACTACTGTTACTTACACGTTTGAATAAAGTAGTAACTGTAGCATATTTTTAAAATAAACCTATCTAATTTTTAAAAGATAGACTGCGGGGTTAACTAGGTGGCACAGTGGAGAGAGAGTCAGGCTTGAAGTCAAGAGGATGTGAGTTCAAATGTGACCTCAGACACTAGCTGTGTGACCCTGAGCAAGTGACTTAACCCTGAATGCCTCCAAAATAATAACAACAAAAAAAGACTAGAATATGAGTAGAAGACTAACACTGGAGTGAATAAGACCTAGGTTTGAGTCCTACTTCTGACACATACTTGTTGCGTGACCCTGGGCAAATCCTCTAACTACTCTGTGGTTTGGGCAACTCTCTGAGATGTTAATTTACAGAGGAGATGCTGACTTGCTTTGGTAGATACAGTTAACTGATCTGATAGCTTCTCACATCAATGAAATCAAGAGTTCTGATCCCTAATTTCTTAATTTTAAAAACCAAATGATTTATCATTTACTTAAAAAGTGAACACAAATACAACCTTGCTTTGTAAATTATTTACATTTAGATGAGTGAACTTCAATACATAAAAATGCATTAACTTTTCAGTCATTTGCTCTAAGTCTCCATTAGAATCCTTTGTTATCCTCAGAATCATTCATTTTTCTTCTTATGTGGTTGTACTTAGTAAATACTCTGTCCTGGTTCTGCTTTTTTAAAGCTTTGTATTATTTCAAAAAGGCATTTCTAGATTGCTTCATGTTCCTCTTACTTTTCACCCTTAACTGTATTTCAATATTTAGTATTCCATGAATGTGACGTAAGATTCAGTTCGGTATTCCTCTACTGTTGGACATGTAGGTTGTTTCCAGTTCTTGAAATTAAAAGATGCTGCTGGGAGGTTCACTGAGCAAATAGCTCTTTTTAAATGTTTTGGTTTTTTTTTTTAACTTTTGAGGTTTATTTCTTACTATGGAATTTTTGGGTCACAGGCTACATAACTGTTACTATACCTGTAATGCTAAATTGAAGTTTGTAATCCCACCAGTCACCTAATTTTTATGAGACATAAAATGATACAATGGAATGTCAAAGGACTTGAAACTGGCCAATATAGGTTTCAAATCCTTAAAACTTTAAACTGATGCCAAATATTTTAATTACCATTATTATGAAAAAAATCACAATTTTTATATTTGACAATTATTTCATATTTATCATTATTTCTCGTATCAGATAGTACTGAGAGTGCAGACTAAAAGGCAGAAATCATCCTGAGTGGTAGAACTTTTAGAGAACATTTTTCAGATCTGTCTCTAACTTGCATAAAAATCAGCTATAATTCCTATTCCTGAACTGAAAATACTGATTCCTATCTAATCCAGTGAAATGTTCAAACTATCAAACAGATTAAACAAATGAGTTTGAACTAGTAAGGGCAGGTGATGTTGCATTATAACTAAGTCAGGTCAACTAATATCTATTAAGTGTCTCCTACATGCCAGGCACTATGCTAAGTACTAGGAACATAAAGGCAAAACAACTCTAATGAAAGAGAGGACATGCCAACAACTACTTACAAACAAAATATATATGGGATAATTATTTGAAGGTAACTAACATAGATAAAAAACTAAGATTAAGGATGAATTTTGTTAAGCTGTGTCCAACTCTTTATGATTCTGTTTTGGGGTTGGCAGAGATAACTGGAGTGGTTTGCATTTTCCTTCTCCAGCTCATGTTACAGATGAAGACACTGAGGCAAATGGGGTTAAGTGATTTGCCCAGAGTCACACAGCCTGTAAGTGTCTGAGGCTGGATTTGAACTCATGAAGATTAGTTTTCCTGATTCCAAGCCCAATGGTCTATCCACTGCAACATATAGCTGCCCCTAAGGAAGAACAGGAAAGGATTTTTTATGGAAGGTGGGACTTTAGCTGAGACTCAAAAGGAAGCCAGGAAGTAGAGATGAGGAAGAACAACCTGTGAAAATATACGGAATTGAAAAATATGAGAGGAACAGCAAGGGGATGAGTATTACTAGGTCTTAGAGTACATAGTGGAGAGTAAGGTATAAAAAGATTGAAAAGGGAGGGAAGGAAGCAGGTTATAAAGAGCTTTAAAGTCAAAACAGAGGCTATTTGATCAGGGAGGTAACAGGAGCCACTGGAGTTTACTGAATGGAGAGGTGGGGGGGCAATATGATCAGACCCACACCTCAGGAAGATCAATTTGGCAGGTGAGTAGAGGATGGATTGGGGTGTCCATCAGTCAGTAAATATTTATTAAATAGCTACTACGTGTCACACACTCTGCTAAGCACTGGGGATATAAAAAACGGCAAAAATTAGTCCCAGGGTAATGAGGAAGATGACACGCAAACAACTATATACAAACATGATATAGAGAGGATAAACTGGAGACAATAAACCAGGGAAAGCACAAAAGTGGGGAAGAGATCTGAAGCCAGGAAACCAGGGAGCAGGCTACTGAAGTACCCTAGGCGTAGGGTTATGAGGAACTGTACTATTGTACTGGTGGCAATGTCAGAAGAGAGGGAATATATTCAAGAATGTTATGAAGGTCAAAATGATAAGACCTGACAACTGATCAGATATGGGGGTGTGAGGGACTAGAGATAATAAGGACTTGATGATATTTTTTGTTTTAGGGGTGAGTGGTACTGGACCTCTGAAGCTAGTCATTTATAAGAAAAGAAAAGACTTAAAAATTCCTTTCCATGTTGATCTGGCTTTTTGAAACTGTAGAAAGGAGATACTGGTCTTTGGCAACTCACATTTTCTACTACTAGAGCAAATGGGAAAGTTTTATAGTAGATTTTGAAAGGATTTCAAAAGGAAAACCAATATATAAAAGAAAATCTCATCTTGTTTTAGTTTGGTGCCATGCTGTCACATCTGGGTGCTTCAGAGCAAAAACATTTTACTGATCAAGGCATTTGTTTACCTCATAGGCTGGGCTGCTTTTTCATCATCAGAGCTTATGCCTATATCACAGATGTCCTCCGTTCCAGGAGATGTGGTCTGATCTTCCTTCTTGTTCTCTTGTTTGTACTTCTTTTTCCGCCGTTTTTTCTTCTTCACAGAACCTGGGTTGAAAACGGTCTCTGTCTCCATCATGTGTGAGATTTCGACACTCTGACACACTCTTTCATTTCCACCTGACTTCATCAAATGAGTCTCAATATCTTTAAAGAACTGATCTTCTGTAGGTATTGGTGAGGTAGCCAAGTAAGCAGGAAGTTTTTCCTTAAAAAGAACAAGGAAGACAAGATAGAAAACAAAAGACTGTTGACTTTTTATGTAAAGTTAATAACAGAAGAAAAAGAAATCTATTTCATGTAGAAGCCAAAGAATCTTACAAAGTTTTTCCATCACCCTGTCTAATTTGGAAGCCAGGAGCTAAATACTTAGGTAAATCACTGAAAACTACACTTTGAATATGTCTCTTCAATTAGTTGCTGAACAGTTCAGTGCTCAGTCATGTCAGTACAAGAGTAGCTAGCTTTCACAGCACACATCTAGAGAAATTGACACTACCTGCTTGGAGGAAAAATAGAAAAGGTATGATAGACACCACCATTAAAACAGAGATAATTAAAAAGGCTATGAAAGTAAAACAGCAGTTTTACAAAGGACCATATAAAGAACTTACTGAGATAAAGTACAATGAGACCGAAGTGAAGTAGGAGGCAAACTCTAAGAGATTCACATCAAACAAAGGGCTGATGAAAAAAATCAAGTATAGCCAAGAAAAACGGTTAAAGTGAACAAAGGGACCTAGCTGAAGAAACAGTTTAAGAATGACTTTGCCTAATTAATTAAGTGTGCAAAGGAGCAGGTAGGACAGAGATTTCTCTTAACAAATGAAATTAATATATTGTAAAATGAGGACATTAAAAAAAAAATCTGTTCTCCAGGGAAGAAAACTAGAAACTTGTAAAGGCAAAAGGAAAATAAGGAAAGCCCTTTACAATTGGTTAACGGAGAAGAAATTGACCAGAAATTAACAACAGAAAAATGATTATGTCCTGATATTCAATAATAAAGGAATCAATTTATGGATTTCTGAAACATTTGACATCATTACATATTTCTGAACCACAAAGAGAAAATGATAGAGACTTATGAAGATATAACAGGAATTTTCTCATTCAATACAATTCAATTCAGCAAACATTTAAGCAAGGTACTGGGAATACAATAACAAGAACAGACCCAAAAGAAGTTTAGAACTAAAAGGGCCATTACTGACCACCAAGTCCAAATTGTATATGAACAGGAACTCTCTCTACAACATATTCAACAAGTGGCTATTCAACCTTTGTTTAAAGACCTCAAGTGAAGGTAACTGATTCTCTCCAGAGGTAGCCTATTACACTTTAAGTTTAAAAATTAGCAACTGAGTCACAAAAGGAAATTTTTTTCCTTATGTTAATCTTAAAATTTTCCTCTTTGCAATTTATACCTACTGTGCCAAGTTCTGATCTCCGGAAAAAGCAAATGATCCCTTCAAATATCTGAAGACACTTAACATGCCCCTATCCCACATTTTCCCTTCTACAAAGTAAATATAAACACCCCTATTCCTTCTGTCACCATCTTGGTTGCTGTCCTTTGGGCACTCTCTAGATTATCAATACACAATACTCAAGATGTGGTCTGACCAGAACTGAATAAAAAGCAGCTATCAATCTTCCTGTTTCTGGACATTATATATTTCTTAATGAAGCCAAAGATGGATTTAGCTTTTTTGGTCACCACATCATACTACTGACTCATTTTGAGCACTAAAACCCCCTGATTATTTTTTTTTTCAGATAGGCCACTATCTTCCATCTTGCTCTTTATGAGGCCATTTCTTGGAATCCAGGAGTAAGGCTTTATATTATTCCTAAGCAATTTTACCTTGTTAGATTGGATTGGGTCACTGTTGACATCTTGACAGGTACTGATTCTATTTTCTTTTGTGTTAGCTTTTTCTATAAATCGCTGATGCTTCACAAGCTTTCAAATATAACCCATAGTGGCTTAACATCATGGTATATGGGCATATCTCAATTCTTTGTGCACCCTACAATATATAATTTGGGTCAAATAATTGGATGGAGAACTAAGGCATCTTATCATCACTCTATTATTTATCTTCCGTAAACTATCTAATCAACTATCCTCAAAGAACTTACATTTTACAGGAAGGACAGGTCCAAGGGTATAAATATAATATTCATATAAATAAATAAATACATACACAAGGATAATTAAGGAGAGGGACAGCACTAAGAACTGAAGGGATGAGGATGAGGAAGGGTTTTGTGGAACAGTGGCTGAGTTGGATCATGAAATATGACAAGGATTTCTTGAGGTGGAGATAAGGTGAAAGTGCATTCTAAGCATCAAGGATAACTAATGCAAGTCTGTGGTATGGAGATGGAGTATTGAGTTTAGGTAATACTTAATAGTCCAGTTTGACTGGAACATAGAGTTTATGGAAGAAACTGGAAAGGTACAACTGGAAAGGTAATTCCTTCCAACTAGATTATAGGGGGCCACAAACACCAGGCAAAACATGTTGTGTTTTATCCTATAAGCAACAGGGAAGTTATATATTATCCTTCAAGCAACGGGGAAGTTGAATTTTTAAAGCTGCAGGTCCCAGCTCATAACTATGCAATCTCCAATTCTTCTGATGCACCTAGCATTTCAGCTTGCTTCCCATAAATCTGTTTTTGAGAATAGCAGGGTATGAGAAAAGGTGGAAAATCACTAAGTTTCTCAAGACATTATCCAACGACAGATCCATTACAGGAGAGGAATGAAACAAACAAAAAAAAAGGTAAAGGGCTTGTGACAGACTTTAGCCTTGTGTCCATCAAGGAACAAGCAATCCTCTACGATGAAAAGGCTCAAGGGTCTGCATTAATCTCCATTCCTTTCCCTACTCTCTGCTTTGGCAATTTCATCTGCTTCCAAGACTTTAATTATCTTCTGTATAGAGATGGCTTCCAGACCTTTATCTCTTCTGCCAATCTCCTGAATTTCACTCCCACACTTCCACCTGCTGAATGGACCTCTCCACCTTCAATGTTTAGCTGACTCCTAAAACTAAGTATGTCCAAAACAGAAGTCATCATCTCTCTATCAATCCTGACTTATCTCAACTTCTTTATTTCAGATGATGAAGTGAGACCCTCTCAGTCAGCCAAAGTCAAAATCTCAAGAGTTGTCTTTGACTCTTATCTCACCATTCATCTTCCACAACCCATTTAGAACACTAGCTCAGGAGTCAAAGGATTGAGGTTCACATCCTGCCTCAGACACTTATTGTCTCTTAAGCTTTGAGTTAATTACTCAAAACATCCTGGGTCTTACACGTCAGTGATACGATGGAAAGGAGGAGAAACATGAGGCCGTCATTAGAAGAGAAGGGCCACTGGATTCTTGCAGTGCCAAAGATGTGAGTTGGCTGGGTCATATGTGTCCCCTCTCCTCAAATGATGCCATGTGTTAGTTGTAGAAGAGCATGCACCAATTTTATGGGGGAGAGGGATGATATTTCAGTTAATAAATTTTACTTTAAACTATTTATGTCCCCATGAAGACTACTAACAGTAAAGGGGGGGCTTGTGAGCTATGGTTTTATGAGTGCATACTCACAAACTACTTTGTACTTGTCCCTTGGGGGATCCAATCTGTGAAATGTGAAAAAGGGCAGTAGCTCAGATGGGGTACTACTTGAAGAAGACTTTAGAATTCCATGAGCTTATTGGAAACTCAAAGATGCTGCTTTTTTATTTTGCTACAAGGAAAGTACCAAATACTCTTCCTTATAACATCTGTAACAACCCTAAATGAAAATAAAAGGAGAAACACAAAGGCAAGTAGAACTTGCATTGCTGCTTAGAATTCTGTCGTAATAGTAACGGTTAATAATAGCTAGCATTTACCATCTACCATGTACCAGGCACTATACCAAGCACTTTAAAATTATATATGTCTTACTTGTTCCCCACAACAACCTTGGAAGATTGGTGCTATTTCGTCCTCATTTGACAGGTTAGGAAACTGGGACAAACGGGTTAAGGGATTTATCCAAAGTCTCGAAGCTATGGGGTGTTCTGGAGCCAGATTTGAACTGTTTTCCTAACTCCAGGCTCAGTGCTCTGTCTACTCTGTTCAGTGCTACTTCATCATAATATAAAAAACAAAATAATAAATAAAATATTAATGGGAAAACAAAAACACCCTGCATCTCTGTTTCTTCATAAATAAAATGAAGCAGTAAGGTAAGTGGCCCCTGAGGTACCTTCCAGCTTTGAATTTATGATCCAAAGTCCTATCATTTCTGCCTCTAAAATACCTCCTATATTCCTTCTTTCTTTTCCAACTCCACTTTTATTAGAATACTTTCCTAACTAGTACTCCTGTTTCCTATCTCTCCTTTTTACAGCTGCCAAAATAATCTTCCTAATAATCAAGGACTGGTCATTAAGTGACTATTAACTATTGTTGCTTATAATTACTCAAGTTTTGTGGATCCCTTGTTTCTCCATTTGACTATCAAAAGTACAGTATGGCAAGTACTAATTAATATTATCTTAATAAAGAATGAGTAATAGATTGACTTTACTTTAAATAAAGTAGACTTTTATGGTAAGAAAGATAAGTCAGGAAGCCCAAGAGAGAAACAGGAAATACACAGAAGAAAGAGGAAATCTTTCAAGTAATGGTGAAAATAGTAAGGCCCCTTTTTAAAGTAAAAAGAAAAACCCAAAACCAAACAAAAAAAATACCCCCAAAACATTTCCTGCCTCTTCTATGTTACTCACTTAATGCTTTTAATAATGATAACTAGTATTTCTATAGTGCTTTAAGGTTTACAAAGTACTCTACAAGTATCACTTCATTTGATCCACACAATCTTGGGAGGTACGTTACTAGTATTTTATGAATGAGGAAAATGAAACAGAGAGGTTAAGTGACTTGCCCATGATCACAAACTACTAAGTGTCTGAGGCAGGATTTGAAGTTAGGTCTTACTGACAATGGGTGAAGTGCTCTGAGGCTTCAAATTTTTTGCATTAAAACTATTCAAACAAACTGTATGTCCTTGGTAATTCAATAAGGTAACTTTTCTAGGGCTCTAAGTTGCAGAATGGATTTCCATCTGCACTGAGTGAAAGTTTCCTCAAAAGGAATTTCCTATATTGATGAAATTACAGTCCCCCAAAATATTTTCTTTTCTCAGGACAGACACACCTTCACAAAAGCATGTTATTCGTACTTAGATGTCAATTAAGTGTCAGTTTTATTTAACTGTGAAATTTAGGAAACAATGTATTTACTAAGTCAAAGACATTTTGGTAATTTAAATATATTTATAAATCATGTTAGTTCTAGCTTTAATGTGACAGAAAGTCATGTCAAGTAAATCAACTTCCCTGTATCTTTTTAACTTTCAGTAATAAGAAATAAAAATGTCCAGGAGCCTAGTTAATCAAAAAAAAAAAAAGATTCTGTTCATTATGTCTAGCTATCCCTATTCACAAAAATACTCCACCTAAAAAAGGAGGCCAGAAAAAATTTTTAAAAATAGGTTGAGGTTAAGGATATATGACTCAGTGAGATAGTAATGTAAAGTGCTTGGCAAACTTTAAAGAGCTATTTAAATGTCAGCTGTTTTTCTGGCTGAATAGTTAGGTCAGTACTGTTCAAAAATCTGTCTTAAAAAAAGGTTGAGTGAGAGTGCTACATATGGAGGCTTAATCTTTCTCAGTCTCATACTCAAACCTGAAGACAAGTTCACACAGAATTTCTAAATCAATTATGGATGAAAGCTCAGTGAAGTTAGAGAAGTTGTACTCTCTAAAACTATTTCAACTTTCAAGGCAAAGGAACCCTAGTTTAAAAGTTTCAGATATCATACACTTCTCTATTACCCAAGACAATATAGAGTAACATACCTTTGAAAATGTTTAATGTGGAAAACTTTATTAATTTGGAGTATTTTGATAATGGAGATCATGTTCTTTTGAACAGTGAAGTTACATTTTTAATCAATATTACGTGGTAAAGAAATGCAACCGACTTTTAACAGGCACACGGTTTCAGAAGTGAACTAGTTGAATGACCAACAGGAAATAAAGCATATTTTTAGCTTACTATTAGGGAATACTAAACCAGCAAGTTTGTACTTCTGGAGTTACCTTTGCTCACTTTGAATGCCGTCATTGCCAAGAGCTGATTAGTCAGTACTCTCAATATGTTTGTTTATATATGGCGCACAATTCGTCATGAAACCCTTTTCCTGTAATGGGAGCTACTTCTAGTTATTTTGAAAACTCTACAAAATGATTAGTCATTATGACAACTACAACTTCAACTGTCATTTTCTGCTTCTTGCCTTTATCACAGAGTTGAAAGAATTCCATGTAAATATAAGTAACGGTGATGTAATATGAGTAAGCAGACAATGTGCAAGAAATTCTCTTGATTTGGTGAGGCACTCCTCCATAAACTGATTTTTTATGTGGCTTTGGATACTGTTGACAAAGTTATTGGCTTCCCTCGATCACACAGGAAGAAATGTCAATTTCCTTTATCATTCACAAAATTTGAAAGCTTTGAGGACTTAGGGATCATTTAGTCCAAATTTGTTGTTTTACAACTGAAGAAAAAAAACTCACAGAGGTTATATGTTTTGCCCAGTCACAGAGAGAATAAGTGACGGGGAAAGAACTAGAGCTTTCTGTACTGTACATGCCAATTTCTTTTTCTTGTGTGTTAACTTTCCTTCTAATTCATCATAGTGAAAAGTAAATTCTGTGTTCAGAAGGCAGTCTAGGCACTGGAAAGGCAAAATATGAAATAAGCCAGCCCAGCATTTAGAAAAACTGTTTGTAAACCTACTGTTTTTGCCAAATGAAATATTAGGTTTTTGGTAGAACAAAATATAATAGGGTGGAGGGACTTGTAGAGAGTTAAAAAAAATTCTAGTTACAGATAAATCTAATCCACTAATGGATTCTAAAAGCTTACAAAGTACCAGGTGAGAGAGGTAGTTCTATGAAATTATAGATTATATCTTCACCAAGCGATAGCATTCTGTAGTGGAAAAAACACTAGACTTGGAGAAAGCACTGGCTTCAAATTCTGCCACTAACAACCACATCACAACTTCACTGAACTCCAGTTTTATTATCTGTAAAATAAGGGTAATATCTGCGGTACTAGTAGTACCTAACTTGTTCAGTTGCTGGTAGTCAAAAGCAGCACTGCAGCAGTAAGGCCTGTGTTTCTGCTCTTACTGTGTCTCTAGTGCTTCACAGATCTTACCATCTTTGTTGCTGTTCAATCATTTTCAGTTGTGTCTGATTCTCTGTGAATCCATTTGAGGTTTTATTGGCAAAGATACTGGAGTGGTTTGACATTTCCTTCTCCAGCTACTTTTACAGATAAGGAAACTAAGGCAAGTAGGGCTGTTACTTCTTCAGAATCAAACAGTTAGTGTCTGAGGCCAGATTTGAACTCAGGAAGCTGAGTCTTCCCGACTCCAGGTGTAGCACTCTATCCACTGTCCTACCTAGCTGTCCCACTCTCAGCACATAGTAAGTGCTTAATAAATGCTTTCTGAGTGATTGACGTGTTAGTCATTGTTTTAGGGCCTTCAAAGAACTTCTTATAAGGGAAGACCAGAGCCAACAAGCAATCATAGGAACTCAGCATGGGCCAGTGGTTCCCTGTAGCCTCTAGTCTGAAATACAAACTCTTCTATTTGGCACAACCTGGTTTTAGGCTCCCTTTCAAGCTTACTGCATGTAACTCCTCTTCACACACTGCTTTCCAGCCAAACTGGCCTACTTAATATCCACTTACACACAGCACTCCATCTTCACACCTCTGATTTTGCAGATTGTTTCCCATGCCTGGGATGCCTCCTTCCTCATTCCTCCATTTTAGAATCAACCTCAGGCTTCCTACAAAGCTCATGAGGCTCAAATGGCAGCTGCTATACAATGACTTTTCTGATCTCACCAGTTATTAGAACTCTCTCACCAGATATCCCTCATATCTGTATTTACTATGCATGTATTTCATATTTCTTTATATGTACACAATGTAATTCCCCTTCCTTCTTCACAGATTCTGGAAGGCAAAGACTATTCTTGTATCCCCAGAACTGACCTATGCTTGGCACACAGTAGGTACTGCTTGCTGAAGGAAAGAATGACTGAATGACTTTGGGTCACTTATTTTACCTTCTTGAATCGTATCATGAGAACTTAGCTGCTGATGTTTTCGAGGTTAAAGATTTAATGTTCCTAACCAAATGGTAAACATGTTTTCTAAGTCTAGAGGTCAACACCCTAAAGAGATATTTATCTAGAGATATGGTAAGTTTAGGAGAAATTTTATTTAGCTTGGCAGCCAAATGGAACTTTATGACTTGACTGTCATGTTTACCTGAGATGAACTGGAAATAAGCTTATTCAAGTAAAAAGGAGATGCATGTGCCTGCCCTCACATAGGGAAAGAAAGCAAAAGCTCTTTAATGAATCTCTAGAGTACAAAAAAAGATATACAACAGAGAGTCAACATCAGCAAAGACTTCTACTAGCTGGATGAGATGCTATGGTCCCTGTCCCAGCTGCAAGCAATGAAACCTGAAAATTCTCTGGTCAGCAGAAATTTTGGATATAACCAGTCATGAAAACAGCTGAGTTTTTCTGTAATTTTAATTACAAGAGGAAAGGAATCTTAGACCCTAATACTGGGTGATAACCTGGATGAGGTAGATGCCAGTTTCACCACTACAACACCAAAGTTCTGAAAACTTACATATTCCTCTTCAATCTCCTCGACAAAGAAGGCTTCTCCATTATCCCCCAGCTTCATGTGAAGATCCACAGCATCGCCATTGATTTCTATGTCAATCTACAATAGAAATGGATTTTTATCAGTGAACTCATCAGCACTGTGACAATGAATGTTCAAAGAAAGATAAAAACTACATCAACGTGAAAATTATATCTATCCTCCAATATCCACAATCACATTTCATAAACTTTGCAAATGCTTCTTTGACAGTGACCTTCTTTCTCCTACACTTACCATATCTCTAGATAAAGAAATGAATCTAAATGCCCTAGAAGGCTGTGTAAAAGACTAGCTCCTTCACCTCTTAAGTGAATCCAAGACCACTACTGGGTAGTCCAAGACCAACTGGAAATAGACCTGCAGCCCACACTCTAGTAATACTTCAAGCTATTCCATCGTTTGAGCCACATGAGAATTTTCCACATCTTAATAGGCTATTTTCATGAGATAGTGGAGATAGAAAGACTTGTCATCTAAGAGGTGATAGGCCCCTCTGATTTTGGGTAGGATGGTCCTCATACAAAAATCACAATCTATTGCTGGATCTGTACTTGGAAAAGTTCTTCCAGTTCTCAAAGAACTTCTGGCATAGTCTTTCCAAAACCAAAGTCACTTCTACACCACTAGGAGGCATCCAAAAAGAGCTTCAGGGGAAATATTTATTCATAATTCTTATAGACAGATAATCATTAGGTGGGGCAAGCAAACAATACTTTTTTTAAAATTTGAAAAGGCATATTTCTTATTTAAATCAGTTTAAATTTTTTGGTTAAAATGTTTTAAAAACAAATTATATTAAAAGTTCATATTATGTTAAAGTAAAAGTTTTCAGCTTTTTTTAGGCCCCCCTTTGGCAGAAAATAGGATTATAGAAGAAATAAATTTTATTTAAATACAATTATCAAAATATTTTTACAAACAAATTTTCTTGTTTGAATGAGACAACCTTGTTTTATGTTAATGACATCTATATATGTAAAACAGAACGTATATATAAACTTTTTAGAAGTACTTTATAAATGGATCATTGACTGATCCTGGGCTCATTCTTCTGGCAAAAATGACATTTTATAACAGGGTTTTTCTGTAATTTCTTGAGTTAGTCAACTAGTTATTTAAATATTTACTATGTGCCAGGCACTGAGCTAAGTACTAGAGATATAATAGAGAGGCAAGACAGTTCTTGCTCCAATTGGGGAGATAACAGTACAAATAACAAGTGAAAGACATATTCTGGATAAATTGGAGATAATCAACAGAAAAAGTCACTAGAATTACAGGGAGAATCAGGAAAGGTTTCTTGAAGAAGGTAAACTTTGACTGAAACTTGGAAGAAACCAGGATGCAAAGATAAGAAGAAAGAGAGTTCCAGATCTGGGGGACAGGCATGAAAAACACTCAGTGTTGGAAAATGAAAACATCGTGTTCAAAGACCAAAAAGGTCAGTGTTACTGTGAGGGAGAGAGGAGAGAGGGAGAGAGGGAGAGAGGGAGAGAGGGAGAGAGGGAGGGAGAGAAAGGGAGAGGAAGGGAGAGGGAGAGAGAGGGAGAGAGAGGGAGAGAGAGAGAGGGAGAGAGGTAGAGAGAGAGAGAGAGAGAGAGAGAGTATGTCTGTGTGTGAGTATACCGGAAAAAGGTAGGAAAGTATCAGATTTTGGAGGGCTTTTACATAGGGGATTTATTTGATGTTAGAGACAGGAAGAGATTCCTGAAGTTGAATGATTAAGAGGGTGATATGATCAAACTTATGTTTTAGGAAGATCACTCAGAAAATTGAATGGAAGATTACCTAGAGTAGGTAGAGACTTAATGCAGTGAGGCTTGGGCATGCCATTAATAAATATCTAGCAGTCCTTTTTAATATTAACTACATAAATAGATTTCAGATCTAAGTGATCCATTTAAGAAATACATATTTTCTTATTAGACTTAAAGAAAAGCCCGAGAGTGAACAATTCACTGTGACTCTACTATGGACTCATGTAAGAGTTCAGTTCTTAACAATGGACTCTTCAGGTAAAGAAATGAATATTTAATTCCTAGTAGTTCTTCACTTTAAAGTAAGAAACAATTTGAAAATTTAGATGGAAAAAAAATTCTATTCAACGAGTAGAAAAAAGGTAAAGATTATTATGGTAGCTTCATCTAAGAGGTTCAGTTTCCTGTGTTGACCTGAAACAATGTATTCAATTTTTATTTACATTATACATTTATGACTAGAATAGTTAAACATTCAAAAGTAGACGTGCTTGTTTTGTTAAAATAATTATGTTTGCTGAATGAATTCATAGTTTGGCTTTTGATATAACAAGCATTCATTTATTAACCATGTGCAAGACTAAAAACAACCCAGTCCCCACTCAGGAGTGGGCAACCTAAGGCCTCAAAATCATATGTGATCCTCTGGGTCTCCTCAAGTGTAGCCCTCTGAGTACAAACTTAACAGAACAAATCCCCTTAATAAAAGAATCTGTTCTGTAAAACTTGAACTCAGTCAAAAGGTCATACCCAAAGACCTAGAAGGCAGATGTGGCTTCTAGGTTGCAGGTTCCTGACCCTTGCCCTACCTTCAATGAACTTATGAGATAACAGGCAGCAAAAGGAATGACACATACTCAAATCCCTAACAAGATAAGATGAGAAAAACAATGAAGTACACATGAGCTCAAAGAAGCCTGAGAGATTGAGTGTGACTTCTTATGGGGTGGAGCTCTGCAGAGTATGTACCTCCATGGAAAAGGAAAAAGCTGAACTAGATCTTAAAGGAAGAAAAAGAAGATGTCAAGAGGTCAATTAGTATAGGAGGAGAAGAGCCTGTTCCAATCTGGAGAACCAGTCTCAAGAAGGCAGCAATCATACCTATCAGACTGGCTAATCTGACAAAAAAAATGGAAAATGGTGGATATTGGAGGGGATGTGGGAAAACTGGGACAGTGACGCACTATTGTTGGAGTTGTGAACTGATACAACCATTCTGGATAGCAATTTTGCGACCATGCCCAAAGGGCTATAAAACTGTGATCCAGCAATCCCTTTAATCTAGCAGTACTACTGCTAGATCTATATCTCCAAGACAACCAAAAAGAGAGGAAAGGACCTTTTTATACAAAAATATTTATAGCAGCTTAAGAATTAGAAATCTAAGTCACACCCATCAATTGGGGAGTGGCTAAACAAGCTGTGGTATATGATTGTAACAATCTTATTGTGCTGTAAGAAAGGACAAGCAGGAGAATTTTAGAAAAACCTAGAAACGAACTGATGCATAGCGAAGTGAATAAAAGTAGTAGAACATGGTGCACAGTAACAGCAATATTTTTTATGCAGATCTGTGGATAATCTAGCCATTCTCAGCAATACAATGACCGAATGATGAAGCATACTATCCACCTCCAGAGAAAGAAATGATATTGGTTGAATACAGACTGAAACATGCTATTTTTCAATTTCTTTCTTTTTTCTTTTCAGACTTCTTGTTCAAAATAACTACTATGGATATGTTTTATATGATTGAACATATAAAACTTATATCTGACTGCTTACTGTCTCGGAGGAGAGAGGAAGAGAGGGATAGAATTTGGAACTCAAAACTAAATAAAAATGTTAAAAAATTAAAAAGAAAGTCTAACTATGAGAATATGCAGGGATAATAGTAGGAAAGAAATAAGGATTCGACTTCTGTAGGATTTTAGACAATAAAGCTGTAGTGGCATAAAACATAGGCAAGGCCTAAGGAAGTTATATATTTTCATAAAAATAGCTTTTTAGCACTTAGCAGTTAAAAGGTCAACTAACAACTAAAAAAAGAAGGTAGCAGGGGCTTACTCATTGGAAGTGTTTGGCCAGACGAGACTCTGGGTAGCTGTTAAGAGGCCCCCAGCTTTGAAAACCCAGATGTTGGTGCTTCTCTCTCTGGTAATTATGTATGTATAGTATATATAATGGTCAGAAAGGTGGATCTATCTGTTGATCTGTGATATTATAATATGTATTATTTATGGTCAGACAGAAGCCGCCGTGTCTGTGGGTCTTTATTTCTCTGCTTATATTTTCTCTGTTTTGAATATGATTAAAAAAGATTGTTGACCCCTCAAAAAAAAGTAGCAAATCAGGAAAATACCAATTTGGGAACAGTGAGACGTTAGTTTGAGTAAACCAGGGGATTATGTAAAGGTGAGATAGGGCAGAGAACTGGAACTGTGATTTCATTAGCAGGTTGAACTCCCTTAAAAGGCAATTCCTTCTAATAGTGTAGGTCAGTCACTTCTCTGCAACTGACAATCTTACAGATTTGCCTAAATTACTGACCAGCTACATGAACTGTCCAGGGTCATGATGCTAGCATGTGTCAGAGCTGGAAATTAAGCTCTCATCCTCCTGACTCCATGACCAGTTTTTTGTCCACTACTCCAAGCTACCTCTAGGGTGAAAATAAGTACCTTAAAATAATACTGGAAAGGTAAACTGGAATTGGACTGTGAAGGGCCTTGACAATCAAAGGACTTTGTATTTTATTCCCTAGGCAACAGGAACACTACTGAAGATTATCTCAACAAGAGAGTAACATAATCAGGCTTGTGCAATGGAATTGACTACAAGGTCAATTAGTCACGCAATGAACATTTATTAAGCACCAACTCTATACTAGGCTCTGTGCTAAGCTCTGAAAGGCAAAAGACTGTCCTTGTCTTCAAGAAGTTCAGAATCCAATGAAGGAAGACAATATGCTTCTACTCAGCAGTTTAATTAGTGCTTCTACCCAGTGGTTTAATTAATTTGAACCCACTTTTCACAAAAATAGAAGTATTTGGAAATTTGTAGCCTATTGGTTGAAATCACATTTACGAAAAGCATTTTCAATAGTAGGGCACCTGGGTGGTACAGTGGATAGAGAACCAGTTCTCAGAGAAAGACCTGAGTTCAAATCCAATCTCAGGCACCTACTGTGTGACACTGGGCTAATCACTTAATCCTGTTTGCCTCCATTTCCTTGATCATAAAATGAGCTAGAGAAAGAAACGGCAAACCATGCCAATCTCTTTGCTAACAAAATTCCAAATGGGATCTGAAGAGTCAAGACAACCGAACAACAACTTCTCAGTAATGTTAGCAGAAATGCAACATTTAGTTTTACTAATAGGAGAATGAATGCCAGTGGTTTGGGAAATCAGCAGCTCCCCCAAACATCCTTCGAATGTTTTCTCTCTTTTCTATCACTGATTCTAAGAAAGGACATCAATGAAATCCTCAAGATAATATAGCAATGATACCAGAAGGATACAAGTACTGTGACAGTTTTTGAGCTCCTACACCAAGATCTTATTACCCGCCATTTCCCAAGATAAAGAATAACAAGGACAATTTAATTAAAGGCATAATCTGGTGTGGAAGGAAATTTCATCATTAACACTCTCATGAGTCCTCTCCCACATTATCCTCCCTTTCTGGAAATGGGATGTTATGTACCTATCAACATGTTATGACAGTGCCCTGCAAAATCACACTGGTATATGACCAACAAATGCAATCTCAAGCAACAGACATCTGGAAATAAAAAGCCTTTTCTTTTGGCCAGAATACTAATGAAATCGTTTGGTCAAAAACTCAAACTGAAGCAGGGAAGCTGATGACTATTATGCAGGAAAAAGAGACTGTCAGTCTTTTTTTACATTTACACTCTCTACTTTCATTCAACATTTCTGGGCAACACAGAGACCCAGAAACACTATTCTTTGAGGATTTCTTATTCAGTGTGTAATGTACTCATTCCATTCTTCTTGGCCAGTGGAATATATTCACCAATAATTAAACAACAGATAGGATGCCAGCTTTTATTTTTTGGTTACTGTTTAAGTCTTTATTCAAAAGTACTTGGTTACAAGAATAAACAACATGGTGACTGATATCACGTCTCCATGACTTTTCCTTATACTAGAGGACTTTAAAAAAAAGTAAAATGTTTGAAGCAAATAAATATCCTCCATATGTGCCTTCATAGCTGTCAATTAAAAAATAAACACCTAAATTTGTAAAAGTAGGGCAGGTTACTATGTCACACAGTCTCCATGGCACCATGGAAATTCCAAAATAAGAGCCAAGGGTTAGTGTTACCAGGAATTAAACCAAAAAACAAAGACTAGGAAAACTGAGTTTGGTCAAATGCCACTTTTACAAAAACAGAAAGTTTCAGTCAACAAATAAAGTAACACTGCTTTTGGTTTCCAACAGTTAACCCTTTTGTTTAACACAGCAGTAAACAGATGCCAAACCACATTAATCCTGCTGCCTCCGGAAAACAGAAAGGGAATTGAGTTGAAACTTAACTTTGTTATACCACCACTTTTGAAATAAAATCGCATCTGTCCCCCCAAAAAAGGAATGCTTTGTTTTGTAAAGTCAATAGTTCTTCCGTCTTCAAAGTACAATACTAGTGAGGTCAGGGGAATTTTCAGTGTAAAGGCATAATAAACCTTTACACACTCACACACACCCACACACCCCACCCCACACACACATCCCACCCACCCACACCCACACACTCCTGCAAGAAAATATACTGCAAATGTATACTTGTATATTTCTGGTATCATTGCTATTCCAAAATACAGTCTCAGATTTAAGATTTAATAGTAGAATGCCTTTTGTAGCCATGTTATGGTGGGGCGAAAGGGGGAGGAATTGAGATCTGCAGAAAAATTGTTCTACAAGCTTTTAGTGAAAATGGTGAGGCAAAAGGATGAAGATTATTGAGAAAGCATTTTAGTATTACACATACTAAGTGTTCCAAAAATATATCCTGAATGAGGGCCTCAGAAAGAATAACGATGCCAAGAACTTTCCAAACTCCAAAGTTAACAAGTGTAATTCATCTTCATCAGATGAAGCAATGTTCTCAAGCCATGTTCGAGAGAAACCTCTCCATTTGTGCCTTCTGTTCCATGACAAAGAAGGAAAAGGGTGAGGATAAAACAGAGAGCTGGTACCAAATGTTGGCAAGGTGATTTGTCGTCCAGGATGTCCCATGTTGAAGAATCCAACGAAGTTAACTTTTAAATGTTACTTTTTATGAATGACGGTATTTTAATGAGACAGTATGACACTAATCTCGATCAGTAGAGGAGTGGGTTTAAATCACACTTGTAACACCTGTAAGCTGATTCAACTTTCAGTCATGTCTGACTCTTCACGACCCCACTTGGTATTTTCTTGGCAAAGAATATGGAACAGTTCGCCATTTCCTTCCCCAGCTCATTTTACAGATGAGGAAACTGAGGCACACAGGGGCAAGTGATTTTCCCCAGGGTCACACAGCTTGTAAATCTTTGAGGCCAGATTTGAATTTAGGAAGATGAGTCTTTTTGAATCCAGGCCCAACACACTCTCTATCCACTTTGCAACCTAGCTGCCTTGTAAAGTGATTAAGGAACATTTATACCTGTCTCTCTGAACCTCAGTTTTTAAATATGTAGAACTTTAGTTATAGTACCTATAGTACCAGTTGTACAATTACTTCAAATTGCTTGCCTTCTCAAGGACAGGGAGAATTTGGTGGTAAACAAGTGGTAAAAATTGTTTTTACAAGCAATAATATATATATATATATATATATACACACACACACACACACACACACACACACACACACACACATACTAATTTACATGTTAATTAGTATCAAGTTTGCCTAGTGACACCACTGTCATTCATTTGACTTGTGTGGGGGGAAAAGTCTAGAAGACAATAAACACTTAATGACTGATAATTAGCCTCTTTTTGTCCCCTTCAAAAACAGGTTGCTAGTGATGCTTACCACTTTTTCCTTTGATCTGAGTACTCCAAGCTTCCCGAACCGAACATGAAATGGAGAACACTGATAGGTGCCATCCTGCTGCCGGACCACAATGACATCAATGCATCCAGAGAGAGTGGCTTGATTAATGCCCTTGTACAGCTCCTTCACAGTGACAATGACTTGCCCAGCCAGTTGCCCCACATAATTCATGGTTTGAGACTAAAAAAAAAAAAAAAAAAAGATAGGAAAATAGAAATTAAATGATAAATAATATCTATATAATCCAGTTGGTATCAAAATGCTGTTTCAGGTAGAAAGATTTTTATACTTTCCCATATATTTACAAGATTCCCTAACTTGAATGCCCACAGATAGGGTTTATTTATGACTGGCTACCCCCAGTAAGGTCCTCTCCCTCTTCCACTGTATCTATAGGTCTACTGCTTCATCTCCCTGACACAGCTGCCAGTAGGTACTCTCCCCTCCCCCACTTTCCTTTCTTGGCCATTGGGAATGACTATTTCTCAATAGCCAAGACCCACAACCTAGACCTACTTTATGATTAACACTGGACATCACCACCCAAGATGGGGACCCTCAAAATACTTGCCACAAGTCCCAGGTGAAATATTACCCTCCCACAAAGAACCAGCTCCCCACTGCTACCACCTGTCAAAGATCTGGACTTCCCCCCCCTCACAATCACTACCACCTGAAGACTGCGACCCTATATGGATCTGGTTGCCCGCAAAAGACAAGTCTTGAAGTCCTGGATCCATCACTGTCATCAACTAACCACAGAAAACCTCCCTCCGTCTCCACCTTTCATGCTTCCTTCTTCCTGGATCCCCTTCCCTGCTACCTCAGACCCCTGGAAATCTCACTTTGGTTACTGTGACCAGTAGTGGAGAGAAGAGAAGGATGTCCCTTCTCCCACTGTACAGAGTCCTAAAATAGAACTTGGAATAAGTTTTCCCATAGAAACAATATTATACTTGGTTGTTAGATTCCATAGTAAGGCCTAATATGAGAGAGCATAATGTAATTTAGCTACATGATAGTTTAAAAAGTCCTTTACCAGCTGGCTTAGGAGCCTTACCACTCTTTTATAATACTGTAAACGTTTTTATAATATTGTTTCTATGGGAAAACCATTCTGAGTTCCAAAACAACAAACTGACAGTTTTGGAATGAAATTGATTCTTCCAGGGATGGCATATATTTATATTTCATAAACCAAATGAAATTAACACAAGTTTTAATTCTCATCACCTTCCTTAAGATACTTAATGTGATCATTTCAATATACCTAATAGATTTTTCCCTCTATTATTGGTTTCTAACCTGAGATCATGACCCAAAATGGGATCCCTAAGTATTTACAGAAAGTTCTCAAAGGATTTTCTGAACTTTAGGTGTGATAGATATCTAGAAACTAGCTGAAGTGGATGGCCTCCAGAAGATGTGTGATAAAAACTGGGGAAAAAAACACCTTGGTTTGGCTAAAGTTCTCTTGCTCCCACCCCTAATGGAGTCTTCAACCCATGAAATGTACCCCATTGTTCCACTTAGGAGTGATTAGCTTTAATGGGAGAACCCTGTCTCTCCTCCCCCTTACCCTCCCCACCAATGAGTGACTTACTGTCTTTACTCCTCATGGTCATTGTGACATGACTGTAGCTAGGTCTCTGTTAACTTTGACAAAAGTGTAGGATCTCAATGCTTTAAAAACTCTCAATCTCAAAAATACTCTCTGTATGCCAAGGATCTTTAATATAAGTATTACCTGCTTAGTTTTCCTTTAGATCTCAAAGACTCATTTAGAATCACAGGGGAAAAAAAAGAAATGGGAGTAGCTTTACTTCCAGCTGATAAAGATTATCACAAAGCATTTACAGATGCGGAAATCTCTCATACAACTAGAACAGCAGCCAGATATTGGGGGAGAATGAACAAAAGAAGCTTGATCACCTGAAACTGATCTCCTTTTATTTTGCTGTTCTAATGAAAATTACTTGGAAGAAATGGTTGGTACTTATTAAGAGTTTTATGGCACCAGATAACAGTTTTTATTCAAGAGTAATAAATTCAACAAATATTAACTAAAAGTCAACTGTATGACAGAATAATATACTAAATGACCAGTGAGATACAAAGATTAGATAAAATAAGGTATGTGCTCTTACATACCTTACAGTCTAGTTTGGAAGGAGAATTTTAATTTTACTTATTTGACAAGTTTAACTCTCATTAAGCTGCATCTTATATCATGGTACAAAAAAAAAGAAACAGTTCATTAATGATTTTTGAGTTTTTTGCTTTTGTGTCTGGGTTACAATAATCAATTCTAGGCCTTGAAAAATGTCTCTGAAAATAGAAAAATGAGACAGCAAGAGTTCCGATGTAAAAATAATTCACATTTAAAGCCTATGTTCCAGGAGCTCAGGCTCAGAGTTGAAAGAGAAACCTGAAAGGTCATCTTAGTCAAATTTCTTCATTTAAGAGGAGGAAAATTGAGGTCCAGAGAACTTGTTACTTTCCCAAGCTTACAGTTCATGAAAGATCTGAGATTTGAAAGTCCTGAATCTAGATCCAGTATTTTTTTTTCCATTGTACCACACAGGCCTTTGAAAAGTAAAGCCTCTGAAAATGTTATATTCTGTAGATAATGTGATGACATGTTTGTTGCTCAGCAGACTGCCATGTAGCCTAAGTTTTAGTCGATACCTGATCAATGATAACAGCATTCTGATCTTTTTAAGAAGAGATCAACTGTTACCTGCTTCTAGCACAGCTTCTCTTGGGAAACAGAAAAAGTAAATCTAGTGATACAAACGGGCAATATGATGGAGTGGATAGAAAACTGGTCTTGAAGCCAAAGAGGGTTCAATTCCTGCCTCTGACACTTACTGTGTGACCCATGATAAGTCACTTAACTTCTCAGTGATCCAGACATCTTCCTAAGACCATTAAGTTGTTAGAGAATGCCCCAATCTGTACTGTTAGAGGTAGTTCACTATATCAATATGATTCCAAATCTATTCTCTACCCCTAAACACCAATAAATCCAGAAGCAATCAATTAGCATGTATTAAATACATGCACATTTATGTACATATGTACGTATGTATGTATAAAAAGCATCTAATAGGCACTGAGAATATTATGATAAAGAAACAAAGAAATAATCCCTGTTTTCAAGGAGCTAACACTCTCTATATAGGGGAAGGAATAATTATTGACTAGATCCATAACTATTTATGAAAGCACTGTAGTGTAACGTAAAGAGCATCAAATTTGGCATCAGGGGATCTCTAGATTCTAGTACTTTGCTCCAACTTTGCCACTGGCTAAAGTAACTAGAGAGTACATGACCACCTCCTCTCTGAGCCTCAGTTTTCTTATCTGTAAGGTTAAGAAACTAACTTATTAGTGAACCTCTAACATTTTGAATTTACTTTTTTTTTTAGTTCAAAGTATGCAAAAGCTTTGGGAGAGAAGACACCAGTGAAAATGGAACATTAGGTCCCTAATTAAGAACATTTATCTTCAGTCAAGATGCTTTTAATTACCATGGTTAAGTGATATGCTGCCTATGTAAGAAAAAAACTATTGTGCAAATGTTGGTTTCTAAATACAGAAAAATATATGCTGTCAAATCACTAACCTTTGCTTAGCAGGCACGAAGAGCTCTGTTTATATGAAGAACACTGAAATAACAAAAGTAATGGCAGATACATAGGGAGATGTACTATGCTGTGATAGTGAAAAACAGTAACTGTTAAAGTACAAACAAAGCAAAAGGGAGAGCTTTGCTCTTGGGTGTGTTTGAGGGGAAAGCATGAAATCACTCTGCAGAGGAGGCCCTGCTTTGAGCAGGAATTACATCATAATTATTTACTCAACAGCAACATCTAGGACTGCAAGAATACCCCACATCTATCAAGCATTTAATTGTCACTGATCACATGCAGTCTCTAATGCTTAGAGAAAAAGCACTGCTACAAGTAGTAAGGTATAGTGGGAAAAAACACTGGACAAAGAGTCAGAAGATTCCAGTTCGAATCCCAGTTTTTACATGTACTAGGTGTCATTTACATGTACTAGGTGTCTTAGTATCTTCATCTATAAAATGGGGCAAGATGTGCATTTTGAATTAACAAACATTTATTGATTGGTTAGCAAATGTCTGGCACTATGCTAAGATACAAACAAAAATGCCTGCAAGGAACTTACATTCTAATGAGGAATAAAAAAAAAAACAACTAAAAACATATGAGTCTCTAAGTACATAAATAACGTATAGAACATGAATACAAAGGAATTTTGGCGCAGAGTACACTAGCAGTTAGGAGCAGGATTAAGAAGGGTTTTATATAGGACAGGAGCAAGATCTTCTAGGGGGCCTATCCACTCCTAAGGAAGGGGGTCTATGGAAAAATTTCAGAGGGTGGGAAAAATACAACTTGGTTTTCACTAATTTATAACTGAAATTAATCCTTTTTTTCAAATATGAATTTTTGAAAACAATTCTAAAAAGGTTATCTATAGGTTTCATCAGACTGCCAAAAGATCTATGACACAAAAGAAATTAAGAATCCCTGATACAGAAGGTGATGCTTGAGCTTTAAGGTTTCAATGGGCAGAGGAAAGGAGGGAGTGCATTGCAGGAATGGGGAACAGACAACACCAACCACAGAGATAGGTAAAAAAAAGAAAGAGGATAAAGATGGGAGGAGAGTGTACAATACTTCATATAAAAAAAGTATTGTTGTTTTAGTGTTAGTTTTAGAAATGTGAGATGCTATGGATAGTGGTAGAAAATAAACTAACTTATCCCTGAAATAAAAATATCAAAAACTACCATCTGAAGCAGGAACAGGAGAAATTTTTCCTACTGGGACTAGCTCAGGTGCGACCTCCTCCATGATGCTTTCTTAATCTTTCTATGAAAGTCAACCACTTCTCCTTGAACCTCTCATATCCAAATCCAATGCAAAAAAAAAAAATAACCAAAACCCAACCCATTATTTTATAGGTGAGCAAACTAAGACTGTTCAAGTAAGTTAAGTACCTTGTGAATGTGAAGCTGGTGTCAACGTCAGGATTCAAAACCAGGTTTCCTGACTCCCAAGTCTAGTTTACTTCCCACTGTACCATAAGTGTTTCTTGCTATGATGTCTGACTTCATCCATGCACGCAATCATAGTTACTTGTGTGATTAGTTGTAGATATCTACATCTTTCAGGGGTTATACTGGAGCCAGCTTGAACCAGTTTGAGGGAGTATGTTACTATACTGCAGGGTGAGTACTGAAACCTCAGACAACAGCATACTACAAATAGGGCTTGTTTTATAGTTTCACTGAGTATCTAGTCTTAAGAGAATGATGGCAAAAATGTTAATAGTGAAGATTAAATTTAAAAGTGTGTTGCCATACATTTCCTCTTGGTTCACCCAAAATAAGATGTAAAACATTTACCATCATATCATCTTATCCCTTTTCTATTCTACCAGCTCCTTGGATGCAGGATTGTTATCTCAGGTATTTATTCTTGGTTTCTCACATAATGCCTCTGCCGTTTGGCCAGACCTGTGATTTCATTGGGTATAGGGAACTTTCTCCCAATGAGGAAATCTCCTTGTCTACTGACGCTTAATGTCAGCTTTATAGTCTCTCTTTCAACTGGCAACCCCCTTCTCTCTAATCTTCAATCTTTCCCTATCTACTGGCTCCTCTATTGCCTACCAATAGGCATGTCTCTCCATTAACAAAATTAAAAAAAAAAAAACAAAAAAGCAAGCTTCACTAGATCCTATGATCCTTCCCTCTTTTTCAGACAAAATCCTTGAAAAAATACTTTATACTTAGTGCCTCTACGTCTTTTCTTCTAGACTTTCTGAAACCTGGTTTCCCACCTCATCACTCAACCCCAGCTATTCTTTCCAAAGTATCTAATGTTATCTTAAGTGCATAACCTAACGGCCTCTCCTCAATTTTTATCCCTTTTCTTTACCACTCTGTAGAATTTGACACTACTGAGTCACCACCTATTCCTATATATTCTCCTCTTTGGGTTTTCTTGATACTTGTCTCTTTGGATTCTCTTCCTACCTGTCTGAGTAGTCTTTAGTTTCTTTATTTGGATCATAATCCATTTCATACCCCTAACTATGCTGTACTGGGCCTTATCTTTTCTTTCCATACATTCCCTCATTTGGTAGCCTCATCACTTCCCAAGTTCAATTATAATCTCTTGCATAGTTGTTTCCTAACACTCTCTAACAATGGAGTTCCAATCTCATATTGCCTATTGGACCTCTTGATAGACCTAAAGCATCTCCAACTCAACAAGTCCAAAATAGCCTAAATTATCCTTTCCACCAAATCTACCCCTCTTTTAAACTTCACTATTACTGCTGAGGGCACCATTGTCCTTCCAGGACCTAAGGTCCATAAACCTGGAATCAACCTTGACTTCTCACATCCACCCCACAGCTCCAATCAGATGCCAAATGTTCATTCTAGTTCAACGTCTTTTGTATACAACCCTTTCTGTTCACTCACATGACTGCTACCCTAATTTAAGCTTTTATCACTTCTCATCTCAACTACTAAAAGAACTTCGGGTTTAGTCTCTCTGCCTCCAGTCTCTCCCCAACAAGTCCATCATTCTCTCAACCACCATTTTATCTTCTATATGAGGAAAATGAGAATGATGGAGTGACTGGCAAAAAAAAAAGAAATGCATAGTTACCATGCAAAGGTCTTCTACTCTGAATATTATGCCCTTACACCAAAATTATTTCAATATAGCTGAAGACTCAATACAAAAGCACAGCAAGTAAAAATAGAAAAATTAATGAATTAGTTATATTTGCAACTTATGATGAGAAGAGGTATTTGTTTTGTACATTTGGTATACAACTAAATTAAAACAAGTCAGACCCAGGACCTGTGCACTGATTATGGCTATCAGTATATTAAGTGTTAACCGAACATGAATCATTTCTGTAAAACAAGAAATAACAAAACCAAACACATGCCATTACTTAATTCCTATAATAGATGAATTTTTGGAAGTTGGGTCTGAATCAATTTTCTTGTTGCTGTTAATAGGATAATATCAAAGATACATTTGGAGAACTCAGTTTATAAAAGTATTTATCCCTAATTTATCTGTTTTTATACACTTAGATATTTACATTTTGGATTTGCCTTAAGTGTGTGTGCAGACACACTGGTTGTTGTCCGTTTCTGAAGAGGACCAAATTGACATCACTACGTTAGAGTCAAGTTACAGTGTGTCTGACTGTGGATCAGACCAAGACAAGCTTAGAATGCTTTACTATAGGTTGGGCATAAATAGTACATATGACTATTTGGGGTAGATTCTCTAAATTTGCACATCCCATCTTTCTTTTGAGATACTTCAATTCTTCTTAGTTCACAGAGCATAGCACCTTCTGTGATGAGGGCACACAATGACAGGTGGTCCTGTGCCAGTGTCTCCCATGTCATACAATCATATATTTCAAAGTTCTTAAGAGAGACTGTATATACATCTACCTGTCTACAGAAATAGAAACACTTTTCATTAATTCTTGTCCACTTGTGATCTTAAATGACAGATTATCTTATTTAAAACAATAACTAGCCTTAACAAATGAAATAAACAAAACTCTAAGTCATTAATCAGTTAAATATTGAATTTTTTAAAGCTATGAAATTGGTATAGTTTTATAGTCTTTATGTACCTATATAAATTTTATTTTGCTTTCTGCACATTCTAAATGTATGTGCTTAAAGTTTCCAGAGGACAAGGAAGAGACGTGTACAAATGGGCATTTAAGAGAAGCAGTGCACTGTAGTGGAAAAACTGATGAATTTGGAGTCAGGAGATACCTGATATCTGATCTCTGACACTAACTAGATGATGTTGGGCAAATGACTCATATTGTTTAAATTTCAGTTTTCTTATCTGAAAAGTGGGAATAAGAATAATTTTAGTACCTAAAACATGGGGTTCTTGTGCGGATCAAATAAGAACAGAGGTAAAGTGCTTTGTGAGATTTGCAGTGTTGTATATATACACACACACATATATATATATGTATGTATACACACACACACACACACACACACACACACACACCATTCATTGCTATTCTATTATTATATTAATAACAAATGAAATAAGGGATAGAATCACTGTTTAGGATAGATGGTATGATAACATGCAGAAAAGTGTAATTACTCAATTTCTACTTTCTTTTCTCTTTCAGCAAAGATGGCCTTCACACCGGAAAGAAAACGCCAGAACTGGTTAAGAGAAAACTGAGAGCCTAAAGAGATGGTAAGAGAACACTTAACCAACTTCAATGAGTTCATGTCACCAGAGGCTTTCGCAAGCTATACCCTGGGGCATTGAAAGAATCCATAGCTATGACTGCTAAAGTGCTGTTAGTGATCTGTGAAAAATCTCCTATAACCACTGAGGTATCAAAGGCCTGGAGATGGACAAATATTATAATTTTTAAGTAAGAAAGGTCAATTCCAAACTATGAGTCAGTAGGCCTGGAAAATGTTGAGAACAACTAACTAGAAAGATAGTTTCTGAGCACCTAGAATAGTGGTGGAAGTGGTGATTACCACAAGTCATGATGGATACAACAAAAGCAGGCCACAGAAAACCAAGCCCATAGCAAGAAAGAATTAATCAGTCACTTAGAATATCCTTCAAACCAACCAAGTGAATTCAACCACACATTTAATAAGAGAACTGTGCTCAGTGGCAGAGAAAATAAAAATTTAGATAAGACACATTTTCTGTTCTTCATGGAATTTACAATCTATACAGAGCAAGATGTGATAATTATTTTAATTACACATATAGATAATTATATGTAGATGTTATAATTATTATACAAAGTAATACATGGTACATGTATAAAAGAGGTACCAAAAATGTGATGGGAGATTCAAGGAGGCAAAGTAGGGAAGTCTAGTGACTGATTTGGGGGTAGGAGAACTTTCAGAGCATATGAATAGTGAAAGCAAAGGATAGAAGCTTGGCAAATAGCAGAGAGTTAACAAAGGTAACTATAGGGAGTATGATGAGACATGGCTAGAATTGTAGGATGGTATCAGACTTAGGAGGGACTCGATTATCTTCCATAATCTTTTTATTGTTTAAAGATTAAGATAGAATGATACAGGTTGGTTAATAGTACAGTTATACAGATTCAGAACTGGACAAAATATCCTCATCGCAGGGGACCAGTTTTTAGTGGTAAAGGAAGTCACTCTAGTGGAACATTGTAGCTTTTTGTCTTTAGTCTCTTCAACATTTCTATCTATGATTTAGATGAAGACAAAGCTGTCATATCTGTGAAATCTTTCAGAGATAAGAAAGATGGCCAATGCACAGGAAGAAGACAGGCAACCAGGGCGACACAGCAGGTGGAGCACTGGATGTGGGGTCAGGGAGACCTGAGTTCAAATCCTACCTCAAACACACAGTAGTGGTTGTGTGATCCTAGGGGAGTTATAACTTTTCTCTGCCTCAGTATCCTCATCTGAAAATGAGGGTGATAAAACAGTACCAATCTCTCAGTGTTGTCGTGAAGATAAAATGAGATAATATTTGTAAAGCATTTGGCAAACTTTAAGTGTCATCATCATCAACAGCAGGATGAGGGAATCGTTACCACAAAAGACCATAAAAGGGTAGAAGAGTAGGTTAAATTTTACAAGATGACATATAAAATAAAGTTATAAAAAGTACTGACCTGGGCTTAAAAAAATGACTTAATTTTTAAAAAAATATTTATTCATCTTGAAATTAAAAATAAAATGACCAAAAAAAAGAGGGCACTTTCATGCACACAGCACAACATAAAAAGAGGATTCAATAGAAAACTAATAATCTCCATTTTTTACATTGTTTGATTAAAAAAAATCTTTGTACTAAATACTAGTCAGTTTTCAAAAATACACTGCTTTTCTGTGCTTCCTTCTGAGTTTTCTTTTATTCTCTGCTATGCACTTTTTATTTTTTTCTCCTTTCAAGAATGACTTTTTATGGCTAGATAATAGCTCACATGAAAAAGATCATGGACTTTTAACTGACTCCAAGTTCCATATGAGCTAATGGTTTAAGATGGCTATTCTAATCTTAGGCTACGTTACTAGAAGCAAAGTGACCTGACTAGAGGAGATTATACTTCTGTATTCTGCCCTGGTTAGACCACATCTAGAGTATTATGTTTTTTCTAAGCACCTTATTTTTCTTAAGCATGGATGCCAGATGACTAGGAAACCATCAGGATGGTAAGGAGAATGGGAACCATACTATACAAAGATTGGTTGAAGGAAGTGGGGATATTTAGCCTAGAAAAGAGAAGATGTAGGTGAAGAGATAATACTTTCAGGTATATGAAGTTCTGTTATTTGGAAACAGGATTAGATTTGTTTGAGGAACAAGGAACAATGGGTGGAAGTTTCAGGGAGGCAGATTTCCAGTTGATAAGCAAGAACTTCCTAACTAAGAATTCTCCAAAATAACAAGGGACTTTGAGTTCCCCATAACTGGAGGTCTTCAAGCAAAAACTAAAGCAATACTTTATTAATAATACTACGAAGAAGATTCCTGCTATGATACATGTAAAAACTACATCCGTTATTCCTTTCAATTCTGAGATAATAAAGTGCTTTTTGCTCCAAGTACAACTGCAGTAATAGACTATATCTAATTTCCAAGTACCATCTTCAATAAGTACAGTAGGCTACTGATGAATCACTTGTTAATAAATTCTTTAACCATGCTCACCCTTGAAACATAGCTTGCCATTAGAAAGAAATGTCTATGCCTAGAAGTAGTGAAAAGATTTGAAGGTACTCTATGTTTTTTTTAAAATGATTTTCATGAGGAGTAGGTAGTACGTGACAATGTGGTCAGTTTAGTAGGTCTTAACTCACTGGTAAAGTTCTAACCAGCCTACCTAAGTTAGAAGAACTTGTAACCATTGGATCATCAGTGAGTGATGATTCATGAATACATATACTGTGTGAAGGGTATTTTTTCTTCATTGGAAGAGGAAATATTCACAGAGATGAAATCACCAATATTAAAAACAAGTTAAATGTAACTGACTACTTACTTTGGGATTTTGAGGAGGGGAAGACAAGTTTCTTCTGATTAAAATTTCACTAATATGCTCAGTCAAGTGTATTTTCTAATCTTATGCACTGGGTATCTAGTATATAATATAATCTAGGATACTAGTGGGAACCCTTGAATCATATTACATATTAAGAAATATTACAGAATCAAATACTTCCAACATAAAGATAGTACACTTTTGGCAAGTTTTTAAAAAACCAGTATACAATTTCAGCAATTGGTATTCACTAAAGCACAGAAATTACTAGGATACAATTTCTTTGAAACAGGTTGACTTGTAGAAGCTTCTCCCTATTTATGCATAGTACAAATAGCAACTCATGAGATTCCTGCAAAAGAAACAAAAGCCAGAGTGGTAAGATAAGACCTCTGAGACTACCAGTTCTCTACAAAGGATAGCAACCCTCACATTACTGTGACAGGCTATGAGAACAGAAAACACATATTCAAAGTTATTCTCTCTCTCCTCCCCCCAAGTATCACTAAATTCCCCAACAAAAATAAGCTAAGCTGGAATGTTCAACTTTTCCTTAGTTGCCTGAATCTCTGAACAGCAGGTGATTATTCAAACTTTCAATCAGTAGTTCCTACAGAACTTCAACTTAGAAAAAACCTGTCTGATCACGTTTGAAGGATCACAGGGATTTCCACTCCCACCCTATTAACCTTGTTTAACAAGGGCATACCAGTCAAAAGCTTAGTCTAGCTACCAGGGCACTGAAGAGTGAAGAACTTATTACCAAGGAAAGTAGGGGAAGGGCAGCAACTGAGTAAGAAAGATTCTTAAGTCTAAGCTTTTATATGCTTTATATAAAGAACTACACTTGAGAAAAACAAAAAGAAACCTTTATCTTCAGAAGATAAAGGTGTCAAGGAGTAAATGGAATTTGAAGATGAAATTCTATATTTTTATATTTAATTTTTAAATTTTTATTATTAATTATATTTATTATTATATCTATTATTTTTTATATTTTTAAAGAAATGAAATACTTACCATCCTACTTGTGCCTATAAATCAGTAAACATGTGTCTGTATGACTGGCCCTCTGCCTCTAATTCCTATATTAGTGCTTTTTGAAAATAGTAGCTGGCTCTATGGCTTACACATATTAATCATATTACACATACACTTTGCACACATTACTCTTTCAAAGAATCACCAGGACCCTGTGAGGGAGGTTTCACAAGTATTAGGATCCCCATCTTTACAGAGGTAACTAAGGCTCCAAGACATTAAGTGACTTGCTTGTGGTCATATAGCCAGAAAAATCTCAGAGCCAGGACTCAAACCTGCTTTCTGACTCCAAACTCAGTCATTTCCAAAGCTTTGTTGTCTGCATCTAGACTGTGGAGCTCTTGCTAACATGGAGTAACACTGCATCTGTTTGCAAATTCCCCTCTGAAGAGGAGAAAAATTTGAAACTTCTGTCACACAACTTGGTATTAATCTGATTCAATTCAGACTGATGTCACTTAAGATGAGCCGTGGAAGATTCTTTTCAGCAGCAAGTCTAAGAGCAGAATTCAGATGGAGAATGTATTTCCTGTCACCACACTGTCTCTCTCTTGCCCAGCTTCCTTGTAAAGATTATTTGCTCTAATAAGTTTTTTTTTGTCTCATGACTGACTATTTAGTCTGTAATCAACCAATAAACTTTTATTAGATGCCCATTATGGGCCAGGCATACAAGATTAGCAGACAAGTAAAAGTGACAAATTTTTTCACAAATTTTCCCTTAGAGATTCTAGGGCTCTTGCTGCACTTGCTCCTTGGATCACTGTAGCAGATGCTTCCGTTTTCTGCAATGTTTTCCCCCTTAGATATAGGCTAGAGTTAAAGTCATAAAAATAAGCTCTACAAGATTCTGTCCTTGACCTTTGCATAAAGTAAAAATTTTCTCTTATCAAAATAAGACTGGTTCATTGGTTTCTTGTTCATCCTTCAGCAAAGCTGAGATTTCACAAATGGTTTTCAAAAATCAAGAGTACTTGGCATTTCTATTTTGTGGTACAGCATAAGCTTTAAGGAGAAGTCAAGAAAAAAGAAAGCTGTTGGTCAGAGGTAAAGCATGTAAGACATAGAAACAAGATATATCTTTTCCCCATTTCCCATGAAGTAAAAAAAAAAAAGTCTTATTTTTAAGTCCCTAATCAAAGACCATAAGATTTTGTTTCCAATTTTCTCTGTCACTGAGTGATTTCCTCTGAACAGCGTTTGTACATAAATGAAAAATTAAAGGCTACTTAATAGATGTCCAAGTGTAAGGCCCAATATAAATGGTGATTACTATTATTGATGAAGAGGATGGTACTGACTCTAATAATAAGTAGGATGAGACATTTCCAATATTTGTTTCCGCTCTACCTACACACTACTGCTCAGGTCTTTCATCCTCCACAGCATACACTTGTACGCAAGTACGCTAAATGGAGTTCAGGGCAAAGTTTGTGATAGCAGACTAATGTCCTAGCCTCATCAACCCCCATTTCCAAAGCTAACTGACTTATGCCAGAAAGAACAGTACAAGCTTGGCTTCATTCCACATCCTAACCAAATAAACAAGGTGAGGGAATGACCGGGAATTAGGACAGCAGCAAAGTTTAAATCAATGAAAATAAAGTTCAGATACTAACAGTTAATTTTCCCCTAGGCCAAAATTTCTGTTGTTATTAAAAGACATGATTCTAAACTATAATCCCTAATGGCAACAGTATATAAGCAAGCTTTACATCAATAAATATAAGAGCAAGTCCTTAAGTAACTGTTCCTAACTGTGTGGCAATACAGAGAATGCCCTAAGAAACAAGTCCAGAGATACAAACAGATTAATGTCAGCATCCCCTTCCCAAAACAGTGTTGTGGAGAAAAAAATGTGAGGTTTTAAAATTGTAAATGCCCCAGAGGGACAGTAAGGGCAGCTGTGGTCCTCCTAGGAGAAAATGTTTTGAATGATAGCCAGGCATTCTGGGAATTGGGGTTCCCTTCCCCTTTAGCCTGGGAGAAAATGGAAGAAACATAATATCCAATCTGGATTAGGGCCTTAAGATCTGGCAACATACAGACACTGAGCAAAAAGGCTTGGGCTGCAGGCAGGAGCTAAGGAGACTATAGGAAACCAGGCAGTGGCTGATACAGGGTAACCAGACTTTCCCTGAGGTGGCCAGCATCATTATCCATGGCAAACTGACAGGACTGCTATAATCTGGGAGAAAGGCCTGGTCTATAGGAGACTTTTCCCACCTAATTTTGATTTTGAACAATGGAATCCTTCCACCTTCCACCTGGTAAGATGCTGGTGAAAGAGAGCTTTGAAACCAGAGCACCTGGGTTCAAACCCTGGCTTTGGCACTTATTATCTGTATGACTTTGGCCATGCCCCAAATTGTCTTTTGGCTTCAGTTTTGTTATCTGTGAAATGAAAGTGTTGAACTAGATAGATAGCCTTTAAAGTCATTTTCAACTGAAATTCTATGATCCTGGATATGGTATCCAGCTCTAACATTGTATGATTCCATCAATCATTTCCTATGATTCTTCCAGAAATATTGACTGAGCATCTACTATGTGCAAGACATAGTGGTGGGTACTGAAGGGGAACTTACGAAAATAGCACTTTCACTTAATTATTAAATTACTTGGCCATTGGAATAAAGGAGTTTCATTATTGCCCAAGGTGTATGGATTTATCTTCTTAAAATCCCCCAATTTCAAAAAAGTGCCTAGAATTATTCACATTTCATTTTACCATGTGATCTTCAATATTTTGAATCATATTATCTTGAAATTATACCTAAGGGTTAAGTCTTTAAAATCTAGGCTCTTGGGGCAGCTAGGTAGCACAGTAGAAAGTACCAGCCTGAGTTAAAATCCAACCTCAGATACTAGCTCTGTGACTCTGGGCAAATCACTATTTGCCTCTAAAATTAAAAAAAAAAAATCTAGGCCCTCTTTTGATTACTGAATTTGTTTGATGGTTATGTGAAACTGTGATTACATTTCCACCTATGTATGATGCGTGTGTGTTCATCCTTCGTTGCCAAACAAGACCATGTCATCAGAGAAATGATGAGATGAGTGAAGGAGAGTTGTGCAGGTCACCGGCCTCACTTCTCCAGTCATCTGAATCCAGTGACCAGATGTTCCTCAGGATGACTGGAGATGACCCAGGATGAGGCAATTGGGGTTAAGTGACTTGCCCAAGGTCACACAGCTAGTGAGTGTCAAGTGTCTGAGGTGAGATTTGAACTCAGGTCCTTCTGACGCCTGGTGCTCTATCCACTGCACCACCCAGCCGCCCCCTACATATGATGAAACAATAGGCAGAAGAATGAGAAGTTTGTTAGTTATCTAGATTCTGAAGGCATGTGAGTTGATTTGAATAATGTATGAGATACACAAGGAGATAGTCTGTAGACTACAAAATTTCTAAACACCTATAAAATTTTTACAGTTTATAAGCAAAATCTTTTATACTAACACCTGTACTACCCTTCCAGCCATTCAAAAATCATCTGTCCTCACAACCATTCATATAATGTATTACATAGTGTATGTGAGGGAAGTTTGATAGAGAAGTCTAACCAACTATCACCTGACAACCCGGAAAATATCTATAGCAAGAAGAGGAAGAAGTTCTTATGGTTGGTTTTTGTTGTTGCTAGTTTACATATCTGCATATATATATATAGATGTACTTTTTACTGCATAAGAAAAATTACATATAAAAAACCCAATTAGTACAGTGTCATACTTCCTTGCAATCTTTATATTTGTTTTTAACTTTGCTACAGTACATTCTAGGAGGAAAACATTTCTCTCTAGTGTTCCCAAGTTGGGTTCACACATAGATAACAGGCATCACATTTAGTAAGAAAACACTAAACAAGTATATCTTTGTACTAAAGCATTTGAAATGAAGAAGCAGCCAAGTCATGATGTCACTGTGATAGCAGGTTTATAGTAGCAATAAAGCTTTTGGGAAAACTAACACCAGCTGAACTGAAACTAACATTAAAACTAAGGTCATCTTGGATATTAAATAAAGGACTTCAGAGATGGTCACTTTGGTTTCTCTTTGCTTGTTGTTTTTATAGGAAGACAGTCAAATGTCAATTTATATCTCTCTCAGTTTAAAATGAATATCACTTAATTTTATTTGAGAGAAATACATGTACACAAGTTAACACTCCTTTATCCAAAATTTAATAATACCTCAATTGATGAGGCTGAGTTAATTGATGCTGAGGGCATGCACATGCACAAGTATGTGTGTGCATATGTGCGTGTGTGTGTGTGTGTATGTGTGTGTGTGTGTGTGTGTGTGTGTGTGTGTGTGTGTGTGTATATATATATATATATATATATATAAAATCCACAAGGCAAAGAAAATAGGATGAAAATTTTTATTTCAAAGTGAAACTATTAAAATTTTCGCATTGATTGATAGCTGTCAGGTTCTTCTGAGTATTAAGCTGTCCTGCATTTAGTTAATACAGAGCTCTGAATACTAACTAGCCTTATGCTGTAGTTCATATAAGGTATCACCATACTATCACTAAAAGAGAAAACTCTGGACAGATAAATTTAAACACTTCATTTGCATGTTTTAAACTAATAACACTTTCTGTTCTGAATCACAGAACAGAAAAGGAAAAAAAGATTTATTCCTTCACACTTCACTACAATATATAATGCAGTGAAAGCCAATTTCAAAACACTGATTTGCCTCACAAACACTTAAAGATTATTTAAGTCAACAGCACACAGTCTTTCTCTGAGGTACACAAAAGTCCAGGCCACTAGTTTTTGAGATCCCTAGTTATAATTTTAAACACGAAGATATAGTAAAAACAAACAAGAAATGACACCCCAAAAAGGGCAGTCACAATTTAACAAATATTTTCCTCAGTCTTTTCTTGCAAAATGGCCTTAGTGAAGAAAACTCTAGTTTCCAGTTAATGTCAAAATTAATTGTAAACCTGATCACACAATCTAACACTTTCAGTGTGGTAAATTTTAGGCCCTCTTTCAGCTTGAGGTCCAGGTTAAATTGTCTTTATGTTCTCCTCCCTCATTCTTACTGTTCCCATACAAGTTTGTGTGTCTTTTTACCAAAGCTTCAATGAAAACTGAATGTGAAACTAACAGTTTCAAACCTCAAAAAACCCTTTAAGAATCACAAACTTTAACAAAACTGCAGTATGTACTATTTTTTTTTTTTTGCTATTTAGGGGAAAATGTAAAATATGTAAGGAAATGAGAATTGGCAACACAATCAAAGAAGTAACAAAATATATAGATGATGGAAAGGAAGGTCATACTGTAGAGAAAGAGAAGGAAAGTCCAATGATCAAATGTTGCTCTAACGTATAAGTCAAAAGGTTAGAGATCCAAGTATTAACTAAGAAAAAGGGAAGGGTTTTACAATTACATAGGCAAAGTACCACCTAAATAATACATTCATAAAAAATTTGTTTGAATTTTCATTGACATTTGTACAAGTAAAATCAACCAAACAACTCCCCCACAATGTAAAACTTTCCAAGGAAAGAAAACATTATTTTCTCCCTATACCATTCAACTTGAATCATTAGACAAAGGAGGGAAAAAATAGATATCTGCGAAGATAACTCACCAGGATACCAGAAGAGGTTTTTCCAAGAAAAACAGTATCAGGTTTATTTAATTTGCCTTCATCAGTATTCTCCTTCTCCTCCTTTTCATCTTCTAAGTAGAACATTTTAAAGTTAAACTAGCTCTTCAATCATGTCTTTTGTATTGATGAAAACAAACCTCTAAATTAGAAATATAAAAACTTGCAACTATTATCCAGATTGAAAGTGTTGTTGCCTTGAAGACACAGTGATATGCTTAAAACTGAAAGGAAATGGCTCTTTTAAAAAAAAGTCAATACATGAGACTTCTTCACCAATAAGATTTGCTTAAATTGCTTCAGCCCTTCTCCCTTGGTAGAAGATAAGCAGTGGCATGGGACAGACTTTGCCACATGTTTATACTGATAGGTGCTCAGTCCTGCCCAATCACATGACAGTCACTGGTACTTCCATTAAACTAACAGGGATTTAGTTAATAATTCTTTAAACTTATCATGTACTCTTAAAAAAGACCATATACAAGTGAAGAAATAAACAAACAAATGAATTATGTAAGAAAAAAAATGATCAGCAGTCACTTCTGAGCAGGTCTTGGTGTTTCCAAAGAGCTGGGCAATGTTTTCATATGCCCAATAAAGATGTATTTGAACAACAAATAGAACTTTTTACTTGTTTCACATCATTAGGGTCCAAAATCTCATTAAAATTATGATTGAGACCTTTGTTGTTTGAGTTTAAGAGTCTGATAAGTGAATCATAGGGTCACAGATTTAGATCTGGAATGGAACTTGGAGATCATCAGGTCTGAAACTTTTTGTTTTCAAATGAGGAAACTGAGGTTAAGTTACTTGCCAAGGATTGTTCAGGTAGGTAAATAGGCTAAATTTTTAGAAGGGGAAAAAAACCTTTTAATTTTCTTCTTTAAACTCTTTAAATAGATTTTTTCAATTTTGATTTTTTTAAAAAAATGGTTCATTGTTTGCTTTGTTTTGTTCTTTTAAACCCAAAGGGGGGAAATCCTAAAATAACATAGTTCAAGCAAACTCAGAAATTTCAATGAAGTCAGTGCAGGCAATCCAGTATTTACTGGTAAGACACAGATTCTATACTACAAAAAAAAAGGTTAATGTTACGGAAAAGTTCCTTCCAGCACAGAATCAATGAGAGCTAGAAAGGGCTTTTGAGGTTATCTAGTCCTCATTTTGCAGATGAGGAAACTAAGGTCACAGCTATGGAACTGCCAAGATCATAAAGTCATCTTCTTTCTAGAAAAAACATCATTCTATTGTGAAGGAGCTGATTGTCATCACTCCATGCATCATAAGAATTCTATCCATCTATCCCTATACTTTTCATGAACAGACAATATTAAGGAAGTCAGGTAGCACAGTGGTGAGAAGCCAAGAAGACCCAAGCTCAAAACTACTTCCTCATTGTATCATCCTGGACACATCATTCAACGTGTTTTCCTCAGTTTCTTCATCTGTAAAATGAGGATAGTAACAGAATTTACCTCTCAGGATTGTTGTGAGATTCAATTGACATAACAACTGTAAACAATGCTTAGCACAGTGACTGGTCCATAGCTGTTACTATTGTTGTTGTTAATTATTAAATATTTGTAAGGGAAATTAGTAGCAAAGTTTTCTCTCACCCCAACATCACAAACCACCAAGAGATGAGGGTTACTGAATAAAGCATATAATTCTAACTTCAACAAAATTAGTCATTTAAAAAAGTCAGTAAGAGGAAAATTATCATAAAGTCACTCAAAAATATCAATTGAGGACTCATTTTATAACAGCATATTTTAAGAGTTACAGTACAGAGGTGCTAACAGTGGATCAAAATGTTCCTTCTAAAAACTTGCAGTCTAGTTGAATATACAGCATAGGGAATATAGACAGCACACAAATGTCTTACACAATGAAAAAAAGATCATTAAAAATAAATCATTACATGATAAATATTAAACTGTGTAGAGATTCCTTATTTGTTCCATGCTGTAGTTTTTTAACCCTAACATTAGGTGGCAGCAACAGAAAACCTAACCTGGGACACTGAGGACAAAGACCAAAGAAAGGAAAAGGTTGGAAAAAAGACACGGAATAAGGTGGTAAATAGTTCATTGAAATGAAAAGGAAAAAAACATAAAAGGAAAGGAGGAAAAGGAAGAAGAGAAAATGATAGTGAGGAAGAGAAATGTAGCCAAAGATATATTAGGAAATGCCACAAATACAGTGAATTTGGAGTCAGAATATTTATGTTCAAATTCTGATTCTGTTGCTTTATGCCTGTATGATCTTCAGTGAGTCATTAAAACTCCATGGGCCTCAGTTTCTTCATCTGTCAAATGAGAGTGTTAAAAGATAAGAGGGTTGGTTGGACTAGATCATTTCAAAGGTCATTTACAACTCCAAATCTAAGATTATATGTAAATAGAATAGAAGGAAAACTCAAAGGGGCAATGAAAAAAGAGAATGCCAAATAAAGAGAAAAAAAAAGTGCAAAAAAGGGGAAAGTGAAAAGAAAGCAAGAAAATAATACAATTCTTGGAACTTTAGAGGTTTTGAAATTGTATCATAGACTTTAGCTCTAGAAGGTACTTTACAGGCCACCTAGTCTAACTTCCTTAGTTTACAGACAAAGAAATGATGAGCCCAAGTCACAATCTAGTGGTAAAGGGTCTTCTCAGTTCATATTCTTATGTTCAAGTATATGAACACACCCACCACAAGTGGACAGTTGGGAATGAGAAAGAAAGAGGTTAGAAGAGAAATGGTAGGCTTCACTGAACGAAAGGTCACTCGTGCTTAACCCTTTACCCAATCCTTCTACTCCTGTCTTTTTTATTCCAAAATGTAGTAATAGCTAACATTTATATAACACTTACTATGTTCCAGGTACTGTGCTAAGTGCTCTACAATTATTACCTCATTTGATGTCACTAAGGGATATTCCACCTGGGTTCACTGGAGTTCAAGGCTGCCACCAACATTATTATTCTGAAGGAAAACACCATATACTGGACTTTCAAAAAAATTTCAAATTGAATGATATAAGAATAAGTGTTTGGGTAGAGATACTGCTAGGTGACTGATTTTTTTAAAAGTCAGTTAGATACTTTAAAAAAACCATTTAACGAGAACTGTTCTGAAATGAAATACAGGCAAAGTCATAAGGAGAATGCAATGCAGTGATCAGAACCTCGTCCACAGTGCCCAAATTTAGAAGGGGGGTGAGGAAGAAGATGAAGAGGAAGAAGAGAAGAAAAAATAGGAATTTCCCCCAAGACAGACTCCCCCATTCTAACCCCTCAGTAAGCTCTGCCCCACTCTCCCTCCCCAGTCCCTACTCCCAAAATGACACAGATTTTTTTCTCTGCCACTGAATTCAAAGATTGCTCCCTGAGGCTTTCCTTTCCCACCCCCAACCATAACCAAAACTTTCTTGGTGATTTTGTGATATCCGGACTCACACAGCAATGAAGGAATTAAGTTACACGTATTTCTTCTATCCCACTCTTGAGGGATAAAAGGATTTTGTTACATTTTTGATAACAAGGTCACAGTTAAGTACAATTAGGTTTCTTTTATTATTATTTTAAAATTTTATCCCAGATGGTTCTCCTGTCAGCCCATGAGGTATGCTTCTGGCCATGCTTCAAAGAAGCAAATCACATCTCCAAAAACTTTGCGAAGAGTGGTCAATCATTTATCCTTCATAATGACTGAGTGAAAGGCAGTAAGATGTAGTGCATACAGAGCTGCCCTCAGAAAGGCTAGGGTTCAAATCCTATTTCTGGCACACACTGGCTTATGCCCCAGGACACATCACTTCACCTCCCAACGCCCCAGGCACAGCTCCAAGAATATCAATCTCAGAGAAAATGTTGATTTGTGCTGGTAGTGAGAGTTCTTACCAGGTAGAAGGACCTACACTGATTAAATTGCAGGTATGATCAAAAAAGAAAGAGAGCAGATGGAAACATCCCAAAAGACTCAAAAATCATATAATCTGATTTTTTTTCTCTGAAAAGACAAAAAAATTTCCCCAAAGCTAAGAGAAAATGCTTCATACTACTATTTTTGTGTGTTCTTAAAGCACTCATGTCCACCTGCCGATGGAAGAGTTCCTAACCAGTTTACCCTATCCTAGTTTAAGATACCACAGCATACAGAACACCCACTGTCCTCTGTCAGAACAACTGGCAGCTAGGTTACTTCATCTGATCTCTGGTTACACAGAACATTTCTTATAATCCTATTACACTACTAAATTGTCTTTGGATGTGTTTTTGTAATAGTACTTGGTTCCTTCTATGTAAAAGATGGTGGAGAGGTTAAACTATCAGTAGGTTATATTATGTTGTTTCATTAGAGTATAACAGAGATCTTGGTCTTAGTTCGTACTATATCAGTAATTAGCTAAGTGATTTAGGCAAATCACTTAACCTTTCTGGGCCTCAGTTTCCTTACATGTAAAATAAAAACACTGAGCTCGATTCTCTATGATTCTTTCATTTTGAATATTCCACAATCTATCCAAACTTTTTCAGCCATTTTTTCATTGTATTTAATTGACAGTCAGCAAGAATACAGTTTTGTCCATCAACGGACAGACAGATAGATAATCAGATCATTTATTAAGGAATTTTACATCCCAGGACCACACTAAGTTCTGAGGATACAAATATGAGCAAGCAAGATAGTTTTTTCCTTTAAGAACCTCACTTTCTAATGGGAAAAGGCAAAACCTAAAGGTTACTGGAAAGGAGAGGAACATTAGAACCACCCAGCAGTATGGCATGGAGGTGGCCAGGAAATGAAGTGGAGGTCTGTATCTCAGCAAGTAAGAGAAATGATAATTTCTCTATTGTATTTAATAACTAATTATTTATTTAGGGCCAAGGTTCTCCCTTTTCTACTTCCTCATTCAGAAACCAATCTGTGTGGGAAATCTTGGGCAAAGACTTATCCAGACTAAGATCTGATCAAAGACAGTAAACAAGTAAGTGTAGGCAAATGGGTGGATTTGTGCTCAATGTGTTTACTTAGGTGGTGGTGGGGGAAATGTGGATTATCTGCTTGGTCAGATGGTGATGCGGACCTTGATAAGGTCCTCTCACCGAGATTTGGATGTTCAGTGTAACAACAAGACCCTCATTACAATAGGTCCACTTCTTATTGTAATATTCACTCTCTCTCATTAACTGTTAACCAATCAGAGTTGACTGCCACCATCCAACGGTGAACCCCATGAGGGGGTCTTTGGCATTCAAGAGTGACATTGATCCTTTTATTAATAAGACGGATTATCAACCAAATGATTAATTACCCAGAAATTATGACTCTCAAACCTTTAAAAGGTCACCCAAGGTAAGATCAAGGCTGGCCCAGAAGAACCTAGGTTGGTCCCAGGATCAGAGTTCAAAGTTCCAAATGGGACAAAGATGGCCACACAGAGAAGGGGAAATACAGTGAAGGCAGGGAAGCAAAGCTAAATGGAAATTCATCTGACCCTGACAATCACTCAGGCTCCTGTATTTCTACCTCCCATCACTAAATGCATAGAAAAGTGTATCCCTCCATTTACTCAGCTCCCACTTCTCAACTCTTTGCATGTGAATTACTCTAAGCTTATCAATGATGTTTCAACTGTGAAATTAGCTTTTTTTTTCCTCAGTTCACATCATAGTTGACCTCACAGGAGCTTCTGACACTATGTTCAGGAGGCTTCCCTGACACTTTTCTCCAGGTTCCCTTCTAATTTGCCTGATTGCTTTTTCACATTCATTTATGCAGGATCATCACCCATTTCATGCTCCCCAACCAGAATTTCCCTCAAGGTTTTTTTCTGGGTCTTCTTTTCTCCTTACTCTACACCATTTCTTTCAGTGAGTGCATTTAGCTCCTATTACCATCTCTATGTAGACATTCCCAAATCTATAAATCCAGACATAAAATTCTTTTATCTTCCAGTCTTGTAGACCACTTTTTGGACATCTCCACCTGGAACTCTCATCTCAATTTCCTATGTTGCCTAAAACAAACCCCTTTTGTTCTTTCACCCAAAACCCACAGAGGAATTTCTGTGTAGGCTGCCCCCTGTGCCCAGAGTACCTCTTCACTTTTACCTCTTAGAATTCTTAGCATCCTTCATGGCTCAATCAGAGGCCACCTGTAAAATGAAGTCTTTCTTGATCTGCACATGCCACTCTCCCTGTCCTCCATGGTTAATACTAACTTCTCAATTTACTTATTCAAGTGCAATGTATCTTCTAGTAAAACAAAGTCCACAAAGATAGGAATAGTTTTCAATTTTTTATTCTTTGTATTTCTAGTGCTTCATGCAGTGTCTTAACATTTAAGAAATGTTTGTCAACTTGAAATGAAATGATAAGCAAGAAAATTTAAACTACCATCTTGGTATCATCAGAACTTGTTCTAACTAACTTTTACCTAGTTATCCTGGGAATTTCCAAAACATCAACCAAAAGAAAAGTCACATGAAAAGTTATCTAGCTTCCTCCATCCCGTCTCTTACCTCAAACCATTATGGTAGAAGTCCTTAAGCTGGGGCCCATGAACCCCCAAACAATCTAGGGAGAGATTTCAAGGGGTTCATGAATATGGAAGGAAAAAAAATACATCTTTATTTTCACTAACCTCTAACTGAAATCTAATATTTCCTTCGATTATTTGATAATATTATTGAGAAGGGGTCAATAGATTTCCACAGACTGTCAAAGGACTTTATGACACAAAATGTTAAGAAGCCCTGAATTAGAAGATGAAAGAAAATACCCATCAGATCCATACCCAGTATCCTGAGCCAAGCTATCCTACAACCTGATGGACAACTTGCTGTAGAGCTTGAGCTCATCCTTTCTCTGAAGGAAGGGATTATACACATAACTGTTTCTGTTTAAAACTCTTCCAGAGTCTGTGATAAGGAAAAGGTTAGAGTATTTCTTGAGAACAAAATGTCCAAGTATTTCAGCCTTTCTACAGCAACTTGCAAAGTCAACATGAGGGCTTAAAAACTAACCCAAAATATCTCCAAGTGCACAAAAATGCAAAAATACAATCAGGAAAAATTTTATCACCTGGGCAAAGAATCATCAAAAGATACTCACAAACTATAAGGACAATTAAAGTCTCTTGCTTCATAACTATCTAATGAAAGACAATGCAAAATTATTTTTCATTTCTTCATGGTAAGACATTTACATTTCTGTTCCATTCAGAGTGAAATCAACTTGTTTTCTGGCCCATTCAAAAAACAAATAATCAATTCAATTAGCACTGAATAAACACTGATATTGCTAGGACCCTAGATACACAGCAATATAGTGGATAGTGAGCCAACCACAAAGTCAGGAAGATCCGGGTTCAGGTTTCACCTCTGACAAATATTGGCTGTGTGACCCTGGGCATGCTTAACCATTCAATGTTCTAGGCATTCTATAAAATTAAGTCACAAAGAAGGTGCCAATATCCATGCAGATCTCTATATCAAGAAGCTAATATTCTAATAGAGGAAACGATCATATATATAAATGGTTATACATCTCTTCCGCATCATGGGGATTAGGAGTGTGTCATGCCATCCCCCACCTCCAGAATCTGAAAAAATCAGAATAAAAGTTTTTGGCCCAACCTTCGTACCAGAGAAGCCTGAATTATTATGGTATCAGAAGATAAAATATGTTGATATACAATACTATACAAATATTTTATGCATTTATGAGTTTCTAAACTTTTTCTGTCACCTTTATCTTCTACAAAACTTCCCAAAAATTTTCATTGAAATTCTTTTACCAATCAGCTATATATCGCAACTGTGATAGGGAAAGCCACAATGTAAAAGGAATGACTGTATACAAATCTAGACAGAATTGATACAAGGTAACCTTAGAGGGGAAGGCACTATCAGCTTGGCACCACAGACCTTTGAGCTGAGACTTGAAGGAAGTTAAGGACTCTTGGGGGCAACTCCCTGAGAAGAGCATTCCAGACATGGAAAACAGCCAGTGCAAGGAAACCAAAACGGAGCACTAGATATAAGGTTAGTGTGCCTGGTGGAGAGTAATGTATAAGAAAACTAGAGAGCTCGGAAGAGGCCAGATTTCAAAGTACTTTACATGTTGGAGGTTATATTTGATTCCTGAGGTAATAGGAAACTAATGGAGTTCCTGAGTTGGGGGAAGCAGTGAGATGGTGGGACCTGAATGTTTGGAAAATCACTTTGCCAGCTGTGTGGAGAATAGATTAGAGTGAGGGGACAGCTGAAGCAGAAAAGACCAGTTAGAAAGCTACTCAGAGGTGATGAGGGACTGAGTAGAGAAGAGGGAAAGATGTGGAGATAAGTGAAACAAATGAAAGTAATCAGTCGGGGGAAGAAACCAAGTCTGCAAACACAAATGACTTGAAAAGATGGTGGTATCTTTGTCAGAAATGAGGAAATTCAGAAGCAGAGGGGTTGAGGAAAAGGCAAGGAGTTCTGTTTTGGATGTGCAGAACTTGAGATGCCTATGGCATCAATTCTAAATGTCCAATAGGTAGTTGGTGATATAAGACTGGAGCATAAACTTTTTGTTAGAGTTCTCTTTTCTGATAATTACTTCCCACTGGGAAGCAAGCACAAAAGTATAGCTTGAAGAATACAGGTAGTTCCCAACATATTGAAGCTTATTTGTAAATCAGTTATAAAACTTACAATGTATTTTCAGATGGAAACTATATTAAGTGGATGATTCTCAGGTCTGACCCCAAAACCGGAAGTAAAATAGTATATTAATAATCTTACACACCTAACTACTATGTAACAATGTTTGTATTTGAAAATTAATTCAGAGTTTCAACTTCAGAGGCTGGGAACCTATCTCTGGAAATGGAATAGTCTACCTCCCCCGGTGAGAACAGAGACAGTTCCAGCTCCAAGCCACTCAAGGGTCACCTTAGCCTAAAGCAGGGATCCTAAACTTTAAAAAAAAAATCAAAAAACGGACTCGGGTGGTCTGGTGAAACCTACAGATCCTTTCTCAGAATAAAGTTTTTAAATGCATAAAATACATAGGATTACCAAGGAAACCAATTAGGTTAAAAGACATTTATCAAAATATATTTTAAAAAGCAAATTTATAGACCCCACCTTAAGGATCTTTGGCCCAGTGCATTATATTTTGGAAGGGACTCTGGTTGGGTTTACCATATGGAAGAGGAGGGTTAGGACTGTACTTTTTGGCCCCAAAAGTCATGAAGGTTATAAGGAGGTAAAGAACAGGCATTGTAAATCTTCCCACCATAAACCAGCTCTGGATCAAGATAAGGAGCAGGGAGTCGTGAGTGACTAGTTTGGTATACGGAACCAATTGCAAGCATGGAGCTAGGGGAACGAAAGGGAGAAAAGGAGTAGAGGAAAATTCAAATCAGATGGCAGGGGCAGGTCCACTATCCAGCTACCTGATGCTCATGGGTACTAAGGAGAACCTCAGAAAGATTAGAACTATTTGGATTTAAAAAGCTGATAATCTTCTCCTTTATAGAGGTTGGAATAAAAGCATTCTGCCACTTGAAACCCTAATTTCATTAATTATGCAGAGTCAGGAATTTATCCATAGTCTCCTAAAAATCACATTATCTCTTTTGGAATTCTAAATATCTGACATTCCTGTATTCAAGACTAAAAATATGATCTAAGGCCTCTTTATGTGATATTAGGTTCACCCTGAGCCAGCTGAACCCAAGCACTATATAAAGTCAAAGGAAGGAAGAAAGGAAATTTATTAAGTGCCTTCTATGTGTCAGGCATTATGTTAAGTGCTTTACAAATATTATCTCATTTCACTATCACAACTCCAGGAGGTAGATGCTATTATGATCCCCATTTTACAGCTGAGGGAACTGAGGCAGATAAAGGGTAAGTGATTTGCCCAGGGTTACCCAGCTATTACATGTCCAAGGCTACAATTGAACTCAGGTCTTTTCTAACTTTAGGCCCAGCACTCTATAAACTGTGCTACCTAGCTGCTTCTGATGGTAGAGTACAAACTCAGTAATAGACTGACCAATCAAGATTAAGTAAATACAAGGGTCTAAAAGTTCAGCCCACAGGTAAATATATATTCAGTCAAGCAACTCATTAAACCATTTACTAAGAGGTGGAGTAATTTTTATACCTGTTAGTGAAGAGTGTTAACAGATGAGATTATGGGTCTCTTGAAGTAACGAAGTATATTAATATCTGTTACATGAGTAATCTATAATCAATGTCAGGACCTGTGATATTTCTCAACATGGGAATTCCATTTGATTGTGAGCCCTTGAAGGCAGGGACTAACTTTTCCTTCTTTTTGTGAACCCATCACATAGCATATGGCCTGATACATAGTAGGTGCTTAATATATGCTTATTGACGGACTGACTTCTTCATGAATACAACTTCTTTGTCTCTGAGAACTGCTGGAGGCATGTGCGTGCGTGTGTGTGCGTGCACGCAAGATATGGTTAAATGACTGTTTATGATAACACAGCCAGTGTGTAAGAGACAGGTCTCAAATCCCCTCTTCCTGAATCCAACTCTAATACTCTATCCATTAAGAAATGCTAGAGAGCCTCTCATGAATAGTCGCTATAAATACAAAATTGGTGAACAAGCATTTTAGGAACTTACTTTGAAAGCTCAGGAAAATTGAAGTTTTCCATCCACTGGGAGTTAATAGGTAACAATCTATGACTACCAATACAACCTCTCCTCTATCCAACCCTTCCTAATTAAAATGCCAACTAAAGAATTTCTTTAGTCTCTTTATTTGGGAAATTTCACATTTTAATAAGCTAGTCACCTCTCCTTGAGTCCTTAAATGTACCAGCTAGATTCCTTCTGGACATTTTAAGAAGAAAAAAATATGAGGAACAAACAAAGTATGAAAAGCAGGGTAGCTCAGTAGAAAGAACACCACATCTGGCGTTGTAGCCCTGCCACTTACTATCTATGTAACCTTGAACTAGTTCCTTCACATTTCTGGGCCTCAATTCTTCATCTGAAACATGGGAAGGTATAGGACTAGTCAGTCTGTATGGTCCCTTCCAGCTTTCAATCTTTCATCCCATAATGGGACAGAGATCTACATTTGACAAGTCTTAATAAACACACATTTTGATAATGGTAAGAGTATATAATTACAACAATAACAGTAAACACCCTGACCAGAGTTAGCATTTATAGAGCACAGGTTTGCAAAGCCATTAACATTACATCACGTTGCCCTCATGACCACTCTGGGAGGCAGGTGCTATCATTATCCCTGTCTCACAGATGAGTCCCCAGGGTCACAAAGTAAGTACCTGAGGTAGGTTCATACTCAAAAGTGTTGCTACCACAGATACCAGCACTCTATCCATGGTGACAACTAGCTGTCTCTAACCTCTCTTCCTGGGAGAAAGGCAAAGGAAAAACCACCAACAGATGTGCCAGTAAAGAAGAGTTATCTATGTTACTCTTCCTGGTTAAATGTTTCCAGTGTCTGAGTTTCAGCTGCTAAGATGTATTTAGTCTCTGAAGAATGAGAGCAACTTTGGAGATATCTGAAGAATTGTTTCCATCTCCGAAGAGATAACAATCTTTGTGAGAGCCAAAAGGTTCTCTTGCTGTCATGTTGTTGCAATTCCTTTGTCCCCCTTCCCCAGGTTTAATGGCTTTATATTTATCGTGGATGGAAAAACACCCTCCTATGGAATGTCAAACTATATAAACTTTAAATTTAATCTACAGTTACAAACTACAGATTTCTTTTAGCAAATCTAAAATTAAATAATCACAAGAAGCTTTATTTTGCAACTTACAATTACAAACCAAATTTGGGATTCAGTCAGTTTATTGGGCCCTCATATAATTATGGCAAAACACAAAACTGAAGAAATTAGAAATTATACATCCTTTGTCCAAAACAACTTTCTGACAGTGTAGTACAGTGGAAAGAACATAGTACCAAGGGTTCTATCTCGGTCAACAACTGATTGTGTGACTTGGAACAAAACATGTGGCCTCACAGTTATGGTCTTCTATACAATGAAAGTATCTGATAAAATTATTTTTCAAGTCCTTTCCTGCTCTACAATACAATTGTTTTCTTTTTTCATTCTATGTATACATACACATGTACACATATATGTATGTATATGTATGTATAGATGTCACATTTAACCTACAAAAAGGAAATGCTTTTCCCGTGACCCACCTATAGACTTATCCCTACTTATTCTAATGGGGGAGGGAGGAAACAAGCACTTTTCACAGGCCTTTCTGGGCACGGTGCTCAGTGTTTCACGGTTATCACCTCGTTAGAGCTTCACAGCACCCTGTGAGGTAGGTACCTGTCATTATTGCGATTACCACTTTAGGGTGGAGGAAACTGAAGCACAAGGGGTCAAGCTATTGGCTCAAAGCCGTGCAGCTACTATGGAGACTGAGGTCAAATCTGAACTCAGGCCTTCCTGACTCTAGGCTCAGGTTTTTATCTACTGAGCCACTAGCTACCTCATTAAACTCAATACAATACTGCTGTTGCCTAACTGATTTATGGGGGGGGGGGGGGGAGAGGGAAACACCTCTTTTAGAAGCACCTTTATAGCAAGTTTATTACTAATGCAAGAAAAATCAATTTCATTATTTTATAATCACAACTAAATGGTATTGCTCACAATATGATGTGTCTGATTTCCATAAAGGCCTTTTGGGAAGCCTCTCAGTTTTCTTGCATACATTCAACCTCGTAAGAACAGCTAGCTTTACGAATGCTTTTTGGTAATTTCCAAAAAATCAAACCATCCCAAAGGACAATTTGCTGCCACTAATCATGCTGAAAATTATATCCCACAGGCTCCAAAGGCAATTTTACCAAAGAGAAATTCTGAATGGATTTTGAGTAACATCAGCATCATCGGAACAATTAAGAACGGAGCCTCTTAAGGTGATGAATTTGAAGGATACAAGACTTAATTCTGATGTGTTGTTTGATTACTTTTTAAAGACACATTACTTCATAGTCACACCTTATACATTATACACATTTTCTTATTTCTCTATTCCTTTCCAAAGGGAAAACTACACCAGTACAATATTCCCATTTTTTTTCTATTCATGAATATAGGGAAAAATGAAGGATTTAAAAATAAGTAAGTTTTCTGGGTCAGCAGCCTACTTAGTAAGAAGGAGTTGCATTTATCATCTTCTTAGTAATTTTTTAATCATCAAAAATTTCAAATAACTGTGGAAGAATAAAGCAGGAGAGAAGACATACTTACCTTCTCTGTCATATCTCAGGATACATGACTTATCTACAGCAAAGTTCTCTTTACAAGACCTTGTCAGTAAAACAGTTTTCTAAATTCTCCTGGGAACTTTTTATTCCATGGCAGATAATCTTAAAACTTCTGTACAAGAGTGATCTGCTACATTCATCTCATAAGCATTACTTAGCAGATTTTGCCCTCCACTAAATATAACTAAAAAACAAGAAAGAGGAGCAAGAACCAAAGCAATAGTGGGCAAACATAGGGCATCATCCAAATGCAGATGAATTGTGCCCATAACCTGTTAGCCCTCCTTCAGGTTATCAAAACTATCCCCAAAGCTTATCAAAACTATCCCCAAAGCCTGATGAAATCCTGACCTCCGCAGCCTTGTCTGACAACCCTCACAAAACCTTCATCCAGAAGCTTGAAGACTGGAAAGGAGTAAGCAGATATAGTCCAATTTAAAACAACCCTATTTTAAAAAGTGTTAAGCAATATTTCCATAAAGACCTTAGCAGGAAGTCTCTCAGTTTTCTTGTATACATTCAACCTGAGAAGAACAGCTCACCTTACACACCAAGGTCAGCATATCTCTGTCCTCAGGAAGATGATGCCCACATCCAAGCACCCCAACTCAATAAAGAAGTATGCTGAAGCAAGGGGCCTGTAAATTCGCAACTGACTTCTTCACTCTTCACTGGAGTTGCTGTCACTGGCTGGTTATCTCAACTAAATAGTCATTCAGTAATGAGGCCAAGGTCATGGGTTCAAATTCCCACAAAGGGCAGTTTCATGTCAGCTGACCATATTTTTTAACTCCAATCACTCCTCTTGTAAATGGGCGTAGCTGCCTCTAAGGAGGAGTGAATATGTGAATAGAGAAAAGATAAATCCATCACCTCTCCGGAACAAACAAAGTTGGTCTAATCTGAAAAGGAAATGCAAACCACCCCAGTATCTTTACCAAGGAAAAACCCAAATGCGGCCACAGAGAGTCAGATACCAGTAAAAAAACAAACAAACAACAACAACTGAACAACAGCACTCCATCTAATTCCCATATAGTATTTAGAGGAGCCAGAAGAACCTTCTTTGCCCTCTTTGTGAGGGCATTCAGTTAAACAATCAAGTAAGCAAAGCACTGCCACTTCTCCCTTCAATAGTTGCATATTCATTCTCCTAATACACACTAGAATACTGACATTTTTACCTTTCCTAGCCCAGTGTCTCTCCTGATCATCAGTTTCACATCTCCAATTACCTTTCAGACATCTTGAACCAGATGTGCAGTACACATCTTAAGCGCAATATGTCCAAAACAGAACTCATTATTTTCCCTTCTAAATCTTTCCCCCCTTCACCTTCCCTGTTACCATAGAGGGCAACATCACCCCCCTCAGGATCCGACACCCTCAGGATGGCAACCTAGGAGTCATCCTGGATTCTTCACTATCTCTCCCCCTCCCCCAATCATATCTAAGCTGTTACCAATGCTTATTAACTTTAGTGCCACACTCTAGTGTAGGCCCTCAATAACTCACTCCTTGATTACTGCAATGGCCTGCTAGTGGGTATGCCTGCCTCAAGTGTCTCCCCATTCCAATCTATCCTTCACTCAGCCACTAAAATGAGGACATTCCAGGCAAGAGGAGTAAGTAGCACATGAAGGCAGGAGACAGAATGCCAAGTTTGTGAAACAATTAAGTCAGTTTGGCTAGAACACAGAATTCATGAGGGAATAATGTGCAACACTCTAGAAAGAGGCTGGAGGCAGAATGTGAAGGTTTTTAAATAGCAAAATGAAGAATTTGTATTGTATCTTAAGAAGTAATAGAGAGTCATTGGAAGGTTCTTGAGTAGGAAAGTCATATGGTCAAACTTGTGCTTCAGGAAGGTTACTTTTCGTGGAGGATGACGTGAGGCAAGACTAGAAACTAGGAATCCAATTAGGTGACTGCTGCAATAGTACAGGCAAGAAGTCAAGACCTTCACTGGGGTGGGAACCATGTGAATGGATAGAAGATGAATTGGAAACTCAGAAAGACTTGGCAACTAATTGGATATGAGGATTGCGGAAGGGGGAACAGTCAAGAATGATTCTGAGGATGAAGACCTCCATGACTGGAAGGCTAATGGAACTTTCAACAGGAAAAGGGAAATTTAAAGATCAACAGTTTTGTGGGAAGATAATGAGTTCTAGCTTCAGTATGTTAGATTTGAGATACCTATGAGAAATCCAATTAGAAATATCTAACAGGTAGCTGGTATTGCAAGAAGAGAGTTTAGGAAGGAAAAGACGGCCAAATACATACATCTGAGACTTATCTGTATACCTGAACTAAAAGATACTTCAAAAAAACATATAAAAAATATAACTAAAGTTGTACCATTCAGAGTAAATGAAGCCAGGCCTTCAGGAGGCCTAATTACTGTATCCCATCTAAGAAAAAAAAGGTAAAAAGGCTATATATAGTTCATGGAGTCTAATTATTTGGAACCAAATGCCTGTCTTCTCTCAAAATGAAGTCTCTGCAGTTATTTTTGAGTTATTACCTTTTCCTTCCTCAAAACTTTTAATTTTCTTTTTTCACAAAATTTATATGGTTCTTGAAAAAATATTTTTTTCCTAGTTTCAAGTTTTGTTCATTTTCCAGAATATCTTTAAAGTGTCTATGATGCCATACAAAGAATATTTTCGCTCTATTTCTTTCTAATACAACATTCAGACCAAGACATTTCCATGTGCTCCTCTTCATACCCTTTATCATCCCCCATTGTCAACTAACCACCCTAGAAAAATCTGGAGAGGGAGAAGGCTTGGTGGGTATATCGTCAAAATTCACTTCTATTAGACATTTCCAAAGTACAAAAGAACCTTCAAATTTAACATGTGATTAGTAGGGTCTGCCTTTTCTGTTGGACCATTTAACCTATTCCCAATGTGTCATTATAATTTATCCATTCCTCTTTTCAAAAGTCAACAGTTATCAAGTAAGTGCCTGGAGGGTATGCGTGTGATGGGCACTGAAGAGTTGGGGAAACTAGACAGTGAAATAAAAGAACAGTAAAATATGGTTCCTGACTCAGAGGAACCTTACCTAATTGGGAAGACAAAATACTCATACATACAATAAGTATTTATCAAATATAAGTCACTCATTCATTATTTCAAAACAAATCTAGAGCATCAAACCAAGAGCAACATTGTATGACAAACTGAATATACAATGGCTGAAAGTCTATAGGACAGAGGAATAAAAATAGTGGAAATAAAGTTAGTCAAAGAAAGTCAGTCCCAAAGGAAATAATTAATGTTGTTTATTTGGAGATGGGAAGAGGAGGAACCCTTTGGGAGAAATGAAGAGTAAAAAAGGAGAAGAAATTTGAAAAAGCATGCAAAAATGGAGAAAGCAAAGAAACTGGTCTAGCTGAAGCACAGTAACTGCAGGTATGGTTCAATAGGTACAGGCAGGAGGAACAGCTGAGTTCTGGCTATGAGGAAAAGGAATTTAGAGTCGATGACAGGCAATGCTTATGAATTTCAAGTTTTTATCAGGGACGTGACATTACAAATTTTTTGGAAAGCTTATGCAACACAACCCAGATGCACTAAGTATACTTTACTTATGTACTCTAACAGTACATTACAGTTCTCAATAACTTCATAATACTAACTGACTTTTTAAACACCTTCGATCTGGCTGTCAAGTATAGGATATGCTAAGAAACAAATGCACAGACTACCTGAATATACACATACAGTATATGATTTTTTTAAAGAACGTAATTACTTTCCTTTAAAGTAGAGGAGTGCAGTCAAATTTTACAGAGATATTGAAAATGAAATGAATAGAAAAAAATCTGGAAACTATAAAATGCTACAGTTATAAATATTAGATAATATTTCTAGACTTCACAAAAGTAAGGACTAGATATCGAAACCTTTAAAAGTAGCCCTTTTCTCCCACTTTTGAGCTGCTATTTTTTCCAATGTATCCCAGATGCTGTAGTTTCCGAAATTATATTAGACCTATAGACTCTAAAGTATTTTCAAAGGTATACCCAATAACCATGCACATTGTCAGTTCTCCTGCCCTTTTTCTCACTGTACTGAATCTAAAAATAAAGGCAGAAAAGACACTGATGATGTAACCAGTCTGTCAGGCAGCTGCATAGTTAATTGTATTCAGTAGCTTTCTGGCTTTTTCCCTTTTCAGAACAACAGTTTGAATATAAAACAAAGGCAACACCTCTATTCTTTTTTTTTCTTTAAGCTTCAAAAATGTGGTCAGTGACTCCACTTAGAAAAAAATGCCTATTTCACTTTCCTCATATCTGAAATCCCATTAAGAATTTCACTTCAACAAACATGTATTAAGCAAGATACTGTGTTAGGTACCAGAATGAAAAGACAAAAGAACAACAAAAAACCCCCAACACAACCCAACCTTGACGCATCCCTATCCTAAAAGGTAGGGACTGTTTACTGGGGAAGAGGGGGAGGGCAGATACAATCTGTACATACATAAGTAAGTACAAAGCAATGTCAAAAGAAAGGAGGCACTATCAATTTCAGGGTGGGAAATAAAAAAAAATTTCATGTAGGAAGTTGTATCAAGATGTACTCTGAACAAAGTTAGGGGTATCTAAGAGGTCCATGTAAGACAGAAGTGCATTATGGACACTGGAGGCCAACTCTGCAATGCTGTGTACTGGAAACAACTAGCAGGTCAGTGAGAATGGAAAAGGGTATGTGAAGGGGACAGGGGACATGAATATAATGGAATATTACTGTGCTATAAGATTCAATAAAAGTGAAGACAGAGAAAAGCATGGAAAAATCTGAACTAATGAAAAGTGAAGTAACAGAGCCTGGAGAATAACATACATGATGACTACAATGATACAAATATAAACAATAACCAGAAAATAATAAAAATATATATTGTAAAACTATAAATGACAAGCTTGGCCCCAAATTAGAGCTATGAGAAAAATATTTCCTCTTCCCTCATCCTTTGCAGAGATGAAGCACCACAGATGTGCAACATTATATATAACATCAGGGTTGTTTTTTTTTCAAAATATACATTGATAAGTTTTGTTGACTTTTTTCTTTTTCCTCTTTTTCTGTTTTAAATTCTTTATGCTTTGAAGGAGAACTCCTTCAAAGGAGGAGAAAGAGGAGATTCAGGAGAAAATCTAAGCAATGTAAAAGCAAAAGCTATCAATAAAAAATCTATTAAAAATAAGACTGAAAAGGTAGCATCTTGTATTTGAGCAATATTATTTCTTAAATATCTTTTAGTCCTTTCCATCTCCCTTAATACAGTGGGGAAAATAAAACAAAAATGAAACAAGAATCTTGTATCTGAAAAAGACCTTGGAAAATCATCTAGTTCATTTAAATCCCCTCATTTTACAGGTGAAAAAACTCCCAAGTTCCAAGTCATTAAATGGATTGCCAAGATGTCACAGCTAGTCAGCAGCAGAAAAATGAGTGAAATACAAGCAGATGTTCATCCTGAAGCCTTCTCTTTTTGATAGGGTGCAAAGAAAAAGCCACAAAGCCAACATTGCATCAAAACCACCCAATCTGGGCAGCCTGATTCTCAATGTTTTAATCAAAAATAGTCATGATTATCTAATTTTCTGTCCATGATAAACTATCTTTACTCATTGAGTTGATTATTCCATAAACAGGCAGATTGTAAAACTTAGTTATGCAGAAAGAATTTACGAAGTGAAGAATATGCATATTGTAAAACCAAAATACGGGTAACAAAGCCACTAAATAGCTATAACCAGGGCAACTACACAAACATGAGTTTGTACACACACACAAAAGAAAGCAAAAAGAAGTACTTTTTCAACAAAGTACCAAACACATAAAAAAATTTAAATACATAAGGAGGAATTTAGGTCAGCCTTAACTACAGAATGTTTTATTAATGTTTTTGTATTATCCTAAACATCTAGTAGGAACTTATTAAATGTTTGTTGATTAACAAAACAACAGCAAGAAAACCTTCCTAAGGCTCAGGAATTTTTAAGCACTGAGATAATTTATCAACCAAGGTTGAGGAATCTTGAACACACACCCACCTATCTTGAATAGTTCAGGCAAAGATTCCCTGGAAGCACAGAAATCTTTTCACTGGTTATTCTGTTGATCCTTGGAGAAATGTTCATATAAAGAACTATATCAGAAAAGATAGATGTTTAAGTAACCTAAAACACTTGAGAAAAATTTTAATGAAGTAAAGATTATTGTTTTTACAATATGTATAGAGTAATTTCCAGTGAATTTTGCTACAATCTCAATTTTGCCTGTTTAATTGGAGGAACCCAAATTATTGGGGCTTGACACAGCCCTGAGTATTCCAAAGTTCAAAACTTCAGGAGACTGGAGTGCATTCATCAAGGAAAAGCCACAGAACAATTTGCCTTTCTTGAGTAACACTTAAGTTACTTTACCTCCTGGACTTTGGAGGAAGTAGGAACCAAGTTGATCTTCCATTTTCCTTTTAACAGTGGCCCAACTGAAAACGCACCATTTTCAAATGATCCTATTTCCAACACTGTAAGATTTAAATTAAGTTTGTGCAGTCCTAATACTAAAGCAAGATCTAACATTTAAACTTTACTGTTCTTTATTCTTTCTGGTAACTTTATGTCAGATAATTCTTTCAGTTTTCCAGTCTGAAGTTCAATAATCATCGGTGCCAAAAGAAGGGACAAGCAATGCTAGATATTTCATAAATCAATCAACTTATCTTTAGAATAAGATTTTTCTACTTCATTTCAATATGCTCTGGAAAATCACATTTCAAACAAAATAATGAAGCTACTTAAATTCCTTGAGGGCATGGACCAAATCAACTTTCTTTGTTATCTCCTATAAAATGCCAAGAACATAATAAACTCACAGATATTTGTTGAATGACCTGACTGAAAATCTGAGTTACCCATATTCACAATTCTGTTTCTGACTAAGAACTCTTCCTTGATCTAATGTCATAGATAGATTAAAAGTATCAATTCTTAGACTATGTCTTGTTTTCTTATCAATTAAGGGAAAAATCAGTGCCATATAGGTGCTAGAGAAATCATAAGCACTAAATAATGTGAAAATTGCCTATTGTAAAATTTAGATTTGACCAGATTTGGAATTAACTGTTTATAAATAGTTATAATGCTACTTTTCCAATCACCCCAGTGAATCGACTACTTCCCAACAGGGATCTGGATCTGGTTTGTCAAGAGAAGGGAACGTATTCTGTATGCCCAGCACCGAGTGTACTGTCTTGCAAATGGCAGTATTTAATTTGTTAAATTCTATTAAATGCAGCATTGTGTGATAGAAAAGATATGTATTTGGAATTAGAAGATGTGATAGGTGGCTGTGGGATGTTGAGTAAGCGATTAAATTTCTATGGGCCTCAGTTTTCCTCATCTTTAAAAAGAAAGGATTGTACTAGATGGTCTCTAAGGTTCTTTTCAGCTGTAAATCCATGATCCCATGATCTTGTGAATAGTGTTGCTGAGCTATAGTACTAATTATAGTGGCCTAAATTCTGAGGGTGGAGGGTCATGTATTATAGAGGTCCTGGTACAGAGCCTGGCTCCCTGTAAAATTTCAAAATGTTATTTTTTTGGCACCATCTCATGTCCCAGGACTCTCATATTGTCTGAACATTGATCATCAAAGGGTAGTGCTGGACAAATCCTTAGAGATTCTTTTAGCTCAAAACAGGAAGGCAACCGTGGTTTAAAAACACACACATACACACAACTTTGAGCAAGATCACACAATTAGCTCAGAATCAAAACTCAGGTGTCCATGTACTCCATTCAACGACAGAAAGACTTAGGGATCTTTTGCATTTTAAGATTCAAAGTTGATTATTACCCAAATGAAACTCCAATTGGTGATGTAAGGAATTGAGGGAAGAAGAGATACTTGTGGGAAGGAGCTCTTTCTCAATACCTTTTACATCTCCACATACAGGTGATAGTCTAACCCAGGGACCCTCCCTGAAGCAAAACTGATTTTACTTTCTAATAATTTCAGTTAACAGCAGACTGTGGATATTAGGTTAAGATGAGAGTGGGAAAGGGTTCTACAGACTCAGAGAGAAATGGAATAGAGAAGTGATATTTAAAGTGGAGATACATTCACACCTAGCCCCAGATGATTCTCCACATAGTAGGCTACATTGTAATTTGTTTGCAATAATATGGAGCTAAATTTCATTGAAATCTTACTCAGATGCCTCATCCTGGATCCTCCTTGACCTACCAAGGTCCTACCAAGCTGGAAAAACTTTGACCATGTTTCTTCCCCATGGTTTCTGTTGTCCTTGTCTAACTGCGGGTTCACAATAGAGAGGGTTAGGCACCAACGGTTTTGTTTTTTTTAAATCCACAATAAATCATTCAGCCATCTACGAAGGCTGGAAGGGTTGTGATTGGTGGAGGGGGAAAGTATACACAAGAATGAAATCACAGACCTTTAAGCAGGGAAGTTTATAATCCACAAGGATGCTGAACCCATTCAGAGGCCAATAGTTCCTCAATAGCTCCCTTCCGGGAAGAGGAAGGCGGGGTTTAAAAAATAAATGAATACATCTTCAATTGGTGGCATTAAGAGAGGGTAACAAAATGAAAAATTTGAGGCAGTCTGATGAACGTTTCGGGGTGACCTGCCTCTCCACTTTCTTTTTTCCCTTTGGAAACCAGATATCCAAAATAACTTAAGTTTTTCCACAGGAGGCTCTGGGAGTGATTTGTGCGTGAGACCTGTTGGTTAAGGGGTTACTTTTTACTCCTGGAGCTGCCACCTCCTCCCACCTTCCCCCCACCTCCCCAAGGTTAAAATCGGGAGGGGGTGCTAGGAAGAGCAGCAACTACTGCGAGCAGACCCCCGCGGCACCGAGAGTGGCCCCAGGAAGACATAACTTCTCGTCCTAGCGCTTCAATTGGCATCACATGCCCGCGTCCTCGCTGGGCAGAGCATAAAAGGAGGGGAGGCGGGAGAGCGCTCCCACAGTCTGCCAGCAGCGCTTTCCTCTTTCGTGACCTGCTTGGCAAAGAGTAAGCCACCATTCGAGCCTCTGGTCCCCGGAAATCCCAAAGAGGCGGGTTTGGAACGGAAAAATCCTCGCTCCCCCACCCCCAGGCCAGTTTTGAAAAGCCCTTTCCCGTCAACACCGGCGCGCCAGGCAGAGTAACCCACCCACCGCCACCGCCTCCGCTGCTGCTGCTGCCTCTGCTGCCGCCGTGGCTGCTGCCTCCGCGGTCCTGCCGGGCCGAGGCCGGGGCCGGGGCCGGGGCCGGGGCCAACCGGCGGCTTCTGCGGCTGAGGGGGCAGGCTCCGCGGGAAGTAGCTCTCCGCCAGAGCCCCGGGCTTCTTCGGGAGCCCAAGCAACCGGCAGGGCGCTCCCCCCACCGCGGCGATGGAGCCCTCAGCCCGAGAGGCAGAGGGCCGGCGGTCACGAAAGCCCACTCGCCCTCTTGCTCTGTCTCCCGCGCGTGCAGACACTTACATAGACGTACGTGACACACACACCGCCACACGCACACACACACACACCACACACACACACTCACACACACACCACACACTCACACACACACACACACACCACACACTCACACACCACTCACACACACACTCACACACACACACACCACACACTCACACACCACTCACACACACACTCACACACACTCATACACACACACACTCATATACACACACACAGACACACACACTCACACACACACCACACACACACACACTCACACACACACACACACCACACACACACACCACACCACACACGCACACACTCACACACACATCACACACACACCACACACTCACACACTCATACACACACACACACACACCACACACACACACACACTCACACACACACCACACACACACACACACCACACACACACACACCACACCACACACACACACCACACCACACACCACACACACACTCACACACACACCACACACACACACCACACCACACACGCACACACTCACACACGCACACACTCACACACACATCACACACACACCACACACTCACCACACACTCACACACCACTCACACACACACACCACACACACACTCACACACACACCACACACTCACACACCACTCACACACACACTCACACACACACACTCATACACACACACACCACACACACACCCATACACACACCACACACACACCCATACACACACCACACACACACACACACACACACACACACACACACACACACACACACACACACACACACACACACGCTCAGGCTTTTAAGCACTGGCTTCCCTTCCTTCTCCCGCCCCGGAGTCCCCACGGGGCCCCCAGGCCAGGCGGCCTTCCGCAGGGCAGAGCAGAGCCAGAGGTCGGCCCCGGGCTCTCTCCTCTCTCTCCTCGGAGAAGAGCTAGGCCTCCCACCTTGGAGAAAGGAGAGGCGAGAGATGCACCCAACCCGCAAAGTGAGCAACCGCAGCGAGCCCGTCGGAGAGCCAGACCTAGGGGGACCAGAGCAGGGGGCGGGGGCAGCGAGCGGGGAGGGTGGATGGGGGCGGGGGGAGAGGAAACTTACGAGCCCAGCCTGGCGGGGAGCGGGGCGCACGCCAATTCCAGCCACCAGCCCTGGCGCGCTCTCGCTCGCTTACCTCGGTCTACCTTCTATCTTCGGGCGAGGGATGAAGGTGAACAGAGCAGGGGGTGCGACCAGCTCGCGAGGAGGAGGGGCCGCCGGCGGAGCGGCTGCTACTGCTCTGGAGCCGCCGAGGCTGCCGCTCACCCGGGCGGCTTTCATGAATGGAACCAGACCGAGCTAGGGCTCGCTAGCAGCCAGGGAGCCCCGAGGTTCCCGCTGTCCCCTCCTTCTCGACCTCCTCCTCCTCCTGCTCCTCCAGCTCGGTCGGGCCGCCGCTGCCACGTGATCCTTTTGCCTCCTCCTCCTCTTCCTCCTCCCCGGCTTCCCTCCGCCTTCTGCCACCCAGAGCTCAGTGGGTAGCTGTTGCCTTGCTAGGCGGCTGCTCTGCTCCTCCAGCCTCTCCTGTGACGTGCCTCCAGCACCCTGGGGCTAATCAGTAGAAGCAGCCTACGGCCCTGACTGCGTGGGACCCCGTGGGGCGGCTGCAGAGCCCGTTTCTGTTTTTGTTTTTCTTTTCTTGCTGCTGCTTATCTCTAGTGGTGCCCAACCAGTTGGTGCCCGGCCTCCAGGCTCGGCACACTCCTGGTGGTCAGCAGCCGCGGCGGCGGTGGTGTCTGCTCCTGGGTGGGTACATGGCAACCTGTACGTTACTTTAAAAAAATGTATGTGGTTTTAGTGCCTTGGTACCCATGACAACCCGACTGTGAGTAATACATAAAATGGAAAAATTACAAGTTCAAAGTTTGGACTTCCTCAAGTCACCCATTTTACCTGTGTTCTACATCTCACATTCATGGGATATTTCCCACACAACCCTGAAGGGTTGGTGGTACAAGTATTATTGCACCCATTTTATAGATGAGAAAAATGAAGGAAATTTTGCTTGCTTACAGTCACACCACAGCTACTAAATGGCAAGTAATTTGAATGACTGGAAGGGCAGTCCCTCCTTCTGGCTAACTTCTCTCCCCGCCCCCTCGCCCCATAACTATTAAAATTCTGAGTGTGTGTTTTTTTTTAAATGGATGGGTCGCACAGGCTTATCTCCAGGGTGACTAATGATTTTTTTTTCAACTGCAGCAACTCTCAAAGACATCTACTAGGCAATAAAGAATTGTAAGGTATCTAGATTGAAGGAGTACTCAGAAAAAATCAAGTAAAATGAAAATATTGAAACTGGACTACTTTAGCTTTCCCTTTTTAAAAAGTGCCATGTCCCTTCTACATGCCTAGAAAGGATTCCCTCTGCTTCAACAAACAAAAATTCCTACCTACCTTCAAAGCTCTCCTCAGAAGCTACCATCTACAGGAAGCCTTTTCCTCTCCCCCTTCTTTTAGTTGTTGGAGCTCTCCCAACCATATTGCTTCACATTTCTTACACGTCTCTATACAATTTCCCTCCAGTAGAATGTAAGGTCCTTGAGGACACAGACTGTTTCTGTCTTTTCCTTAGTATTCCCAGTATTTAGGACTGTGTCTAACACATCGAAGAAATATATACTTTTGCTGACTGACTGAACGAATTGATGTATATAAATCCTATAAGTGATTGATCCAGCAGTGGTGTTTCTTTTTACAACCAGCTCTATAATTTTTAAGGTTATGAATGAAATCTCTTTAATAAATTACCCCCAAGCTATAAGCCATACCAGTATCCTACAATATTCATCTGTGTAATCCATTAATATAATCTATAATCCCTACATAACTGCCCAACGAGTCTTACTGAAGAACAGGTTTGATCATGTCACTTCCTGCCTCAAGAATCTTCAGTGACTCTTTTCTTTGAGATAAACTATAAATTCATCAAGTTGGCATTTAAAACATTTTACTATCTGTATCCAGATAATTTATATATATATATTTATTACTTCATGGGTTTTTTTTTAGGATTAATAGAATTAAAATAGCAAGAGAGAGACCTGAGAAGCTGTCTAGGCCAAAGTCATTTTACAGATAAGAATCTGAGGTCCAGAAAAAGATCAATGACCTAGCCAATGTCACACAGGTAATAAGAACAGGAATGGAATTTGAACTCAGATCCTTTGATTCAAGATCTATTCTTCTTTTGACTATATCATGATGCTGCACTGCATATTACTTCACTTTACAAACTCCATGTTTCAACAAAACTACCCTAGTAATTGCTTCCCCAAGCTTTGGTCTTTTGTATCCTACCTCTACTTCTCAGCCAGATTGTGCCTCAGGCCTCCAACACTATGTCTACACATCTACTTCAGAATCCTTAGTATCCTTCAAGGCCCAACTCAGGTTATAATTCCTTTAGAAAACTGTTTTTCTCCTTTTTCTAAAAAATTTGAATTCCAAATTCTCTCCCTTCTCCCTAAGGAGAAAAAAATCCCCTTACCAAATGGATTTACAAGCAAATTCTAACAAATATTTAAAGAACAGTTAATTCAAGTACTATATAAACATTTTTGAAATAGGTAAAGACAGAGTGCTACCAAATTCCTCTGTAACACAAATATGATTGTGAAACCTAAACTAGGGAGAGCAAAAACAGAAAACACAGCTACAGACCAGTTTTCCTATTGAATGTTTATACAAAAATTTAAAATAAAATACTAGCAAGGAGATTACAGCAATTTATTACAAAGATGACAGGCTATGATCAGGTTGGATTTACACCAAAAATGCAAGGCTGGCTCACTATTAGGAAAAGTATAAGCATAACTGACCATATCAGTAACAAAAACAAAAAAGGTCATATATCAATAGATGCAGAACTAGGAGAGCATTACACACAGTAATAGTAATAGTGTAAAGACAATCAATTGTAAAAGACTTAGCAAGTGATTGGTACAATGATCCATGACAATTTCAAAGGAATCTGGATGAAAAATACTTTCTACCTCCACAGTGACAACTGATGAACTCTGAGTGCATACTGAAGCATATTTTTACACTTCTTTTTTCTTGCTTTTTTTTTTCCCCCAACATGGCTAATGTGGAACTACCTCTTGCATGCCTTTCTATGCATTGGTATCACATTTCTTGCCTTTTCAATAGGTGGAAGAAGGAGTGGAAGAAAGAAGAGAATTCAGAACTGAAAATGTAATTTAAAACTTTTTTTTAAAGAGAATCAGAGATAAGTAGAAATTGTAAAAGGCAAGACCAAAATTAAATGAAATCTACACAAATAAATATATCTGAGCAATTGGAAAGGGGTGAATGCCAATGAATTGCTTACATTTGAACAGGGTAAGAAGAAGTAATGACTCTTTTCCACTACTATCTTTAATGACCAGTGTGTACGGAAGGAAGTATGACCAGTACAGAGGCTAGGGATGACTTTGTTCAATTTTGATAGGTTCCAGAGAGGAAAGAGAAAAGACACAATGAGGGAAGGGATACACTGAGGAAGAAATAAGGAAAAAAGAGGAAATGAATACTGTGAGTAGTATATAATCAATACTTAATCAATACTGGTTGCCCTGAAAGAGAGAATTTGAAGTGGGCATAAATGAACTTCAAAGGACAACAAAGTTCAGGAACAGATGGAATTACAATTTACTTCTATTAAATTTAGAGAACAATTAATTCCATTAATATAGATAGATAAACAGGTAGACAGATCCATATAAATATGTACGTACACACACATATATTCTGCAAACATAGAAAAAGAAAGTATCCTTCAACACTTGTTCTAAGATCAATACGATTTTGATGCCTAAACTAGGAAGAGATAAATTAGAGAAATAAAACCACTAAGGAATATTGAAATAAAAGTATTGAATGTAATGTAGCAAATGTGTTGTAAGGGCTGTTTTGTTAGCCCATGTAGATCTGTATAAACTTGATTTACAGGGAGACAAGAATAGACATCTCTAGCATCTCTTCTTCCTACCCTTCTCCAAGAGAGACTGATTTCTGCCAAGAGGAAAGTAGGAGATTGGGGTCAGAGGAATAAAAGGTCAAGAATCTTAAGGGAAATAATGGGGGAAGGGACAGAAATAGGAAGGAAAAGAGACTAGTAGCAACAGATCTGAAAATATAATACAAAATAATAACCATAACAACTATTTGGCACTCATCAGAAAAAAATAGGAAAGTTATTTAATGAAACAGATTAGGTATATAAGGTCTAGAACAAATAAACATAGTTGCATAATTTTCGCTAAACCCAAGGACCTCCACTTCTGAAACAAGGACTTACTATTAATTAAAAACTATTGAGAAAGGTGCAAAGTAGTCTAGTAGAAATTACATTTATAGTAACCTCTCACATCATATGTCACAATAAGCTCCACTTAGATACGGTACATGCCTCACATATAAAAGGTCATATCCTAAATGAATTAAGAGTAACATGAAAGAAGATACCTTTCTTAGCTATGGACAGGGCAAGAGTTCTCAAACAAGTGATCGAAGGGATCACAGGATATAAAATGGACATTATAACGATTAAAAATAGAAAACTTATTACCCAAGCAAAATCAGTAGTCAGAATTGGAAGGGAAATAACTTAGTGGAATGAAGGGTGTGGGTGTATATGGGAGGGGAAGGGGGAAAGAAGCCTTTGCATGAAATTCTCTGATAAAAGGCTGATATTCTAAATACATAGGGATTTTATTCAAATTCATAAGCAGAACTCATTTCCCAACAGATAAAGGCAAAGGATATAAACAGGAAATTCTTAAAAAGAAGTCCAAGGTAGAATTATTGAGGTAGAGAGGAAAATAATAATTCCTTGCTGAAAAACAAAAAAAGAGAATCAATGAAACACTTTAAAATACACAGAAGAGAGTAGGAAGTTCAGAAAGTGATGCTGACAAGTAGACTGGTTTTGGAACTTCCATGTTAAATGTGTTATATACTAAAAAAAAAAAAACCCCAAAACCTAGGCTATATGCAATAAAGATTCAGTGTTTCCTATACAATCCTCTTTTCTTATTCCTTTGCATAGAAAAAAGATCGTATTTATTGACATTTCTCAAGTTCATAGTAATAAAAAGAAAACTAAAAAAAGAATAGCCCTTCTATGCCCAAGTTTTCTAAGAATTTTGCACATAAATGAATATTGTATCTTGTTAAAGGTTCATTCTACATTCATAGATATAGTAATATCCTTTTGGGTATTTGTTTTTAATATGATTAATTGTTTTAATTGCTTTCCTGATGTTAAGCAATCATTGATTCCCTGGCATAAATCCAACTTGGCAACAGTGAAAATTTTTTTTGTAGTATGTTGCTATATCTTTTTGGATTCTGTTATTACAGTCCCTCTGGGTTAACTATTCCAACCGGTGCTGGCACTAGCAGATTGAATTCCCAAGACAATAGCTGCTCTGACTGCCAGGCATTTAAGGGTAATTATGAGTGGCTGTTCTCCTAAACTACAACTCATGAGCCCCTACCAATATGCTTCCTTTAACAATCTGCCAGGAGGACCAATTATTTCTAAATTTAGCAAAGGCATTTACTCAAATGAAATTGAAAGCACAGGAATTACTATGATCTCAAAATTTCTAAATGGTGTATATCCTTTGACCCTCCCATATATGGAGTATAGGACTATACATCAAAGAGATCAAAAAGAAAGGAAAAGAGCCATACGTACAAATATATTTATAGCAGTATCATTAATAGCATTAAAGCACTGTAACTAATCACTGGAAACTAAGGAAATGTCCATAAATTGTGGAACTGCTGAACAAATTCTGACATGAATATAAAAATATTATATACTATATAAAAATGATAAAAGAAGGTTTCTGGTTTCAGATAATTTGAGAAGACTTGTATTAAATAATCTGAGCTGAGAAGTTGGAGAGTAATCTATACAATAATAGCAAAATTGTTATTAAAAACAACTTCAAAGACTTAAGGACACTGATCAATGCAATGATCTAGAGGACTGATGGAGCATACTATCCAACTTCTGCCAGAGTTGTGATAGATTCAAGGTAGAGAATGGGACATACATTTTTTATAACAACCAATGTGGCAATTTGTTTCACTTGACTATACATTTTTTGTTTAAAAGGTGTGGTTTCTCTTTTGTTCTTTCAATTTTGGGGGAGTAGGGTAGGAAGTGGAGTGAGTCATGTAACAGGGTGACCTCCCAAGAGAGTAAAGACCATTTAACAAATTTTTTAACATATAAAGAAGAAAACAGAAAAAAGGTCAGAAAGAATCACAAATTAGCAGGACAGCTTTGAAAAACCCATGTTGAATTTATTACTTGCTTGAGAGGAAAAGTAAGTTGTACATAGAAGATTAATGATTTCACTGAAGATTCTTTTATTTCTGCTCTACTTTGTGTATGGAAACAATAATTTTATTTGTTGTTTATGAAGAATTTTTAAAAGTACAATTATAAAACAAGAAGGATAGTTCAAATGTATATCCCTAAAAACAACTTGAGTAGGTTCTTCAACAGTACATATAGATTCTGTGGAAGAGGGGCCATAAGCTTATAGTACAGTAGTACCTAAGGCAGCTACATGGTGCAGTAGATAGAACACCAAGCCTGGAATCAAGAAGACCAAGTTAAAATCTGACCTCAGATTTTACTAGCTATGTGACCCTGGGCAAGTCACTTAACTCTGTTTGCCTCTATTTCTTCATTTGTAAAATAAACTGGAGAAGGAAATAGCAAAGTACTTCAGTATCTTTGCCAAGAAAACCCCCAATTAGATCATGAAGATTTGGTCACAACTAAACAATAAACAAGTAAAGTACACATGTAGGGAGCACACATAGCCAAGGCGGCTCATAGAACTGGAATTATAAGACTCTGGGTTTTTTTTTCTTTCTTTGTAGGATCCTCATAAAGTTTTCTGTGAGATACAGTTTCAGTGACAGATGAGTCATCCTGCTGTTCAGGCAGCTTGCTCCTCATAGGGAGTAGTATCTCAATGGGTCAGGTCAGTCCACTGCCGGACTGAGCTATGTTGCTGGGATGCTGTCAGTCTGGGTTAACTTGAGTACAGGGCTATTCACAGGATATGTCTTGATCTAGTCACTTGATGTACTGAATTCCTTGAGTTTGCTCTTCCATAGCTAGCTACATTCTTTTACCACCCACAGCTATTGGATTGTCTGTATGGTATCATTCTCTTCTCAGCTGGACTGTTACAGTGCTCTTTCAGCAAAGGAATCAGCCTAGAACTAGCAGAAACCTTTTCTCTCTGACTCCCTCAGGGCCTTTCCAGATTGAAGGTTTCATTAGATCAATGAGATCTGCCATCATACACAGAATTCCATACTCATAGTACCCTTATATGTGCAAAAAGGAAGTGCTATATTTTAATATCTTTTTGGAATTGGATAGGGTTATCATAATTTCACAGCATTCAATTGGTGTTATTTTCTTTTTTGTTTTGTTTTTATAATTTCCATTATTGTAGTCATTCTGTATACTATTTTCCTGTTTCTACTTAAAATTTTTTGGTTCTACAGAACTACTAATTTTACTTCACATTGCATCCATCCATCTTACAATGCTTTTCTGTATTCATAATTTTTTAGAAGGGAATAATAGTTCATTACATTCATATATTACAACTTCTTTAACCATTCTCCAATTGATGCAAACTGTTTCAAGGTCTTTGCATAGCTTCTTAAAATACATTGCTGCTCCCTCACCCGCTTTTTACCTATCCTATTTCTGAGGTATTTTGAGATATTTTCAATCACATCATTCCACCAAGTTCAGTATTAGCTATGAGATCACATTTGTCTCATTTCATTAGGATCATTAGTATATCATGTTTGCTACCCATACTTTGTACATTTGTGGATAGATCATAGATTTTATTTACTGCTTTCTTGGACTTGGTCTCCTTTGACTCTCTGGGCATCTCTGTTGTAATAATTCATTTTATAATATTTAATCTAATATTTAATACATAATATTACTATATTATACAAGTATATTAATTACATATTAATGTTATATCTTATTACATATTAATTATGTATTGATATATTATATAATATTAATATATAATAAATGTATTTAATACATTTAATAATACATTTTAACTACTCTATTTTATCTATTTTGGTAGATTAACTTAGGCAATTTTCTCCTTTCTCTTTCAGTATAAAGCCCTTTTGCTTAAAATTGCAAGACTTCAGATAAATACATATTTACCACTCCTTGTTAGGTACAAACCAAGTCAGGAGGCTGTCATTTCTGTATTTAAGCTGTGATCCAGAAATCTAAATCCCAACTTCAAACAACATTTTCTAAACCCACTATTTATTTCCTAAATCTGCCTTTCTTTACTGAATCTTTTCAATAGGTAGCAGTGATGAAAACACGATCTGTGCCCATGTATTTTTCAGTTTTTTGGCCAAGACTTCAAAATCTTTAGCAATTTTTTCATGTTCTTAATGATAAAATCAATGGTACCCATTCAATAACCATAAATGAGTAGTACTTATTAGATTTGGTAATTCTTAGAAAGCTGCCTCTTTGTCTCTGTCTCCATTTCTTATTTCTCTTTCTCTGTCTCTCTCTCATACATGCAATAGGAAGATAGTAGGTTTCTGGGTTATTATCAGATCAACAAATAACTGCCTCAGTTGTTGCTTGTCCTTTGTTCTCAAAGAGGACTGATAACATCATGAGGGTGATATCTTGACTTGCCTGCGAATTGTATTTAGGAAAGGCAGAACTGTGCAAAGTCTTTGGTCTTACTCTCTTCCCCAGAGTCATTGAGGTCCAGTGGCAAGACATAAATCAACACAACTGGCAATGGTCCAGGCTAGTGGTAGGGATAGATCAATGGCTTGCAGCATGGGATGCAGGAGAGGCCCCAGAGAAAGAATTTCAAGGAAATTTTTCATTGGGGTGGGAAGGAGTCCCCAAGCACTCTATTCTGCTTTTCTTTCTCCCTTACAGATGGTGTCTGACCTGACAGAACTTGTGTATCCACATTATCCCTTAGAGAAACAAGAAGCTATTTCCTATTCAGAATGCACATCTATCTCCCCTTCTGGGATAGCTTTGAATGTATTTCTTAGCTTCAAATGTTCAATAGTCCATCTCACTTTCTTTTCTTTATAGCATCCTTTCACTCTCCAATATCCTGACACAAGTTGTGTTTCCCCCTGTACCACTTTAGATACTCTTGTTTCTGTTTTCAAATCAAAACTCATCAGTTTTTTAAAGGAACACTTCATTTTCCTTCATTATCTTGGGAATGGAGAGATATTACAGAGGACCCTTTAAACCCTTGTTCTAGGAAAGTGACTAGACTTCATTTGGGACATACTTCATAGCTTCTAGGCTGTGGCAGAAATACCACCAATTTCCATTTTCTGCATACCATTATGTGATCACTGCTCTCCATACTTGCTGCAGGTGAGATCCTCAATTCTTGTTCTTGCTAGTGGCTACTCTGATGAACTTCTGTGTTAGACTGCTGGTGTGTCTTCCACACTGACATATTTTTCTTAACTCATTAACACGGACAGCCACCCAAATTTTCGCTTCTCTCTAAGTAAGTTCTATATCTCTTTTACCAACTATCTTCTGCTTTCAAATTTCCTTTTTGAGCCGCTTTCTACTTCTCCTTTTCCTTTTCATTGAATCCTCTGGTTCCATTCCTCTACATTAGCCTTCTCCATTTCCCACTTCCCAAGTCCTTTCAAATTTTCCCTTTCCCCAATTTAATCTCTAAACTTTTCTCCCGTTTCAAAACCATCCAAATAACCTTCACAATTTCTTTTCAGCAAAATTCTCCTTGTTTCTTCTCCCATGGAAGCCAAAAATGGATTCCAATGATTCTCTATTGTTGATTGAGTAAATTTAAAACTCATATTAGACTTTTAAGGCCCTCTGTAGTCTTTTGAGCTTTATCTGACACTAGTACTCTCCACATACTATATGCTTCAGTCAAACTGGACAACTTTGTTCACCAAATATGTTGTATAATCTCAACTCTCCATGACCTTGCTCACATTCTGGTATGTATATTCCTCCCTACTCATCTTTTAGAGCCTAATGTAAGTGTCTTCTCCTCTAGAAAATCTTGGTACATACCAACAGTACTGTGGGCAATAATCTCCTACCTTGGGCCTCACATGGAACACTTCTTTCTATCTCTCCAATTCTCTTCTCAAATAATATTGGGAATTATCATGGTATGTGTTTGTGTCCTACGATCTTGCGAGTCTTCAAGCTTTGTAAGGAGAGAGAACACGTCGTATCTAAACTGTATATCTCTCCCTATGCTTAACTACACACCAGTTAAAGTGCCCTACACACAGTAGGCACTTTATAAGTATTTGTTGAATGAATGAATAAATATGTACAGTGTTATGCAGGATAAACAGTAATCTCAGAGTCAGGAGACCCAGGCTCACATCTGGCACTGATGTTTGTTAGCTTTGGATCAGTCACTTCACCTTTCTGATTGCTATTTCTTCATTTATAAAGCAGGAATGATAATACAGGGTTGTTTTGGAAAAAATTATATCATAAGTCTTAAAATGCTATAGAAATATGAGTTATGAATGAATAAGCTCTTTGATATAATGTTACCATTTGGTCATGTTTTGCACCCATAAATGCCTATAAGATAAGAAGCCATATTTTTGTCAATCTAATCTTATGAGAAGCTTTTCTAAAGCCAATCAATCCCATCCCATCCTGCAGGAATAATCCCAGGGAAAATCATTTTGCTTCATTTTGCTTCCTTCTGTCCTAGACAGAAATTTAGTAATTTAGGGTACTATTCTTTCCCAACTAAATTCTACTTTATCCTTAATGAAATACTGAATATGTTATATAAGTACTTGATTATTGACTTTTTTTGGATTCTTCTATATCTTTATATCAGTCACCTAATAGTACTTATATAATTATTAATAAAATGGTTTTCAGAATCTGTAGTAGGGAAAACTCTCACCAAAGAGTGGCTTTTTGTCCTTCTTTCTATTTAGAAAGTACTCAGTAATCTGTGTCTTTCACATTGTATCAGATTCTGATATGTGGCTGGAAAATTTCCCAGATGTGAATTTTAACTTCCCTAGCTTTCCAGAATGAGTTGTTTTAGCACCTAGTGTTGTTCTAGCTTTTTGCTTTCAGAACAGCCGCTTATTTGAAAAGAATGTCTCTGTTACTGAACAGGGTATGTCTCATCTGTCATCAAGGACTGATAGACTCTAAAATCACACTTTTGTTTCTTTCTTTGCCTTTTTGTATGAGTCTTTTATATATTTTGGTATGGCTTTCTTTGCTTAGTATCAGGATTAGCTAAATCATTTTATGGAAATAATTCTTTTTCAACAGAGCCCAAACTATTCCCTCTGATCATTTCTCCTTCCCTTCCCCCTCATCCCTACCTTTCTCTTAGTGAGATCTTTCTTAGCAAAACAGATTTTCTTGACATCACAAAGAATTTTCCTCTTCTTTGTCCCACCTTGTACTTTTCTAATTTTAGGTTCCCATTGTCAGACAAATTTATTAAGTGCCACTTTTGCCACTAGAATTGATATGTTCATAGTATAGTGATTTTTCTTTCCCTAAATAATATTTCCCAAGATTTATGAATTGTTTGAAAGTTTCAGAATGCCTTATGGTAATTAATTACTTTATTTATATACGATATAATTATAATAGTATTATCTCACTACTCCACAGGAAGAGAAAGGGTTTGCCAACTTAGGAATGACCCTAGTAGGAATTGCATTTCTGTGTAGATGGTATAGAGGACTGGATACAGAACCAGGAGGAACAACATTGTGTAATCATAATGGACTTGGATGGGGATGACCAAGGTTTTAAGTGTCAGGCTGGTCCTGACATTTTCTAGATATGTGATGGTGGGTCAGCCACTCAGCCTTTTTAAGCTTCAGTTTCTTTACTTATGAGAGTGTGGGGAAGATGCTATTGGAACAATATGGAGCTAGAATGCTTTGGCTCCATAGGGAGACATGTTGTCCTCTGATCTCTTGCTATAAGGCATGCTATAAGCCAGAATCTCTAGGTTGGTCCTTTGTTCCTGCAATGGGAGTGAGGCCTCTGCCAAAGAGGATTTTTGACTGAGCCAGAAACAGTTTTCTACTCAGCTTGAAGGAAAAGGTAAAAATCTCCATTTCCCATTCTGTCAGTCAATAAACATTTATTAAGAGCCTACTATGTGCCAGGCACTATGCTAAGCAATTTTGATACAAAAAGAGACAAAATAAAATCCTTGCCCTCAAGGAGCTCACAATCTAATAAGGGAAAAACAAGCAAATAAGTATGCACAAACAAGCTCTACATAGGATAAATAGGAAAAAAAAAATTAAAAAAGAGAAGGCACTACAATTAAGAGCGATTGGGAAAGGCTTCCTTTAGAAGATGAGACTTTTGCTGAAACTTAAAGGGAGCCAAGGGAGTCAGGTGGCAAAAATGAGGAAGGAGAGCATTCCAGGAATGGAAGACAGTCAGAGAAAATGCCCACAGATAAGAGATGGAGTGTCTTTCTCTTTCTCCTTTTAGAAACATGCCACTAGGTACTCCAATAGCTCTCTTAGATTTCCAAAGAGAGGGAGAGAGGAAAAAGGAAATTTTCTCTCTTCTTCCTCTTCAGTAGTAGCTATGGTGATGATACTTGCACGATAATGAGAACATGTGCTTGCTACCTCTTTTGCTTTTTGTTTCTTTGCTTGCTTGAAAGTTGCTGGAAAGTGATCCTAAAAAATGGATGTTGCTGGTATCAACAGCAACTACTTTGTGAATTTGAGAGATCAGGAATCACTGAGTGGGGTGCTAGTTGCCCCGGGGAAGGTGCTCCCTACAGTCACATTGATCTTATCATCATGAGAAGATAGCCATCACTAGAATGATGAACCTTAACTGACCAGAAGATATGGAGATTGCTATTCAGAGAGTACAATTGAAGTGGAAGGGAACTCTATTCAGTCAAGCTACAAATGGACTGAAAGTTTTGCCTACCTTCCAAGAGAGAATACTACAAGAGATGGATTACTATTTCATGACATTTATTTTTCCAATACACATTTTAAACTTTTTTGTGGTAGCAGAAATAAAAGCCTGATATCCATTTCTACTACCTATATGAGTACTGTTCTAGAAGGGATCCTGTCCATCCTTTTTGAGGAAGACCCTAGATATGAGTCATACCTAAACTTTACTTAAGAGAGTTCCTCTGAGATTCTGGGTTGTAGGGACAGTGAGTCAGATCATGTGAGAAAGAAAACCTACCTCCTCCCTTTGGAGTTAGACTTCCCTGGGATTGAATCCAGGTCTCCTTGGTTCCCGAGTTGGAATATAGGAGATGGGGTACCCCTATTTGGACTACCTAACATTATAGTTAGATGTGGAGGAAGTGTCTTGTAAACCTTAGTGTTAAATGAATGTGAGCTGTCGTTACTATAGGTTGTAGGTCAAAAGAATTCAAGAATAAAATATTAGAATATAAGTTCTGTGACTTTTACTCCCTTGATCTTTTTTCCAATACATGAATGAACACATATAGCATATGGACATAGGAAAACACATGTGCACATACACACAGGAGAAAATGTGGTTGGGTTTTCATCAAGAAAAAAAGAGTATTTTAACAGAGGGGAAAAGGGGTTACTGGAAGAAAAGGCAGACAAAGAAGATAGCAGTGGACAACAGAATAAATGAATAACACACCTCTGTCACATGGTGAGAAATTAATCAGGATTTTTTGTTTGTTTCCTGAATTCTGAACTCTGGAAAAGGGGGAGGCAAAAGAGTAGTTTGTGGAACAGGAGTTGTTCCTAAGAGGTCGAATTACCATCAAACAGTTGTTCTGCCCTGCGCTAGCTGTTCTATTTAGTCTCCCCACACACCTTAGAACTTCCTAGTTACCCTCTTTTTGGAAAATACTCTTTCATGACTGTTCACTACATGGCAACAGGAAAATACACTTACATGCTAGACTGTGAAAGTCTTTCTAGTAACTCAGGAAGCTCAAGAAAACATGGACTGCCTGTAGGTTTAATGAGGGCTTCAGAAGGGAAATGATAGCTTAGTCTGCCATCCTATTTTCAGAAGTGAGTCTAAAGTTAGATCATTCTATATACAAGCTATAAAGGGGACTGAAAAGCCTTTCCTGACATTTTAAGTGGAAACTCTTTAGCTATTCTATTTTTGCCTGAAGGAATAAGATTATGTTTTGAGATAACTGTCTTCTGAAAAGTCAAGCACTTAGTCCAGACATAATGTTGTCGATTTACTTCTTCAGAATTATATTGTCAGGCAATCAACAAGTATTTATGGCTTGGGATACAAAGGAAAAAGTCTCTTGAGGAGTTTACAGTTTGTCAGGGGAGATAATACCTACACATATTAAGTTAGTATATGCAAAATATGCACAAGAGAAGTACAAGGTAATTTTTGTGAGGAAAAACCTAGCAGCTGGAGAGAGCAGAAGGAGATATGTAGGAGGTGGTACATTAGGTGAACTTGGAAGGAAACTAAGGCAGCTAGGTGACTTAGTGGATAGAGTGGCCCTCCTGGAGTCAGGAACGCTCATCTTCCTGAGTTCAGATCCATCCTTAGATACTTACTGGCTGCGTGACCCTGAGCAAATCACTTAATTCTTTTTGCCTTACTTTCCTCATTTGTAAAATGAATTGGAGAAGGAAATGGCAAACCACTCCAGTATCTTTGCTAAGAAAACCCCAAATGGGGTCACAAAGAGTAGGACACAATTAAAATGACTTATTAGGTACACTCTTATCAGGTTCACAAAGAGTTGAAGGTGATTGAAATGACTGAACAACAAGGATTCTGGGGAGGGAGGACACTCTAGATATGGGGATATTCAGGGTCAAGACAAGTAAATGGGAGGTGACACCTTCACTTCTGTAGTTTCCTCTCCTATAAAAGCAAGAGGTATAAATATTGGCATTATCTATCTTATTTCTTGAATATGTAGCATTGTGGTATAGTAGAAAGGATATTGAATTTATTTGGGGATGCTTTTTTAAAAATACATTTTATCGATGACTTTTGTCCTGTCACCTTAGCAATTTTCCATCCCAGATCCTAGATTAAAGCTTCCCTTGTGCAAAAATAATTGTGGGAAACATCTATTGCAGAGACTGTATCTGAAAATGTATATAACTTTGTCATAGTAATTCCTTACCTTTTAACCATTCATATTTCATTAAGTATTCTCCAGTTCTTCATTGTTGGTTTGTATGGTATGGGATTTAGCATCCAGGTATCTGGGTTTGAATCCCATCTTTTCTACTTACTACCTGCTTGAACTTAGGCAATTCATTCCATTGTCTGTGATCCAGTTTACTCATCTGTAAAATGAAAGAATTCAATTCAACCACCATTTATCTTGCTATGGGAAAGGTATTATGTTAGGTGCTAGGGATATGTTGGAGTATAGGCTTGAGTCAAAGTGGTGCCCTGTTGGTTCAAGGTTCATTGTAGGTACTAAAGGAAGCACTAGTCAATCATTCAACAGTTAACAAAAGGATGTTAACTTAGTTAGCCATAGCATGGAAAGAATAGTCATCAAGAATTCTCTCACACTATAGAAATACATACGATCAGCAGGACAATTTCCAGTAACTTACATGGGTCTGAGAGATCCATCAAGACAAAAGGACCCCAACCCCATGTGGAAGGGCATTTTATAACCATAAATGACTGGGAAGCCACATCAATATAGCCAAGGTTGTATCAAGGTAGGTGTTACTTGAACCTTGCCCCACCTCTGAATCAATAAAATTCTTGGGACAGTCTTAGAGGAAAAAAAACCCAAAAAACCAAAAGAACAAATAATTAACCCATGCTGAGAGGAAGGAAGGGGAATAACCTGGTAGACAATAATCTGGACATAGGTCTTGCCAAAGGATACAAAGATAAAAATATTTCATTTCCTATTTCCATTCTACTGGAGTTAGCTCAGGTGACCTAAGTGATCTCAAAGGTTCTGCTAAGCACTAAACTCCTATTAAAATTGAACTATTATCATGATATTGAATGGTTAAACAAATTATCAATGACCCAAAGATCTGACGTGTGGCAATATGGTGGGCAAATGCCAACTATGGCAAGATTGATTTTAGGAGAAACACTTGATAAAGATGCTATATACACATAGCTAAAAACCACTAAAATTTATACAGTTGACCTCGTAGCTTTTTTTATCCTGTTCAAAGGTAAGTTTACAAACCACTGACATAACAAGCAGATCAAACTAAGAAGCAGGAGGTGGGGAGAGAAGGTTAATTGCTCCAGAGCATAATTCTGACACTGACAAGGTACAAGGAGTACCTAGCTTTCCAGAGCTATCTACCATTACTCCCCTTCTCTCCCACATGAGCTCTCTTGTTAGTCAAACTGATCAACTTATTGCCTCATAAACATATCTTGCTCATTCATGTCTTCTCACCCTTAATTATGTCCTCCCCTTTCCCTGGAATGGCCTCCCCTCATCCTCCAGTTGTCTAAGTCCTTGGTCTTCTATTAAGGCTCAATTCTAGTTCCCTTTCTTCCTTAAATCTTTTTCTGACTACTCCAATCTTTGGTGGTTATTACCTTTTCTAAACTCCTGTGTTATTTTACCCCACTACTAATTTGGCACTTGGTTTCTGCTATGCTTTTAGAGTTATTTCTGTTTTGTCTGTAACAACTAAGTTACCATTTGTGCAGCCTTGAAAAGAATCAGGTCACATCTCCGCTCCCTCTCCCATCCTTCACACCTAGACCAGTGGTGTCAAGTTCAAATAAAAAAGTGGTCCACTCATCTGTACATAAGGATATCCATGGGCTGCATGTTGATTTAATATTAAAATGTAATGCTATCTATTTTTATTTTATTTTAATTTTTTGTTAGATATTTCCCGATGCATTTTAGCCTGGTTTGGGCAGCACAGGAGCATTTGACACCTCTGATCTAGACCTCAGGTGTCTCACCTGGAAAGTGACATTGATATCTTTTTGTTTTCTTGCTGCTGAGCTCGTTGTTTGTTCTCAGTCTCCTTTGTTGGATCATTGTGCAGTATGCTCTCTGCAGTAGAGTTTGAGCGCTTGGCCGTTTAGTTCGAGAAATGACTTCTGTGTCTGATACCTTAGCCTACTAGATGATCTTCAGAATCTTCCTAAGGCAATTCAAATGGAAGCGATTCAGTTACCTGGCATGGCCATGCAGCAATGAAGCAGGTCAGCACAGTGCCTCCATAGACCTTCAGTTTGGTAGTCAATCTGATACTTTCCCACACTTTCCTTTGGAGCCTCCCAAATACTGAGCTGGCAATGCCTGTCTCAACTTCATTGTCCATGTGTAGGTCCCTGGAAAGTATACTGCCACGGTAAGTGAACTTATCCATAGTATTCAAAACTTCTCCATTTGTTGTAACCAACAATTTCACATATAGATGGTGTGGTGCCGGCTGATGGAGAACCTGTGCTTTTTTGGTGTTTAGTCAAAAATTAGCATAAGTAACAGAAAATCAATACATACTTTGCTGTATCTCAGCTTTAAAAGCTATATTGAGAGCATATAAAAATCATGCACCAATTCTCCCTCCATGTTAGTCTTAGCTGGTAACCTTTTCAAGTTAAATAATAAATCAGTGAAGTGACTCACATTGATGCCATGTTCATCCTTATTGAAGGCATTTGACAATGTTGCTGAAAATATCATGCTAAACACTATGAGAGTAAGCACACAGCCTTGTTTCACTCCATTGGTGACTGGGAAAGTGCAAAAGCATCCATCCATTATCCAGAACCTAAGTAGCATGCTGTCATGAAATTAATGTAAAATACTGCTAAGCTTTTCCAGGCAACCAAATTTCAGTGTAATTTTTCATAAGCCCTTTCAACTGACAATATCAAAGGCCTTGGTCAGATGAATAAATGTTGTGTACAGACTTCTGTTCTGCTGGCATTTCTCCTGGAGATTTTGGGCAGCAAATACCATATTGACCATTCCTTGACCCTTTCTAAAGTCACTCTGGCTCTTAGGTAGATGACTATCTTCCAGGTAAAGGATCAGTTTATTAAGGGGGACTCTGGCAAGAATCTTGCCAGCAATGACTATGAGAGAGAGAGACCCCCACTTGTGATTATCACAGGACAATCTATGTCCTTTACTTTTCTAGGACATCCTTGAAGTCCTGGGGGAATAACCTCCTCTTGCCATATAGCCCAGACAATTTCAGTCAGCTTTTGTCTGAGCAATGGACCTTCCACCTTGTAAATATCAGCTGGAATAGAATAAGCATCAGGTGCTTTGCCACAGGAAAGGAGCCTAATGACATTCAAAACTTCTTCAGTTGGAAATTTGTCTAGAGAAGGATTGACTTCAACCTGAGATAAATGGTCAACGACTTCAGCATTGATTGATGATGGTCTGTGGAGAACACTACGGAAGTGTTCAACCTATCCCTCAGGATCATGTCCTCATCACTAATCAATGTGGCTTCATCAGCACTGAGTAACTCAGATGTACCATATGTCCTTGGTCCATAAGTAGCCTTCAGGGCATCATAAATGCACTTTGGATTGTTGCTATCAGTATAAAACTGAATTTCATCTGCCTTCTGACTGAACCAAGAATCCTGCATCTCTCTAAGCTTTGTTTGTGCTTTACTTTTGATGGAGTTAAATGCTTTCTTCTTAGAGATGGATGAATTATCCTACTAGTAAACCCTGTGGAGTTCTTGTTTTTCATTTAGCAGCTTCTGAATTTCCCCATCATTTTCATTAGACCAGTCTTGATGCTTGCAAGTGTTCTGACCCAGATGAGCAAATGCAGTGCTGTACACCAGATTTCTGAAAGCTATCCACTCTTTTTCTGCCCCACTGTTGGCTAAAAGTTTGTTGGCTCAACTTTTCCCCCAAGCTAGCAACAAAGTGTTCCTGCTTAGAGAAGCTCTCTAATCTGTGGTCTTGTGGTAGTCATTTTGCCTTGGGGACACCACTTTTGTTGAATGTGGATATTTAGCTTGGAGAAGATGTCTATGATCACACCAGCACTCGACACTACACAATGTTTTCATTACTCTCATCTCCTGTCTCTTCTCCTTATAGTCACATAGTGTATTAAAGTCCAGTTTTTGCTGCCAGGATATAATCCACGAAGTTTTATTGGATTTAGGTATATAGAAAACAGTGTTGGTAATGAGAAGTTATGAGATGAACAAGTCCTCACTAGGAAGTAACCATTACCGTTGTTATTTTCAACTCTATTCCACTGAGGACTCCTTGGCATGTCTGGTAGTCTAAGCCTACTCTTCTAGTACTAGATACCCAGAATTATAAGCATGTTCTCTTTTGATACAGTGATGATAAGGGTCCCCAGGTGTTCATAAAATTCTTCTTTGACCTCATCAGGGTTCATAATGGTGAGACCATAGGCGTTGTTGATGGTGACATGGTATTTTCCTGCAAGTGGCAATTGCGTTGTCATGGGCTTGTCATTCACTCCTCTTGGTAAGCATGCAAGCTTGTTGATCAACTTCTCAGTGCCTTCCTTCACTGTGGCCACTCCAGGAAAACATATATCCAGCTCCAGCTTCAGTAAGCTGGCCTTCATTTACCAGTCTTGTTTCACTCAGGCTGCTATTTGGACACAGAACATACTGAGTTCTCTTACAACCGGAGTTGTTCATCTTTAAAGTGTATAGAACTTTGTGTTGTCTATAAGTGTGCACATTTTCCATGGATGGATGGTGAGAGGAATCAATCTTTGCAGATGCTTTTGTACATTTTTTTTTTTTGTATTTCGATTACAGGATAATCTGACTGCTACAGTAACCAGGCCAGGAGTTGGACAAGCAAGCAATTTTTAGGGCATCTTTTCTTTTCTTTTTCTTTTTTTAGGTTATACATGTACAATCAGTAGACGATCAGTTAGACATATTTCTACATTAGTCATGTTGTGAAAGAAGAATAAGAACAAAAGGGAAAAAACACAATAAAGAACAAAAAAAAGTGAAAAGACTATGCTTTGATCTGCACTCAGTCCCTATAGTTCCTTCTATGGGTATAGATACCATTTTCCATCATGAGCCCTTTGAAATTGTCTTGGATCATCGCATTGCTGAGAATAGCTAAGTCTATCATAGTAGATTATTGAACAATGTTGCTGTTGCTGTGTACAGTGTTCTCCTGGTTCTGCTCACTTTACTCAGCATCGGTTCATGTAAGTCTTTCCAGGTTTTTCTGAAATCTGCCTGCTTATCATTTCTTATAGAACAATAGTATTCATATACCACAACTTGTTTAGCTATTCTACAATTGATGGGCATCCCCACAATTTCCAATTCTTTGTAATGCACTTGATTTATCGTTTTGTCGATTGTCTAGACTTAAGAAAATGATAGAGAAAATGTTAATACTGAAGATTTTAAAGTGTAGTGTGTCCTTTAAACTTTTTATTAGAGTTGGTTATTAAAAGTTTATTAACATATCCCTGGTTGGTTTTCTTTCTGCTCACATAAGAATCTACCCTGATTGTTTCCTCTTTCTACCTCCTCCAGTGTGAAGTTTGAAGTAGAAATAATTTTACTGATTATTCATAAGTTTGCATTTTTCTCATCCTATGAATTGTTGTATAAATGTCAACAAAAAAAATCAAGGGGAGGGATGCTACAAAATCTTGACCCAAACCATATTCAACTCATTGTACAATGCAGTCAGTCAACTGTGACTCCTAAAAATAAAGTGTCTTTCATTTACTACCCTGCATTTACAAGAATGAACTCACAAAACAGATTAAGTTAATGAATGACTATATTGATGTTACAACAGAATCCTTTGTTTTATAAAGGGATTCATAGCAGTATCATTAAACACTGATTTCTTTGAGTGCATCTAAAATAGGATTCAAACTCCCATTTTGTTTATTTGTTTGCTTCTTTTATTTATATCTACAAATGTCTTCAGGAACATATGTACAATGAGAAGCAGCTGTACATCTACTTCCCACGTATAAAGTATTGAGACTGGAACGTATAGCCAAAGAGTCTCATGGTTCCATTTCAACATTTTTTAGCTTTGCTTCCTTGGACAATCGTATAAGAGGGTATGGGAGGGCAATGGAAAGTAGTGCTTTAGAATGATCATACCTTGAGGTCAGATACCTAAGTGTTCAAAGTAGGATTTTGTTAATTATTCACGATTTCTATGACTCTAGTCTGTCTTTGCAATCATCCTGATTACATGAAATAGAGGTGGTGGGAAAGGCAAAGTGCAGAGCAAAGAGGAGAATGTCTTTGTTAAAACACAAGGGCCAGTTGGCATAAACTTTGGTTCCTATGTTCTAAGCACTGAGTGGAAATCATTTTATTGAGACTGAAAACTGTACTTGTGGAAGTCAGTGGAAAATCATGACCTATATTTTTCATGGGAGAAAAAGTTAATCTAGCAGTGTTGGAAAATTGAAACTAGATTTTTAATAAATCTTTATACAATTAAGAATAAAATGACTAGAAAATACTTATAGGAAATATATGTAAAAGAAATTAAATGTAATATGAATTATTCTTCACCAGAAGGAAAAGAACTCGTTAAATATAAGATTGGATGTCTTTTTTTTTACTAAATTTGCTCAAAGTGGAATTGATTTTCTCATGCCCTAAACTTATTATTTTTATGTATTTTGCTTTTATTGACTTCTGTGCTCGTTTTATTCCTTAGTTGAATGTAAGTAGGGACAGCTAGGTGGTTCAGTAAATAGAGTATAGGGGGCTGGAGTCAGAAAGACTCATCTTGAGTTTAAACCTGATCTCAGATACTAGCTGTATGACCCTGGGCAAATCACTTAACCCTATCAGTCTTTATTCCTCATTTGTAAAATGTACTGGAGAAGGAAATAGTCAACCACTCTAGTGTCTCTGCCAAGAAAACCCCAAATGGGGTCACAAAGAATTGAACACAACTGAAATGACCACAACAAAGAAGGTCAGTTTTTGAACTTTCAATTTCATCTCATTTGTAACCCCAACAACTAGTAAATTTCTGAGGGCATTACCATCCTCTCAATCACCTAGGTTCAGTTTTTCAGATTCATCTTTGACTTTCCTTCTCCCTCAATTCTCATATCTAATCAGTCTCCAAGTTTGTTAGTTCTATTTTGATAACATCTCTTGCACCCATTTAATTCAATATATTTATAAACACAACTATGTTCCAGGTGTGTTTGTCCTTTGTTGCCAAACAAGACCATGCCATTAGAGAAATGATGACATGACTTGCACTTGTCTTTGTTTTGAGTGAAGGAGGGCTGTGCAGGTCACCAGCCTCACTTCTCCTCCAGAGCCATCTGAATCCAGTGACCAGATATTCATCAGGATGACTGGAGATGACCCAGGATGAGGCAACTGGGGTTAAGTGACTTGCCCAAGGTCACATAGCTAGTGAGTGTCAAGTGTCTGAGGTGAGATTTGAACTCAGGTCCTCCTGACTCCTGTACTGGTGCTCTATCCACTGCACCACCTAACTGCCCCTATGTTCCAGGTACTGTGCTGGGGATACAAAAGAGGCAAAATATAGTCCATGCACTCATGGAATTTACCATCTAATTCCTTTCTTTCACTTACAGCTGCTGTGAGTTTAGGGTGTTATCCCTATAGGGCTACTGTAATAGTATCCTTGTTTCCAATCTCTCCTTATTCCAATCTATTTTTAAAAGATTGCAAAAGTAACCTTTCCGAGGCACAAATCTAACCATGTCACTACTCTGTTCAAGAATCTTCAGTGTCTTCCTATTGTCTTTATGAACAAAAAACCCCCAAATTCCTCAGCCTGGCATTTAAGGGCCTCCACAAGCTGACTCCACCATGTCTTTCAAGTCATATTTCCTTTCCTGTCCTCTGCATTCTATTCAACCCTAGCTACTAGCTTTTCTCCAAGTCTGACTTGCCATTTCTTGCCTCCACATATTTATTCAGGCTGCCTGCTCTGTCTGGAATGTAGCGCCTTCTCAATTCTACCTGTTAGGATCGTTTTCTTCTTCCAGGATCTGCTCAGGGTCATGTTCTCCTGTTCTCAAATTACCTTATTCTGTGTTATAGCTCTGTGTCAGAGAGACTGGCATGTTGGTGCTGGCCTGGATCATTCTTCTCTGTATGTATGTGCTCATGTATGTGCTCATGTATGTGCTCCTCAGTGGAATGTGAATTTTTTGAAGGCAGGGACTTTCACTTTTGTTTTCATATCTCTAGCAGTTAACATAGTGCCTATAGTGCCTATATATAGTAGGTGCATATAGTAGGTGCTTAATAAATGTTTATTGAATAGAATGGATGTTTGCTAGGTTTTAGGGAAAATAGCAAATGAAATTTGGGTTTTTAATATAGAATCCACTAAATTACTCCTTCCCAATTTTATTAAAGCATTTCTACTTTAATAAATTAATATTTTAATGAACAATAAAGTTTAATGAATTAAAGTATTGTTACTTTAATAAATTTGGGAAGGAGTAATTTAATAGAATTTAGTGGATGTCATATCATAGTATGTACTAGTATGTATCTCAAAAGTCTTAGTGCAGTTTCAAGCTATTAAAATTTAAAACTGAACTTCTTATTGTTTGTCCTTTGTTCCTGAAGAGGACCACGACATCAGGGAGGTGTCACCATGACTTACACGTGAAATGGATTTAAGTGAGGGAGGATTGTGCAAAGAACAGCCTTACTTTCTCCTCCTGAGCCATCTGGGTCCAGTGACTAGATATAGATCAGGACAACTGGAGATGGCCTCCTAAAACTGAACTAAGGCTTTTGGGACATCCTATGTATACTATTAAATCAGAAAGCAAGTTTTGTGGTGCAGAATGAAATGAAAATAAAACTACTTGGTAAGCGTATTTATGAACTATGATATATTTAGCTGTTAACATATTTTATGAACATTTCCAGTTATTTTCAAATTTTAATTCTTACAACAACACAATGAGAGTAGTGGATTTTATTCCTGTTAATAAAGAAAAGCTTTGAATTGTGGAGGATAGGGCATTGGAGTGGGCGTCAGGATGATGATCTTCATTGAAATCCTGCCTTAGCAGATACTCATTAGGTTAGTGACCTTGGAAATTCTCTCCCTCTCTCTCTTTCATTTAAAGTATTACTTTTATTGGCATGTCAGTGGATAAAAATGTTTATAATAATATCTTTCCTTCACTTACATTTCATCATTAAAAAATACCAGCTAGCACTGTCTAGAAATAAGAATTGTTAGAATTCTTTCCCAAAAGGTCATAGGTAAAGCAGCTGTGTCCATTATCACTACTTTTGTTTGATATAGTTCCGTATCTGTGTCTCTAGGAACATGAAAATAAAAATAATTCTCTTAATTTCTGTTTTCTAATTTGCAAAATGAGAGAGTCCATTAGGGTCCCTTCCACTTCTAAATCTATGAGCCTGTTATTATATACTCTATAGTAACAGGCTCATATATGTATATGTGTATATGTGTATGTATTTACATATTATATTAATATATATTGATGAGGAAACCAATACAGTCAGACAGGTTATGTTACTGCTCTAGAGATACATAAACCAGGGTAGAAGTAGGAAAATACACCAAACTTTTTTGTCTCAGTCTTATATTCTAACCATTTGCTTCTTCCATGCTATAAAAAACACTTGTAATTTCAGGGCAGAGGGGCAAGGAGGAGAGGCGAAGGAATGGAGTTTAAAGCTCTTATATAATTTCCATTTAAATGTGTGGTGTTTTTTTTTTAATATTCTGCCCTTTGTCAGATTAATTACCGAAATAAAAATTTCAGAAAAACTTACTGAAACATTCTATAAAAGTTACCATTTGCTCAGTGTCTGGTAGGCCATTGGTATGACATCTAGATTTCGATGAAGTTCTACACATTTCTAGAGAGACAAATAAATAGCCAACAGAAAGCAACTTGTTTCATTCTACTTAAAGAGCATTGTCTTCTGAATGCAAAGAATCTAATAATGAGTCTTATGTTGTCATCATAAAGGATATTCTTTTTTTCTCTCTTTTTGTTCAGTTTCTCAAAAAGTATTACCTTTATTTTGTATATATTTGTATATGAACATATTGCCTCCCACCATGAAAACCTATTTAATTAGAATGAGCTCCTTTTCATAGATGTATTCCCAGAACCTAGTACAATGACTGGCACACAGCAGGCACTTAATAATTGCTTGTTAATTGGTGACTCTTCTATAGTTATAAAGAAAGAGACTGGAACTCAGAGAGTCAAGTGCTAGAGAAAGCAAACTAAGGGCTTTCTTGTAATTAGTAGAAAGAAATCCAAGATAAAAGGAACCATATTTAATAAAGAAAAGAAAGCTGTTGGTAGCTGACAAATCCACTCGGAGGAATCTGTTCACATAAAACTGGCCAAAAGCCCAAGAACCCTATGCTAATCCATGAAAGATTTTGTTAGCACAGCCTAGCCTTCTGTTAGGTGGCATGCTTGCGTTATGGGAGGAGGGTTGTTGACAATAGTCCCCAGTGAATACAGCAGCATTTCTCCTACTCTGAGGTTTCCTGCAGATTGCAGATAAGATCAGGGAGATTCAGCACCCCTGGGTTGGTGTTCCTTACTTGACTCTTCTCTGTAACAGACCTGATTGCATGAGTGAAAGCCAAGGGTTGCTGCCTCTTCGTAGCTGCGGGGGTCAGTTGTTCCAAGATGCTTTCTCTCTTCTGTTTTGTTCCTTATATGTCCTCCTAGGAAGGTCTTGCATCCTGAGTTGGGTTAGATGCTGCCTGAAAGCCTTGGACACAGAAAATACCTAAGGGCCTCCTGGGTGAGGATCAATCTGTTATGAGGTCAGAGACAGATGCAACATTGACTACATCTCCGAGGTCTGTCCTAGTCTTGAAGGTGTGCCTGCCTTACAGTCCACGACTGACTTCCCTAGTCTTGAAGGTGTGCCTGCCTTACAAGTCCTCTGACCCTTACAGTCCAGGACTGACTTCAAAGACAAGTTTAAAAGGAACATGTGGGCATAAAACCAAGGTTAGATTAAACAAAGATGAATGGAACCACAGAATTTCAGATATGGAATGGCTTGTAGAAATGATACTGACTCACATTTAGAAAACACTTTAAGGTTTACAAAGCACTTTCCTCACAACAACCCTATGAGGAAGGTACTATTATCCTTATTTTACAGTTGAGGAAACTGAGGCTCAAAGAGTTAAGTGACTTGTATAGGGCAGGCAGGTAGCAAGGGCCAGAGTCAAGACTTGAAGACACCTCCCCTGATTCCAAGTCTGATGCACTCCTACATAGTATCTGCATTTTAAAGATGAGGATGCTAAGGTCCAAAGTGACTTGGCTGAGGTCACGGAGCTGGCTAGTGGCAAAGTCCCAGCTAGCACTCTGGCCTTCTAACTCAGTTCAGGGCTCTTGCCACTGAAATGCTCTACCTCTTTATAACGGTTTTAAAAATTTGATAGTAGGGAGTATAAGTACTAAGTTGTACCAAAGACTGATTTACTTTCAAAGCTTGTGCAGCAGGGTTGATCAAAGAACCCCTATTTTGCTGGACACCACTGATGGAGGATGTGTGGAATTTGGATTTTGCATAGGCAAGCATACATCTTCAGCTGCCATGTTTTTGAGCTGCAAAGGATCATTGCAACTCGGGGCAGGGGAAGGAAGTTTCTTCTCCCACCCTTTGCTGGAAGTCTATAGAAGAGAAAGTTCTGGAGGAAAAAAAAGGCTCAAAAGAAAGGAGAAGTTGTTTCTTCTTACTCCTCTTAGAGATCACTTCCAGGTAGCATCTCCTGACAAAAGTTCATCCTCTCAACTCTACATTAACAATCATCACTATAAGTATAATAAGCCTAGTCACTGGGGACTAATAGAAGATTCACAGCAAACCATATATTCCTTAGAAAGGAGCTGGAATGTGCCCAGTTGCATAGGAGTGAGTGGAATAGATTCAGTGAAGACTTCTCAGATTGTGAATTCTTCTCCCAGGAGGTAAAGGAGACCGAGAGGCTCAGGTTACAATGCCTTCAGAGTACAGTAATTCCCATATAAGGGCATAGACGATGTAGTGCATTAGGATCTCAATGATTGGACAAAACTTGCTAACTTTGCATGTGCCTCATTTACATGTACTCTCAATGCTTCATTTGCATATGCTGACATGTATTTTTGCAGGCTTTTTAACGGACAAGAGGGAAGGAGTTTAGACTGGATTTCAAAGGGATTGGCCAGATTTCGCACCTAGAATGTAAGATCCTATTTCTCATCCAATGAGAAAAATGGTCAGTGGTGGGAGGGGGCTTTGCGGTAGGGTCTCTCTATATAAATACATACCACTGCTTTGCCTTTGTCTTAGGCTTTCCCTGCTGCAGACTATCTGGTGAAGGGATTGCCCTGCTTCTTGAGAATCGAATAAAGGAACTGTTACCATTTTGAGATGCCTCTGAGTAGTCAATTTGAGTAGGGGATCTTGCCATCCCATACAGGAAGTACTTAAGAGATTAGGGAATTGAGGTCAAATCAAAGTCCCCCATTTACTCATAGTTGAGAAACCAAACTACTCTGAGAATTACTCCAGTAGAAACCTTCAGCATACAAGACAAACCATAAATTTCCCTAATGGATCCCTGTGATACACAGGACAATGCAGATCAAGGACTAGACAAAAAATATTTTCTTTGGGTCCCTGCAGCGAGTGTCAGAGGTTTGTGGGTGTTCCAATGACATAAAACATTTGGGATTGATTAAGAATCAACCCCGCCACATCCCAGATGAGCCTCCAGTATATACCTCAAGACCCATGTGCAGATCCAAGGCAGGTGTTTCAGTTCAGCAAATCAGGGCATTCCCTGATGACTACTACTGATGGGGTTCAGACTCTGGGAACTTCCTTTTGAGTTCCCCTGGAATCTCCTTACTTAACCTGGTTTTTCATACTCAAGTCTGTGGCCTTTGTTACTTGTTGGTTGCCCCACCTGCTTCCCACCTAGGCCCCCCCCAGTCTGATATCTCCTGATAGCCTCCAGCTGTTTCCAGCCTCTGACTGTTCTTGGATTCCCTCCTTGGACTTCTCCTCAAGACCCTTCCTAAACCCCTCCTCCCATCACCCTGGACTACCAGACCCCCATCCCCTCCAGACCCCTCCTATACTCTTTTCTGTATTTAAGTTCCATCCTGCCTCTATGAAGGCTCTCAGATTCAGTCCAGCTTAGACTTTGTCTAGCTGAGATTCTATCTGGCCCGCTTATAAATACAAGCGTCACGAATGCTTAGGTTCTGTATGTGGGAAAGCACGAACCCCCCTTACTCAAATTGACTGCTAGCTCAGATGCATCTCAAGGTAAAAACAGAAAATCTCCTTTATTGGGTTCTCACAAGAAACAGGGCAGTCCCTTCACCAGCAAAGCTTGAGTAGGGAGGTGCCTTACAGAAGCAGAATGGTAATTTATATGGACCCTGACAGGAAAATTCCCCCTCCCACCACTGACCATTATTCTCGTTGGCTGAGAAGCAAGGTCTTATATTCTAGGTGGGAAATCTAACCCATCCATTTTAAAACCCGGTTCAAATTTTCCGCTTCCAGACTATACAAAGCCTACGAAAATACACGTCATTATATGCAAATTAGGCATTGAAAACATATGCAAATGAAGCATTGACAACTCATGCAAATTGAGCATTGAGAACTTATGCAAATCTGGTGGACCTATGTGAGGACTGCAGACTGTGTGTGCATATGCAAATTAGGTATTGAGGAGTTAGTGAGTCATATCCAATCACTGATCCTAAAGCAATTGGCATCCTTATATGGAAATCACCCGACTCTGGAGGAATGGAAACCTGGGCCTAAGGTCTCTTCTACTCCAGGGAGAAGACTCCATGTTCCTGAGAAGTCTTCACTAAATCTGTTCCCATTCAATTCCTTAAGAAGCAACCCAATTTGGTGCATTTTTAATAAACTTTGTTTTCTTTGGCTTTAAGAAGTCTTGAGTCGAATTCATTAGAGCACGACCCGGACTGTGGCTACTTTGGGGTCCCGGATCACCCCCTCAGCCTCGTCACTACTACATTTATATAAGAATTATTTACTTTACAGTTTATTTCTCACTATATTTTGCTTTCAAATGAAGGGTATGTTTTTGATTATAGTACCCGTATACCAATAGGATATGGGTGGGATCTCTTCCCTTCTCATGGGCAGGGAAAATGTGAAAGAGGTTACTGTTTCTTTACAAAAGGAAACAAGAGGTCTGGAGAAAGTAGACATAGGATGGTGGGCTGAGGGATATAGAGATATAGAGTCATTCAAATGTAGGTAGACAGAGATTGTTGAGGGCCAGGATGGAGTGTGGTTGACAAGATCACAATAGACCTTCTGTGAAACTCTTCTTTGAGACTGTGCTCATTATCATTTGGAATGCCCCCCAGATGTTGCTGTCTCCATGAGATAAATGAGAGAACTACAGAAAACAAGGGATATGTAAAATAGATGCCCTCTAGGCTAACAATCTTTAAGACAATAAGACTGATCAAATCAATAGGACAGGAGACGAGCAGAATGTCACATAGACTTGCTTTCTGTCTATCTATACCCTGACCCTCAGATCAATAAATGGAGTTATTCTATCTACTCCCGCCTGCCCGTGTATCTTTCTTCTTTACCACATCACCAAGCCATATGAGGACGCAGGCCGTTGGCTACAAGAGATAAACCAGAGCTATATCTGCTCATTATTGGATAGAAAGATATTGTGCCAGGCCGGGACCTGTAAGATACCTGTAGATCTGTAGATAGGCGTAAAGAGATAGCTGCTACATCTCTGTGGTTTCTGGAGGAAAGTGGTCAGTGTCAGTCAAGAACTCTGCAGCAGAATGTAAACAATAATACACTTAAAGGAAAGTAAGGTCAGTATAACAGGCAACTTCAGGAACCAAGGACTGGCAAATGGGCAAGATAAAACACAAAACCTAAATGTAGAGGAATCCACCTGGGCCCTGGTCTTTACAGATACCATGAGACATGTGGATTGTGCAGTCCTTGAAGGGGTGGGATGGGAAAGTCAGCTTCTAATGATATACTCACTCTACAGTACTGTAAGTCAGAAAGCATGCATCTAGGTGATACAATGGACAGAACACTGGGTTTGGAGTCAAAAAAACCTGAGTTCAAATCTAGCCTCAGATACCTACTAGTAGTTGTGTGATTCTAGGGGAAGCTGGGAAGAGGAGAAGTTATGGAGGAAAGATAAAGAGTTCAGTTTTGGACAGCTGAGCTCAAGGTGTCTTTGGGACATCGAGTTCAAGGTGCCTAATGGGTAGTTGAAGATGCGAGATGTCTGCCTCAGTTTTCTCAACTGTAAAATAGGGATAAAAACAGCACCTACTTCACAGAGTTGTTGTGAGAATCAATTGAGATTATTTGTAAAAGCATGTAGTATAGTGCCTGGCATAGAGTAGGTGCTATACACATGCTTATTCCTTCCCCTTCCCCGTCCGTTCTTCTCAGTCCCTTTGGCAAATAGGAAAGGTATTTGTACAACGTATTTACTAACCACAGGCTTGGATACAAGTACTTTTTGTTTTTCATCTGTGTTTAATATTTTGTTAATCTGAATACTTTCAGATCTGAGTTGTTGAGATGAGCAAGCTGCCAGCAGTCCAGGAACTGGAATTTGTGGTGGACTTTGGCCCCAGCCAAGTCAGGTGAAGGACCAGGGCCGCTCTGAGGAGTGACCAAGCTGACCCAGCCCAGCAGGGGATCATTGCTGAGATGCTTGCTATGTACTGCTGGAGTAAGGGAGAGATTCATTCAGTGGCTCTATCACGTTTAGAGGTGAACCTGGGGACGTTGAGGTGGCACAGTGGATAGAGCACTGGACTGGGAGTCAGGAGGACCTGAGTTTGAAACTGGTCTCAGATGCTTTCTAGCTGTGGGACCCTGGGCAAATCACTTAACTCCAACTGCCCGGCTCTCACAAGAAGTGAACCTTTAGGAACTCCTCTATATTTGAGCCCATTCCTCAAGAATTGAGGTGGTAGAGAATAGATTGTAATCCAGGGATTGGGGAGATGTGTTGTGCTTTTATTCTTGTAATATCTTCTCAGTAAATATGCTCTTGCAAAAAAAAAAAAAAGAAGAGAAAAGAAAAAGAAAAAATAAAAACAAATATCATATAGTGGTTAAGTTTTCAACACTTCATAAGCTTTCAAATCCTCAAAAATTACACTGAGAAAAGGTGCTCCTAGAATCATAAATTTTTCTGCGTGTAGCAATTAGATCTGGCCTGCACGTTCAGTGTTTGGTGGTTCCTTTTCAGAAATTACCTCTCTCTCCTTCCTTTCTATATCTTCTTTGTTTTAACACATTAATGCTTTTAAAAATCCCATTAAATTTTATTGATGTCTTCATCTTAATATCCCCCTTTCCAGAATAAAGAATAAAAAGAGAGAAAAAAAGTTTAGCAAAACTAACCAACACGTTGAAAAAGTCTAATGTTTTATAGTGTTCCACACCCATATGTCTCTACTTCTGCAGGAAAGGAGATACCTTTCATATTTTGAGGGGGAGGGGCAAGCTTGGTCATTAAATTTCACAACATTCAGTTTCAATTATTCTATCATTCTTTCATTGTTGCAATCATTGTGTATATTATTTTCTTGGTTCTTCCTCTATCACTTTGTATCAGGTCATGTAGGTCTTCTTAAGATTCATTATTCATTACAGCTCAGTGATACAACATTACACAGTTGTTAAGGCTTTCCCTAGCTGATAGACATCTATTTTATTTTCAATTCCTTGCTACTACAAAAAGTGTTACTACAAATACTTTAGAGTATATAGGCCTTTCTTTTTTATCATTGACCTCCTTTGGGTATAAACCAACAATGACATCTCTGGGTCAAAGGGTAAAACTATTTTACCCAGTTTCTTAACATAATTTCAAATTTCTTTGACAACATAATCAATAATTCACAGTTCTACAAAGAATCTCTTAGTGTGCCTGTATTTCCCCAATCCCTTTAATGCTGATTATTTCCATTGTCTGTCAGTTTTCCCAAGTTGCTTGTGTGAAATGAAATGTTAGAGTTGTATTGACTGGTTCAACCAGGCATCTGGGTGGTTCAGTGGGTAGAGGCCTGGATCTGGAGTCAGAAAGACCCGAGTTCAAATCCAGCTTCAGATCCTTATTAGGTCACAATCTCTTGTTTGCCTCAGTTTCTTCAACTGTAAAAAAACCTACCTCTCAGGGTTGTTGTAAGGATTAAATAAGATAGAACTATGAAGTGTTTAGACCTACATTAAGGCCTGTACATAGTAGGTGCTATATAACTATTAGTTATCATTATCGTTAAGAGGAAGCATGAAGGCACTAGAGACCAGACATAAAGAGGAGAAATATGAATATTGAGTGGAACAGGTTTAGTGAAGACTTCTCGGATTGTAACTCTTCTCCCAGGGGTGAGGTAAGACTGAGAGGCTCAAGGTTACAGTATTTTTAGAGTGGAATAATTCCATATAAGGAAATAAAACTGTGTAGTACATTAAGGTCTCAATGATTGGATGAAACTTGCATAATTCTTCGATGTCTTCATTTCAAAAGGGATTGGCTAGATTTCGCATCTAGAATGTAAGATCATATTCTCAGCTAATGAGGATACTGGTCAGTGGGGAGGGAGGGACTTGCATTAGAGTCTATGTATATCATTGCTTCTTCTTTGTCTTCAGCTTTCCCTGCTCCAGGTGAACTGGTACAGGAACTGCCCTTCTTCTCGAGAATAGAATAGATAAACTTTCTGTCATCAATTTGAGAGGCCTCTGAGTAATTAATTAAATAGGGATCCAAGCCATCCCACACAATATGAATACAGCAGAGGCATTACTAGAGACTCTTGGGAAAACACCCTGGGGAAGCACTACCAATGGTTGCTCATACTGGAGTTGTTTGCCATTTACTTCTCCAGGCCCAGTGCTCTATCCATTGTGCCACCTACTTTCAATAAACTTGTGAAGAAAAATTCCATTGGGGTGGGGTGAGGGTCCCTGAAAAAAAAAAAACCTGAGGGAGGCACCTCAGACTGAAGGATACAAGGATCTATGAGAGAATAGACTTAGGGACAGAGACAGCTTCCTACTTTAAGCAATTAAGAGTTAATTAGGCGTCAAGCTCATTTGTTCACCTGTGGAAGATATACAATTACTGTCTGTGTGCACTTGGCCAAATTTCTGATTACCCCACTCTGGCTAAAGCTCAGGTCAGGAGATGCTATTGTGAGCCATCTCATCATTCAGAGGTCAGTCTGGAATAGTGGGAAAGACACCCTCTTAGGAGTCACGAGGCTTATTTTCTAATCTGAACTCTGTCCTTAAGAGGCTGTGACCTTGGACAAGTTATTTTATCTGTCAATTTACTCATCTGTGAAAATAAGGAACTCTCAAAAGTCCTTTACAGCTCTAATAATCCAAGATTCTAGAAGGAAAATCTGATCCTGATGTTTATTTTGGCTCCTTGTCACATCTCAGGGAAGCCTAGAGGAGAAGCGTGATTTTTAACAAGGAGATCTATAGACAGCTACCATCTGTCTCTATGAAGACAGTAAAAAACATTCAGCCACAACATTTTTGGCCTGATTCTCATCTCCTCCCTCTTTCCCCTCCTGGCCTCCTTTAATCCTGGAGCAACCATGGACCTCTACAGGAAACCCAGGGAGAAGTATTAAGATATTATATGAGGTTAATAATTAGAAACTTCCCAAAAGTAGTAAATTAAAGCTTCTTGTCATGTGAGAAGAGGGAAAAGAGAAGGCTTTCTTTCTGTCAGTGATTCCTTTTCCAGATGTCTCTGACAGCTGGAACGATTGAAACAGACTATGGGGACTCCAAGAGATTCACTTAATATCTCTGAGCCTTTCGTAGTTCGTGTTAAAAAAAAAAAACCTAGAGATAGTAATGCCTACTTTATCTACTGTATAGGGTCAATAGGAGGAAAAGGACTTTGTGAACTAGAAAATACTATATACACACAAGAGAGAGAGACAGGATACTAGAGCTGAGTTTGGAAGCTGAGAGTTCTATTTCATAATCTTATCTTAGACACTTAAATAGTGGTATGACCTTTGTCATGTGCTTACCTCTCTGAGCCTTAGTTTCCTCCTCTGTAAAATGACACAGTAGCAGAATCTACTTCCCAGGGCTGTCGTAAGAATCAACTGAGATAATGGATATAAAATGTCATGTAAAATCATAAATGCTAGTGAATATTATAGGAGTTATTATTATTTAATACTAGAAGAATAGGATACTAATTCTGTGGGATAACATTGTAAATTATGTAAATAATTGTTTAGAAATATGTATCTATTACAATTCTTACCTTCCATCAAAGATTGATGCTCAAAGGACTGGTACCCAACATGGGAGATGGTGTACTATAATGAAAAGAGAATTCTTCTAGGAGCCACAGAAGAATGAAGTTCGGAGTCCTGATTTCATCATATACAAGCTATTTTACTTTGGGTGAGTTACTTATTTTCTCTAAGCCATCATTTCTTCCTTTTGTGATAATGCATAATGTCCTTCCTACCTAGCAGGTATGTTGTGAAGATGAAAGTGAAAATGGAAAAGCAGGTTCTTTGAAAAATACCAGGGTCCACACAAACGTAAGGGTCTTGAAAAAATAAAACCATCAAAGCAAATTATTCAGATTATCTAAACAAGCAAGAAAAACCCACACCCAAACACCAAAAGACACAAAGACTCCCTTTCCCCTACCACACTTTGTATGTTTATAGTACTTTTATTTACCTGCTAAGGAGTTTCTCAAAACTGATTTATGGAGCATAATAAGGCAAAGTCACTTGTTAAAGATCACAGAACAAATTATTAGCATAACTTGGATTTACAGGCAAAGATTTCTTTTTTTTGAAATGACCAGATAATCAATTATTTAATCCAAAACCAGCCAGGCTTTTGCTAGAGAATACGGGATTCTGCACCATATTTGTTTATCACAGTTAGTCCAGGGACAGCAGTAATAGCACTTGGTACTGTAATATACATTATGATGTAAGACGTCTTGCTGGTCTCATTCTGATGTAATAAGGACTCATATGGTCAGTATCTTAGTCCTGCCTGCCACTGACCTGCTTTTTCTTTGTAGAGTAGCTAGTGACTTAGCAGATTGAGCTCTGTGGCTACACCCAGAACACCCAGAGTTCCTTCTCAGAGATGGAAAGTAGGGAGGAGATCATCATGCCTTTATACTGTAGTGAGAAAAATTTGTTTTAAAGAATTAATAAATTCTTAGGATTCAGTCTGAAGTCCATTAATTTTCCTGTGACTGTACTAAACTTTTCTGCTATCCAAGTGTTGGACAAGTGTTAGGGTTTCCCCCAGAAATCTGGTTCTATTGGAAATTTGGATATGGAACAAAATAGTCCTTGAAACAAGACCATCTTAGAAAAGTCACCCATGAACAGCAGGGATCATTGATTTTAAAGTGAGTCTGTGTGGAGGTGGGAAGTCAGACTGGAAGCTAGCTGAGGAGAATCCCATTCTTTGAGTATGCACAGTGTTTTGAATATTCCAATTGCTCTTCTGGAGGCAGGGCAAAGTCTGATTCTGGGGATGGTTAATAGACACCCCTCCTTGTCCTCCTTGCCTCCCAAGAGCATCAGTAGGTTTTCTGTGATTGTTTCTAACTTCTTGTAGTGTGTCAAGGAAAGTCTTTTTGACTGGTTGTTGAACTGGGAGTGAGTGTTCACAAAAGAATATCTCTGGGAGATAGTCAACTTCTTTCTTCCCTGACTGCCTTCGTGTGTGTGTGAATAACATGAACTGCAGAGGGTTTTACACACACAACACTTTGTACACACACAAAACACACACACATATTTGTGCACATATATGTGAACACATATGTATGTGTGTTGTGGGTAAATAGAAATATATTTATACACTCACATACATATATACACAGCTAGGTAGCACAGTGGATAGAATTCAAACCTGGCCTCAAACACTAACTGTGTGACCCTGGGCAAGTCACTTAACTGTTTGCCTCAGTTTCCTCATTTCTAAAATGAGCTGAAGAAGGAAATGACAAATCATTCCACTATCTGTGCCAAGAAAACCCCAAATAAAGAGTCAGATATGATTGAAAATGACTGAGGAGTAGCAATCTCCCTCCATTCTGTGGAGTTGCTAGCCAACTGAAAACTGCTTATCAGCTGATGCTAATTAAACTTTTAAAAAATCTAGCCTTGCCTCTTGGTTTATTGAGAGGTGGTCAATAGACTTTAGGTGGGAGTAATTTCTCTTCAGCAGAATCTTAGTATCTTTACATTAAGAACTTCCCCAACAGGGTGCTGACTGCGTGCTGACAATAAGCCAGCACAGGACACAGACACAGGCAAACTGCGGTTTATTTGTTTAAAGCATAACACACCATCCACCAGAGGATGAGGGACAAATGTGTGTTATCATTCAGCAAATGACATTTCTATAGAATCCCCTCCCCTATATGAGCCAAAAAGAATAATGTGTGTATGTGCTTATTACAGAACAGAAGTACTTATTAAACAAAAGAAGATGCTTATTACCAGGGAAAGAAGGTGTGTTCTGTTGGCCTAGCTATCCATTCAACCTAGACCAAAGGAAATACCATCATCTGTCAGTCAGTGAGTTCGACTGAAAGTAAGCCCCTGTGAAGCACCTACTACGTGCTTTATCACAGAAGATAAAGAGAAGGGGACAACTTCCTAGAACTTATATAGTTTTTAGATGAATGGAGAGATCAAAGCAGACAGTCAACTTTAATCTATCCCTAGAGTAAGTGAAAAATGGCAAATAAGGACAAAATGGAGTCAGTATGTCAGCTCTCAGCACATCACTTTTAGCTCTTAAAATATTTTCTTTCAGCACTATATATTTCCAATATATAACATATGTAGATACATGCACACATATGTGCATACATAAATATAAATGTTTGTATATGATATGTACATATAAATAAGTATATACATATCTATAAATACAGATAAGTATGTATATATGTGTATGTATATATATTCTTGTGTGTGTGCATGTACACATACACACACATATATATACTATCATTCTGATAACACCCATTCCACTCCTTTGGTTAGTCATATGTGTATGCATACACACAGATACACACAGATACATACAGACATGCATACACATGCACGTACACATGTGTACATGCATGTGCACATAAACATGCATAGACATGCGCGCGCACACGAATATACATATATGCACAGATATGCATATATACACACAGACATACATATATACACATATACATACACACATACACATATACACACATACATATATACATGCACACATATATACCCACACATATGTCTCACTAGCTGAGAGGATCAAGGAAGGTCTTCATGCAGGTTGTACTGGTAGATGTCTAACATTCTGCTGTTGAGAGGGGTAGAGGCTGGCTCCAGCACAGCCCTGCATATGGCAGCTATTGCAGCATCATCTATTTAGAGCTGGAAGATCTCAGATATTATCTAGTCAAATCCTCCCATTTTTCAGTTGGGAAAACTGAAAGACATTAAGGAACTTACCCAAGGTTGCAGGTGCAGTAAAATTTGAACCCAGGTTCTCTGACTCCAGATCCATTTGTCTTTTCCAGTGATGCTACTTTTAGGGAGAGAAGAGCCAATGGGGAAAAAAGATTGGAAACCTATCACACATTTTAAAAGTATAAATGTCCATCTGAGCTTATTTAAACAAGCATTAAGGACTGATTCTAAAATGGCAAGTGAGCTGATTCTGTTGTGCTCCGGCCTACAATGAACACATTCAGAGCATGAATACACTCAGAGGAGAGAGCATATTAAATACAGATAATAAAATGGGAGAAAAAAAATGAAAGACAAGACAGACATTAAAAGGCTGTGCTCAAGAGAAACAAACCAGGAGAAATTTTGAGATACAATGAATTCCAAGTCACCGATGGAAGCATTATCAGATAATTTTACATTACTAGAGCTCCAGATGGGACCCTCACCCACAAATCCAGCTGCTGTGACCCAGAATTTAAATACGTGGAAGGGAACTCTTTCAGTAAAGAGCCTTTCCCTTCATCTGGGCTAATCGCTTCAGGTGAAGTAGTCATTCTGTTCACGCTTACTGCTACCGCTCCTATGGTTAGCCCCACTGTTTATACACTAATTTTTTGTTCATATAGATGCTTCATTTCCCCACCAAGATGATGCGAACACAAGGGGCAGTAATTACATCCTTGTGTTTCTTTACAACAGCACTTGACCAGACGGTGCCTTGAACATGGTAAGCACTCAATAAATACTTGTTGATGATGATGATGATTAACTGTAGTTTTCAAATATTCAAATGATTTAAAGAAAATAGTACTTCCTGGACAAGGATTGGTGTGTCGAGGGCTTGTCTCCTGCACTACTTCTTCCCCCACCTTTCTCCAAGGGAGACTTGAATTCCTGCCAGTAGGAGAAGCAGGAGATTGGGGTCAGGCCTCTGATGACTTTGTTCTCCCCAGAGAAAGGGAATAGCACACACAAAACACAATGGAACATGCAGAACAGAGGCAGACATGCAACAGTTTCTGCTCTTAAGAAGTTGGATACCATGGTAGAATGATATCTAATCTGCTCCCTTAATTTAAGGGAGGTGTTTTTCAGGTTCAAACTAACTTCTGATTGCTGTTCATTAATTGGGGGGAGCAGGACCCCGAGCTTTATATTCCAGACCCCTTTTCCACTAAATATCAGTTCTACAATGAATACACAGCAATTAACTCATATTAACGGACTTTGAGACTCTCTGTCCTCACTGGTGGAGATCAGTGCCCTGAATCTGTAAGAGAAATGGGGTGGGGGCTGGGAGAAGAGAGCCTGGGAGAGGAGAGTTTATCAAAGTCCCAGGGGGTGGCCGTCCATGGATGGGCCGTGCTATGAAGACATGGGCCACTGGATGACGTCCAGTTCCTCCTTGGGGAAGGAAGCTTTATTTAATGTAAAGAATACTGGTGCTCCTGCCAGGGGGCACAAATAAAGAGACATCAGGTAGAGTAGGGAAGCCTAAACTGTGTGGCTTAGAAATATTTGCAGTGAAAGAACCAAGTAATCTTTACATAAAAGAATTTTAATAGCCAATTAGAAAGCAGAATCACTATGGAGGGTGGATGTTTCCATCTCTTTGGAAAAGGCGTTCCCAGCCTTTGACTCTCTCTCTTCTTGAATGGTGTCACTGTAAATTCTCCTGCAGGCTATGAATCACTTCCTGGGCAAATAAAGGGCAACTGAGTTGGCGTTACTATAGTTAGCACAGAAAAGGAGAAAGATTCCCTAGGACGATATTTCCCCATCTTTTTTTTTTTTTGAGAGGGGTGGTCCCTTAGCCTGCAGGGACTGCTGTCTAACAGTAACTAGTATCCAGGGTAAGGCTTCCTTTATTTGTGTTTTTAACTCATCCCAGTTTTTCTGCACTGTGTCCTAACTTATGTGGCACCAAGGAACTGATAACTTGATAAAAGATCCTTAAAGAGGTGACATGACCCTTCACTTGACTTTAGTTCAATGTTATCTAGTACCCTGGGAGTGGTAAGAATCCATATGGATCTACCTTGTGCAAGATATCCATCTACTTCATTTTCATGAAAACTACTCAAATGTCATGCAGTGAAAATGTGTCCTGTCCATTAATTCTGATTCCAGTGGACTTGAGGGACAATATGATGTCACTTCTGAGTTAAAGTAAGCTGACTTTTTAGTGGGTCAATATTTTAAAATACTAAACATTTTATTTCCCTACATGTGGAAAGGATTTATATTACATTTTGAACCAGAAGCTCTTTTAGTGGATTTTGTATTCTGAAATACAATATTCTGAAGTTGGGTTGTTCAGTTGTTTTATTCGAGTTCCGCTCTTTGTGATCCCATTTGGGGTTTTCTTGGTAGATATCCTGGTTTGTCATTTCTTTCTCCGGCTCATTTTGCCGATGAGGAAGCTAAGGAAAGAGGGTTAAATGAGTCACTCAGAGTCATGCAACCAGGTCAAATTTGAACTCAGGTCTTCCTTACTCCTGGCCTGGTATTTTATCCACTGTGCCACCTCGATGCCAATAAGTGAAGATGTGAAAACCCAAAGGATTTGATGACATGCCCAAGTTCACACAAGTAATAAGTAGCAGTACTGGGAACTAAAGAGCTTTTTGAGCCCAAATCCAGGATGTTGCCAAGATACTGCATTGCATTCCGTTCATGTGATAATGCTCGTCTGGGCATGCTTAATTCAACTACTGCAGGTGTCCTTGAGGTATCTTTGGAGCAGGTCTAGATTGCTAAGAATGGGGGCCCATGGGTCCCCTACCACTTGGTTGGGGGTAGCCTCTTTTGAATGACTGTGTGTGTGTATGTGTGGGTCTATCTTTTAAAATTGGTAAGAATGAATCTTTCATTCTCTTTTCAAACTTCTTTTTCAGGAATTCCTATTTGGTGTGCCTGGCTTGGATGTCATGAACTGAACCAGTGAAAAGAGAGGTCTTGCCTTCCCCTTTATTTTATCTCTGCTCCAAGAAATGGAGACGGTGACATTTTGTTTTGTTTTTTCTATTCTATGTTGTTTGTTTTCCCCAGTTTCAGGTACTGAAAGTGATTCTCCTGGAACCCAGGAGTCTGAGTCATGGTGACCTTGGAGCCAGGTTTGTAGGTCAGGTGATGCGGCCAGCCAGCCGGACCAGCATGGAATCCCTGAGAAGCCCAGGTGCCCAGGATGCTGAGTCAGAGGAACTGAGAACTGAAACTGTGTTCTGTGCCACTCATGTATTGGAGGAAGCAAATCTGTATATTTGTTATTACTGTCTTTTGATTCCTTTGTTAAAGCTTCTGTGCTACATACAGAATTTTTTAAAAAGTGATTTTCCTAGGTCATAACATGTCTTCTCATACTTTCTCCTTTTAGGTCACACAGTGGATAGTGAAGAGCCTGGAGTCACGAAGACTCATCTTCTTGAGTTCAAATCAGGCTTTAGACATTCACTAGCTGTGAGACCCTGGGCTTAACCCTCTTTGACTCAGTTTCCTCATCTGTAAAATGAACTGGGATGGAAATACTAAACCAGTCTAGTATCTTTGATAAGAAAACTCTGAAAGGGTTGGAGAGTTGGAGAAGACTGAAAAATGACTAAATAAGGGCAACAGCAGAGATCCAGAAGGGACCTCAGAGACCAAAACTCTCATCATACAGGTAGGGAAACTGAGGGCCAAGGAGATTTGATTTGGTCAGAGTTGAGCTGAAGTCCTCTGCTTCTATAATCATGGTTCTTTTCAATATACTATAGACTTTTCTTTCCTTCCTGTCACTTCTCCACCTGTAGTGGATAGTGGTTAAGACTGAACCCAGAGTAGGTAGGGATTTCAAGGCAGCCTGTCTTCTCCCTCTGCTTCCTTTCCTGATGCCTCAGGAGGTTTCCCACAGGAGTTTGAGGGAAAGTATGGTGACCTTGGGCCCTCCACAATGAAGGGAATCTGACAAACTGGATAATGGGCCACCTAAAAGAGGTCTTTGAATGGCAGAAGACTTAGAGAGCCGCTAGGTAGAGATGGCTGATTTAACAGTAGATATTGATCCACTGTTTTAGAGAGAGCTGTTCTGATTTTGCCACTGAACATGTTCATAGGCAGAAAAGATCCTTAATAACTGAGAGGAAGCTTTTATGCCAAGTAGAACTAAGTTGAACTGATAAAAGAAAATTAAGCCTGGGTTAGTAATATTTATGAAGAGCCAGCCTCAGAGTCAGACCTGGATTCAAATCCCAACTCTGACTCAAACTGGTAGTGTGACACTGGACAAAACTATTTACCCTCTCAGTGTCCCCAGGCACTAAGAAGATTATAATTGCTAATCTTCTTTGGTAAAGTAGAATTTCCTAACTTTACACAAGTCTAGACCGAAAAAAAAAAGCAACTCCAAACCTCTGATATTAAGAAATATTTTTTTTTCTCTCGGGTAGGTCTTGAATTAAATTACATAAACATCTAATACAAACGATGCCCAATTGGCCTCATCCTTTTCTGCTGCAAGTTAATAGTTCCAAAGAAATATTCCAAGCATAAAACAAAAATCATGATGACAGGAATCATTTCAAATCAACAAGCACTTATGAAGCAACTACAATATACCAGGACTAGTAATAGGTGTAGAGGTACAAAGATAAAAATGCAACAACAGTTCTTACCCTCCAGGGGTTGACATTGTACAGATGGGACATAACATGTGATGTCATTGGTCTTCCAAAACAAAAGAGGAACAACATCGAGATATACATGTAAATACAGGAGACAACTGATAAATGTTTATTGACTGACTGACAGAGGGTGGAGGCTAACACTAGACTATCCCAATCCACTGTAGCAGTGGTATCATCCATATCACAGAGGAAATAAGACCAAACCAGGCAAACCCAACCCATCTAAGAGTACCGGAGAGCTAGCCCAAGCACAAGATCCCAATCTGGGGCTAAAAGTATCAGGAACAGAATGAAGAAATAACAAATAGAGTAACCCCACAAAAATGACAAGTAGAGTCTCAATGAAAAGAAATGACGATCCCAAGGACTGTAATAGTGGCTAGAAGAAATGAGATTGTAAAATAAAAGTTTGGAAGAGGAAAAAAGAGGTGGTACTGATGGGGTTCAGACTCTGGGAGCCTCCTTGAGCTCCCCTTGAATCTTCCTACTTAATCTGGCCTTTCTTACTCAAATCTAAATCTTCCCCATTGTTCAGGTGTCTCAGGAAGCCCATGGGCTTTTTTCATTATCATTCTACTCAGGTCTCTGTTGCACCCCCCCACCCTTGATCCCATCAAAACCCCATTCCCCAGGCTGCTGACCACGCCCATCAAGATCTGTATCCTGTCCCATACAGCCCCAATCAAGATCTCCGGATTGCTCCACCTGCTTCCCACCCAAACCCTAGATATCTCCTGATACATATATATCTTCGGATATCTCCTGATAGCCTCCAGCTGTTTCCAGCCTTTGACCCTCCTTGGATTCCCTCTTTGGACTTTTCCTCAGGACCCTTCCTAAACCCCTCCTCCCATCACCCTGCACTATCAGACCACGCCCCCAGATCCCTCCTATAATCTTTTTTGTATTTAAGTTCTATCTTGCCTCCAAGAAGGTGCTCAGATGCAATCTAGCTCGGACTCTGGCTGGGATTCTGTTTAGCCCGCTTGTAAATACAAGTGTTACAAATGCTTAGGTTCCTTAAGAAGCAACCCAGTTTGGCAGATCTTTAATAAACTTTGTTTTCTTTGGCTTTAAGAAGGCTTGAGTCGAATTCATTCGAGCATGACCCGGATTGTGGTATTTTGGGGTCCCCATTACCCCTCAGACATCGTCAGTACATGAACAGAGTGCTGGGGATAAAGTCAGGAAGACTCATCTCCCTGACTTCAAATCCAGCCTTGTCAAATCTGAATAGTTACTAGCTGTGTGACCCTGGGCAAGTCACTTAACCCTGTTTGCCTCAGTTTCCTTATCTGTAAAATGAACTGGAGAAGGAAATGGCAAACCACTCCAATATTTTTCCAGAAAAACCCAAATGGGTCATGAAGAGTCAGACACAAAAGAAGCAACTGAACAGCAACAAAGGGCAAAGTAAAAAGGTTGAAAAATCAGAAGTTTGAAGTGTCTACTATCAAAGGCACATGACATGAAATATAGGTCTAGGAGAAATAATTTAAGACAAGTCTCCCTGAAAACCATGACCAAACCAAAATGCCTTATTTCAAAAATCTAGGCATGCCCAGTTTGCCTAATAGGTGTAATTTGGAACATGTTCAGACTGCTTAGAATGGAGCCTCTGGATCCACTATCACATGGTGGGGGGAACCTCCTTTGATTGGCTGTCTGCATCTTTAAAACTGAATCATGGATTCCCTTGTCTGACCTTAGAGCTTGGATTGTAGGAGGGGTGATGCAATCAGCCAACCAGCCCACCCATTGTGGAAGCCCTGAGAAGCCAGTTTGCCTGGGGAGTTATGGACCTGGAACTAGGACTGTGCTCTTTGGGAACCCATCTAAGATATTAGCTTAATCTCCTTCCCCTCTCAAAACTTTGGTGGTGCAAAGGAAGGAGAAACTCCTATGTATTAGGGTAGTATGTTTGCATATTTTGATTACACCTTTTAAGGTAAATATTTCAGTGTAAAAGCTAATCTGTTAACATCTAATGGAACTGGGAAAATGGGGAACCTATATCCCCTACAATGGGGAGACACCATCAGCGGGGGCCTGCTGGAGGGTTGGAACCTCCAATCCTAATTCAACCAATTCTAAAAATCTAAGAAGAAATGCACAAAACTGGAAACCTTAAAAAACTCCAGACAACTGAATTGATAAATAGGGCTAGAAGCTGTTAAAAAAAAAAACCAAATAAATAATTTAATAGGCAATATTAGGCAAATATTAAATAGGCAAATTGTTAGCTATTCTGATCAAATAATATAGGAATAACAATGGGGCCCGTGGTTATTTGCATAGTGAACTGCCAGATGAGGAAATTCCTACTAATATGTAGGTTGGTACATTCTCTGACTGATAGTCTTGGGGCATTGCCTAGCCTACTGACAGATTAAATAAAGAATTCATCCAGGGTCATGCAGTCAGTGTGTATCAGAGGGAAGACCTGAACGCAGATTCTCCTGGCTTCAAGGCTGATTTTCTATCCACTATGCAACATTGTCTTTCAATTTCATAAAAAAGAAGGGAAAAACTAAATTGTCTATATAAAAAAAAGAAAGGAAAAAAGAAAAATGAAAATTCATAACAAATGCAGGGGGAAAAGGAAATTACTAGATATGATTTTTCTGATTTTCTATCAAGAAAACTGATAAGTGAATAAATATTGACAAGAAATATGAAATACCCAGATTAACAGAAGAAAGATAATTTAAATAACTCAATCTCAGAAAAAGAAATAAATCATAAAAGATCTCTCAAAGGAAAAAACCCAAGAACTCAGGACTAGATAGCTTTACAAATGAATTGTAATAAGTATTCAAAGAATGGGTGCAAGGGCACATGTAAAGAAATTAAATCTGGCAAGGAGAACTGATTCTTCCTTAGAGTCTGGAAAAAGGCTTGAAGAAATGAGGGGCAAACTAGGGAGCTTTGTAGATTTTTTTCTTTAAACGATAGAGTTCATATTTCTTGATTTAGGGAGTAGAGTGATTTTGTTTGCTAGCAGGAGATAGGGCAGAGCTTACCGGTTCCACCAACCTGACCTGGCCCTCTTCCAACTTGCTGCTGAGTTGATTTGCTTGGCAAATAGGCACATGATGAGGCTGAAGCAAATCTCCTCATCAAAGTTATGTTCAGTTCCTTCGCAGTTGTTAAATGGAGTCCCCAGGATAGTTTGAGGGGGACTCAGGTTAGCAGCCAGGAGGCTCAGTGGATAGACCACTGGGTCCAGAGTCAGGAAGACCCGAGTTCAAATCTTGCCTCAGATGTGCTAGCTGTATGACCTTGGACAAGTCACTAAACCTCAGTCCACCGGAGAAGGAAATGACAAACCATTCCAATATCTTTGTAAGAAAACCCCATGGACAGTATGATCTGTGGGGTCACAAAGAGTCCAACACAACAACAATAAAACAACCTGTGGTATGAGAGGAATTGAAGGGAATTTTCTCTCTTTGCCTCACATAACAGTTTAGATGGAGATGGACCAACTCACTGTTCCCATGACATTCAGGGACAGACTATTCTAGTGATCTGACTGGCTGAAGCTGGGATGAAGGGATTCCTTTCGACCCAGTTGTGACTCTACTTGTCACAATGGTCAACTCATAAGCCTGAAAAGGACCAGTTAGCTCTGGGGTTGCTAGCAACCTTCCCTTTTCTTCCTACTAGCAACCAAAATAGTTAGACTCTTTGCATCATTAAAGCAGAGGCTTGGAGAGTGGTAGTAGGGACTGACTGAGGGGGATTGAGGGGACACGTGTCTGTGAGGCCGCAGGTTCGCAGCCCTTGGAAGAGGTTGAGACTCAGGAAGAATGAATTGGATTATGACATTTAACTAAGGAAGAAGAAAGGATTATTGTAGATCAGTAAGAGTCCAGTTGAGATAGGATGACATGAATTTGTGGTGGACCCATCCCGTGTAATGGTGTGACTTTTTCTAGTGCTAACCCAGAATAGGAGCAGAAAAGTCAGATGTTAGGAGGAACCCAGAGTTGAGACGAAAAGCCTGAATGGTCAGTGAAGGGATAGTCCCACTGGATTCTGTCTATTCAGACCTCATCTGGACCTGGAAATCAGTTTAAGAAGGACATTAATGAACTGGAGAGTGGACAGGGGAGGAATATGGGGAGAGCCTTGAGTCTCACACAGGAGATGTGTTAACTGTTTTCAAGTATTTGAAAGGCTTTATTCCATGTGACCATGGGGCAGAATAATGGTAGAGGTAGCAGAGAGATTAATTTAAACTGGCTATTGAGAATAACTTCCTAATAATTAAAGCAATCTAAAACTCTTTCCAAGGAGAATGTCTGAGTTCACACTCACTAACAGTTCCTTTGCCTAAGCCTAAAACTGGAAGAGGAATGAAGGGGAAATAGAAACCCAGAAGATGCCCACCCACAGCTGTGCTAGAGCCATCTCAAAATGGATCCCAAGAGCCAATTGTTAAATTTTTAGTTTGAACACTTCTATCTCCAAAATCAGCAAACACTATAAATCAAGGCGTGATATTGTTTTATTTATTGTCTCTAGACTTAATAAAATGATAGCTAAAAAAGTTAATACTGAAGAGTAAATTTAAAAGTGTGGCATATGTATATTTGTTTTTGGAAAACCAGTTGTTAAATATCCACCAGCAGATTACTGTGCACACTCATATGAAGCATATATTTGGCTCTTGGTCAGGCCTGGTGTCTGAGGACTGATCCTAAATCTAGTCCTTGTGGCAAGAACCCAGTCTCTGTAACCCAGGCACTGGACAGGGTTCAGGTTGGAAATTTATTTTTAATTTAATTTTGTTTTTGCTTTTTTGCCTTTAAAATATTCAAATTCCTCTACAAATCTACGACTTTATCAATATGGGTATGCTCACCTGACAGTGGTGCAGATTCTCCTACGCTTTCTTTCTCACCTATGTGACTTCTGAAAACATCTTCCCAGAAGATCTCCAGAAGGGTCAATTATATATCTATCTCTCTTCATCTCTTTCCCTCCCTCCGTGTCTCTGTCTCTTTCTCTCCTCCCTCTTTCTTCCTTTCTCCTCCCTCCCCCCTCCTCCCACCAACATATACAAAAAAAGAGCTTCCTCCAAATTTCTTGTGCTGCTTTGGTCTCAGTGAGGCACAAGGACTTTCCACATCTTTGTTATCTCTTGTTGCCACGTGACTGTCCCGGCTTCTTTTCTGTTCTTACAGCTCTCTGCTGTCTTTTACACCATGCCCATCCCCTTGTGCAGTTCCTCCCTGGTAAAATATTGCAACTGACTTACTCCCACCCACCATGTACCTCTTCATTGTCCTTTGGATGACCAAGAACTTTTTCAGAGACTAGTATTTTAAAGATTTACAGCTAAATCACCTGAAAAATATTGGTGCTAAAGTAATGAGCCCCAGGCCATGTAAAATAACTAGACAGTATAAAAAAAACACAATAGTATGACCTGCCAAAACACACACAGGAACTACGTGAATATAAACAACACTTTTTTATACAAACAAAGTTAGATCTAAATAATTGAAGAAATATTTACTGTGTATGGGTAGGCACAGCTAATATAATAAAGAAGGATAATTTTATCTACCTAATCTATTTATATAATGCCATCCCAATTAAATTACTAAAAAAAAATTATCTTATTGAGTCATAAAAAATAGTAACAGAGTTCATTTGGAAGGGCAGAGGGTCAGGAACTTCAAGAAAACTAGATGTGAAGGAACTAGACTCAGTATCAGACCTTAAACCGTATTGTAAGGTGAAAACAGTGATGACGTGTAAGATGAATAATTTTGATTATTTTAAATTTTAAAATTTTCTGTATAAATAAAACCAGGAATAGAAGGAATGCAGAAAATGGGGGGGGGCATCTCATAGATAGTATCCCAGGTAGATTATGATTGCGTTGGAATATTGTGGTGGTGTAGGAAAGGATGAGTTGGTGGATTCAGAATACTAAGGAAAGACTTGGACTTATAAGGAAGCTGCTACTATCCACCTACAGACAAACAAAAGACAAGTGGAAATAAGCATAATGCAGTCTTATGGATAAGCTTTTGAGCGTGTGTGTGTGTGTGTGTGTGTGTGTGTGTGTGTGTGTGTGTGTGTGTGTTTATGGATATCTATGTGCATATATATGTGTTTCTATACGTGCATACATTTATGGATATCTATATGTATGCATATGTGTATATGCATATGTATATGTGTGTATATACATTTACATACATACATATATACACACATACATATATTTGAACTTAATTATGGCATTCATAGGGGGCAGGGAGAAAGGGAAAAAATAAAGTAAAAAATGCACAGCAGAGGATAAATAAAACATACAAGGAAGCAAAGAAACGATGGACAACTTTGAAAATAATGTGTGATTTTCATTATATAGGTTTTCTTGAAATGGAAATTTATGGCTTTATATTTAATCCTCTCTTATTTACTGCTATGCACATGACAGTTTTTTTCTTTTCTTATTTTTGTACTTAAGTTTAAAATAATGAAATACTATTGTGCTATAAGAAATGATGAAAACAGACTTCAGAAAAACCTTGAAAGACGTATATGTACGAACTGATGCTGAGTGAAAGGAGCAGAACCAGAAGAACATTATACACAGTAACAGCCACAGTGTGTGAGGGCTGTTTTTTGACAGATCTAGCTCTTCTCAGCAATGCAAGGACCTAAAACATTTCCAAAGGACTCATGATGCAAAATGCCATTCACATCCAGAGAAAGACTATGAAATTATAATGCAGAATGAAGCAGACTATTTTCTCTTGCGTTATGTTTTGGTTTGGTTTGGTTTTACTCATGGTTTCTCCCTTTTGTTTTAATTCTTTTAGGCAACATGACTAATGTGAAAATGTGTTTAATGAGAATGTATGTCTAGAATCCACGTAAGATTGCATGTCATCTCAGAGAGGGAGAGAAAATTTAAAACTTATGGAAGTGATTGTTGAAAACTGAAAACAAATAAATTAAATTTCATACTGTGTTCCGACTCTAGAGTTCTTTCTCTGGATGTGGATGGCATTTTGCATCATGAGTCCTTTGGAAATGTTTTAGGTCCTTGCATTACTGAGAAGAGCTAAATCTGTCAAAATGAGTCCTCGCACACTGTGGTTGTTATTGTGTATAATGTTCTCCTGGTTCTGCTCACTTCACTCAGCATCAGTCCATTTAAGTCCAGGTTTTTTCTTTAAATGACCATTTTCACCAAGCAATTTCATGAGGTTGGTTGAGATGGGAGAAAACTTCTCTTTTGCTATTATGTCACTTAAGGGTTTTATTTTTATAGGATGTTTGATATGGGGATTCATAATAGAGTCAGTCATTTTGGGATCCTTCAAAAGTTTTGTTATTCTGGGTAATGTTCAGTTTATTCTACTTAGATGCAGCAGAATAAAAGGCAGTGGCTTATTGACCTTCTAGTCCATATACTTGAATTGGAGGCCTGATTAGTTTAGAAAATGGCCTGCCCATTGGAATGGGGAAGTAATTTACCTGCTGGAGCATCCCAGATGCACTGTGTGTTGCCATCTTCTCCTGTGGTCGTTGTAGGTCAAACCAGATGGCAGAATGAGGAGGAGAAAGTCCACTCATGATTTTAAAATAATCCTGTCCCTTAGGTTTTCTTGACTGAAATATCTAAGGGCCTAGATAGAACAGAAGAATTTAAGCTATAGCTTATTGTTTTCTTTTTTACCCAGGAAGACAAGGACATGACTTTTGAAGTAATATTCATGTGATCCTTACTTATAAGTATTCAGGAACAGATATTTCCTAATAATCAAACTTGTCATCTGAATATTATCAGTTCCTTCCTGTAAGTAATCAAAAGTATAAATAAGAGAATTATTTTCAATAGAGTATAAACCATTACAGTTGCTTAATTTTTGTGGAGCAATTTTTTTTCCTAAGCTATCAATGATGACAATATGTATTTTTCCAAATGATTCTGTCTCATTGGTGTCAGTGCAAAGTAGTGATGGAATAGAGTTTACCTTTCTTATTTGTAGATGGGGAAATGGGGTAGGTATGCGTTCAAAGGAATACAGTTGCATCATTATGGTGAGAAACCAAATCACCTCTTGTATTTTAGGGTATTTTGACTATTGGGCCAAATTTCTTTCTCTTCCTGGCTGCCTTCCCCTGGACTTTAAAACCATGTTCCTCTACTCCTGACTCATCCTGGAACTTCCAGGAATTCCTGGTTCACAGTAAGAGTTTACTAAATGTTTATTTTCTTCTTTGTTTCCTCCCGTGACCCAAACTCTTAGTTGCTTAGAGAGGTCACTGACATATTGGATAGAGTGTTGGACTTGGGATCAGGAAAATCTCTATTAGAATCCTGCCTTCGACACTGCATGATCATAATTTACTTATTCTCTCCAAGCCTTGGGTTTTTTTTTTACCTTAAAATGGGGATTACAATACCTAGAGCTATTATCCTCATCGGATTATTCTAGGGCTTAAATAAAATAATGTGTATACAATGCTTTGCAAACTGTAAAGTGCTATTTAAATGTCCCTAGTTATTATTTTTTCCTCTTAATAGTTTCAGACTATTCAGATCTAAAGAGATCATTGAAAAAAAAACTATCACCTTTCAGGTTCGCTTCCTTTAAATCACAGTAAGAAATGCTTTGCTATATAGGTAAAGGCAACTCTTAAGGAGAGACCCTATGGTGGAAAAGCAAGTAGAGTGTTAATCGAGGAAAAGGGGAAATTTTTTCAAAGCTTTATCTAGGACTCTAGTATTTAAAATTGTGATGCTGATTATTGTAATGGAGATTATTCCAACCATAGCCTTTCAATATATTTTTAAACTTTTATTTACTTACATGTGGTATATGAACATATACAAACATTTGCAAATATAGAAGTATAAATTATACATATTTATAAATTTTAATTTCCATTTTAAATGAGCATTTATTTTTTTTCTTCCTTTCATCTCCCAGAAAACAACCCCAGAATATTTTCAACAAATATTTATAGTGAAGCAAAATAAGTGCCTACCTTAGCTATATCTAAAAATGAATGTTTCATTCTTCAGTTCATCACCTCTCTGTCTGGAGGTGGATGATATTCTTCATTGTCAGTCCCCCATTAAAATGGAAGCTCCTTTATGCCAGGGACTATCTTTCTTTTTGTCTCTGTATTCTCAGTGTTTGTCCTGGCACTGTAAGCACTTAATAAATATTTATTGATCTGACTTGATAAAGTATCAAAGAAGATCTTCAAAATGTGGGCAAACCTGTATTCTTAAATTCTGTGCTTTCTAGACAAGATATAAATGATACCATAAGGAAATGCAAAGATTCACATATTTGTTTTCTTAACATTTATTATTTATTTATTAAAATTCTTTTCTTTTTAAAATTTTAAGTTCCAAATTCTTTCCTTCCCTCATACATCTTCTGCCACCCACTGTGAAGACAAGGAAATGATATCTATTACACATGTGAAATCATGTAAAACATATTTTCATATTAGCCATATTGCAAAAAAAAATAAAGTGAGACCATCATACTTCAATTTGCATTCAGAGTTCATCAGTTCTCTCTCTCCAGGTGGATAGCATTTTTTTCATCACAAGTCCCTTGGATTGTCTTGGATCATCGCATTGTTCAGAGTAGCCAGATCTTTCACGGCCAATCATCACTACAACATTACTGTTACTGTGCACAATGATCTTCTGGTTCTTCCCTCACTTTGCCCTAGTTCATAGAGGTCTTGCTGTGTTTTTCTGAAACCAATCCTATTGTCATTTCATATAGCTAAATAGTGCAACATCACAATCATATGCCACAATTCATTCAGCCATTCCCCAGTTGATGGGCATCCCCTCGATTTCCAGTTCTTTGCCACCACAAAAAGAGCTGCTATAAATATTTTTGTGCATATAAATCCTTTTTCCTTTTTTAATGATCTCTTTGGGACACAGACCTAGTAATGGTATTGCTGAGTCAAAGAGTATGCACAATTTTATAGCCCTTTGGGTATTATTCCAAATTGTTCTCCAGAATGTTTGGACTGGTTCACAACTCCACCAACAGTTGACTAGTACTCATATCCTCCAGCATTTGTCATTTCTGATAGATGTCATGTAAGTTCCCAGAATTGTTTTCATTTACATTTCTCTAATCAATAGTGATTTAGAGCATTTCTTCACATAACTATAGATAGCTTTGATTTCTTCTGAAAACTGCCTGTTCATATCCTCTGACTATTTATCAATTGGGACTGGCTCTTATTTTTATAATTTTGACTCAGTTCCCTGTATCTTAGAGAAATGAAGCCTTTATCAGAGAAACTTGCTATAAATTTTTCTGATATTCCTTCATTGTCTATAGTACCTTTTAGCTAAATGTAACTTTCCTGATTGGAAGGCAAACTCGGCCATCTTTTGCCTCAATTTTTGTCTAGTCTTTAATTACTGAATGGGCATTACCACACACAAAGACCTTAGCTTAAAAAGACCAGTGTCTTTTAATGTCACTGCATTTGGGGCCATTGCTAGCCATGTTGAATTTTGTCTTACCATTGGACTCTGATGGAGGAGAGAGTGAGGCTTATGACTTTGTATAGCTCTGTCTCACTTAAATTCAATTCATTTGGAAGTTAAGACATTGCCCTCCTGATGTCATTGGTCATCCTTAAAATGAAGGACAAGTAACAGTATCTCTTTTATTTAGGTCTGATTATCTCTTTTAATTAGGTCTTGTTTTGCTTTTGCCCCTGCCTTTTTTACTTCATCTGAAGCATAATAGATTCTACTTTAGCCCTTTATTTTAACTCTGTGTGTATCTTTCTGCTTCAAGTGTGTCTCTTGGATTCTGATTTCTAATCCATTCTGCTATTCACTTTCATTTAATGAGTGGGCTTATCCCATTCACATTCACAGTTATGAGTACTATGTATTTCTCTTCATTCTGTTTTCTTCTGTTTATCCTTCTCTCTCTCTTTTTATCCTGTGCCTCCTCAAAAATCTGTTTTGCTTCTGACCACTGCCTCCCTTAACCTATCCCCTTTTATCATCTCTTTCCCCTCAACCCTGTATTTCTTGTACCTTTTCCCTCCTATTTCCCTATTGGTTAAGAAAGATTTATATATCCTACTGAGTGTGTATATATATTCTTCCCTCTTTGAACCAATTCTAATGAGAGTAACATTTGAGCATTGCCCCATCCTCCTCCCATTTTCATCTCCACTCTAAAAGCTCTTCCTGGTGTGCCTCTTTTATGTGAGAAAATTTCTCCTGCTCTTAACTCTCCCTTTTCCCTTTCCCCAGTGCATCCCTTTTTTCCTTCTTTCATTTTTTTTTCCTGGAGATCATCCCAACACAATCAACTTGTATTTATGCCTTCTGTCTGTGTAGACTCCCAACTGCCCTAATATTGATAAAGTTCTTAGGAGTTACACATATCATTTTTCCAAATAGGAACACAGTCCTTTATTTAGTCCCTTATGATTATTCTTTTATGTTTACCTACTTCCTAATTTTTCTTTTACCACCATTATCTCTTTCTTTAGCTCCTCCAGGAATTCTTCTTGGGCTTGGCTCCAATTAACATTTTTCTTTGAGGCTTTGCCTTTAGCTGTTTTCCCATGGTTGTCATCTTTTGATTTTGATTCTTGGTCTTCCCTGCCACCTTAGTATCTTTTAGTAGTGAAGTTAATGTTTGTTGTTGTTTGATTATTTCTCTAGCCTATTTCTTGCCTTTGAATTTTATGTTAAAGTTGGGCTCTGCTTATCTGGAGGTGGGGAGGCACTTCCCCAAGCTTCAGGCTTTTTGTGTGCTGCTCTTTTCAGACCTAGTTCTGATGATATGTCAATTTTCAGTGCTTCCAAGGTAGAATGATCAGGTATGAGGTGTGGTCACTGTTCTCCTGGTCTATAATCTGGTCTTTATACAGGAAGGGCTCCTGGTCCCCAAGAATTAGCTCTTCTTTTGACCTTGGAAGTATAACCAGACTCCCTTCTCCCTTGTGACCAACCACAAGTGCTCTTTTTCACCCTGAAACTGTGATCCAGAACTACATATGAGCAATACATTTGCCAATCAGTACCAGTTGCACTAATTGCTGGCAAAGGGTCCCCTGTAATCTCTTTTTGACCACTTGTTCAGTTCCCCTAGTGTCTCTGGGACAAGAGCTCCCAAAGACGTTTTCTTTGCTGTTGCTGTTACAGCTGCCTTCAAGGCTCACCATTGCTGTTGCCATGCATGCTGCAGTTGGAGCCCACCTCAGTGTTGCAGACCTCTCCTGCCAACCTATGTTGTCTTATGCTGGTAAAATATCTCCCTCTGACCTTTTGTTGGTTCTACCACTCCAAAATTTGATTTCAGGAGTTTGGAGGGGAATTTTGGGAGAGTACAACTACATTGCTACCTATACTCCACCATCTTCACATATTGTTCTGAAGAGGTAAATAAAGACATTGACAATGTTGGTTCAAATGTGTGCCCAGAGACAGCTAGAATGGTGGAACAACTTAGGCTTCCTGCCTTTCACCACTTACTAGGTGGGTAATCAAGCAAACCATCACGAAGATAATTATAAGTTATGTACCAACATCTGTCTCAAAGAAGGAAAAAGTAGAGGAGCTTGACAAAATCCTCCAAACCAAATCAATATTGTAGCTGGGACTAAAGTCTATTTGCATCATTGGTGTTCATCCAGAAGGAGAGATTTATGCAAATAAGGGAACTCTGGGTTACAAGCAAATACTTTAATATTCTGCAGTGTTTGTTTCTGGTCAGGATATTTGGTTTCAATTCATAATTCTGACTTTTACTGTGTGACTAGATGGAGTCAATGAATCTTTCCTACCTTCAGTTTTCACATTGGCCAAATGTGGGTGATAATATTCATATTACCTACAGACCCTGTTCTGAGAACACTTTGTAAACCTTAGAGTGCTACGTAAATGTGTATTTGTAAGCATTTTTATTATCAGTGATTTCATTCTGGAAATAGAGGTTCAGGGGAAGACAGCAAGAATGATGTTGAAAAATGATTCAGGATCAGTCAATAAAAAGATCACAAGGTTTCCAAACTAAGAAGTGTCACATGCATATAATGAATAGTTTGTTTAAGAAAATAATTAAAATGGATGTGGCACACTAAAAAATAAAATGATTTTATCTTAAAAGACAGAAACTATCTGGTTACAGCTGTAAGCAGTCACTTCAAAAATTTGTATACAGTCAAATCATCAAGTTGGTTAAACACAGGTAAAGGTCAACACCAGAGTAAGAGAAAAAATAAGTCACAATTTACAATTACAGCTAATTTAGTTTGATCTGTTTAAATTCCAAGAAATGGGATCTGGACAAAACAAATGCAAAATAGTTGCTATAACATAGGAAATTCAAAGAGCTCAGAACTGCTTTAGGTAGGAGTTACTTAATTTCCTTAACATTTCATCATGAATATGCTCTCTTGTCAGTCTGAAAGACTTGGTAGCCCAAAGCAACACCAGTTTAGAGAGTAGATCCTTTATAAAACACCACTGAAGATTACAGGAAAATCACTTCACACACAAAAAAGGAAGAAAATGGACCTTCAGAAAGTTTGTTGGAGATTCAGCTAACAACATGATTATCTCAAGATCATTTATAGATTGAACACCTAAGAGCAACCAAAGAAATCAAAATGAAATAGATATATGTGGGATGGCTTGGATCCCTACTTAATTAATTACTCAGAGGCCTCTCAAAGTGATGATAGAAAGTTTATTTATTCTATTCTCGAGAAGCAGGACAGTTCCTGTACCAGTTCATCTGGAGCAGGAAAAGCCGAAGACAAAGGAGAAGCAATGATATACATAGACTCTAATGCAAGTCCCTCCCTCCCCACTGACCATTACCCTCATTAGCTGAGAATATGATCTTATGTTCTAGACACGAAATCTAGCCAATCCCTTTTGAAATGAAGACATTGAAGAATTACGTAAGTTTTATCCAATCATTGAGACCCTAATGTACTATACAGTTTTATATCCTTATATGGAATTATTCCACTCTAAAAATATTGTAACCTTGAGCCTCTCGGTCTTACCTCACCCCTGGGAGAAGAGTTACAATCTGAGAAGTCTTCACTAAACCTATTCCATTCAGATAGGCCAGCATTTCTATAGTTATCTATTTTTATTAGCAGTAATAGTAAAAACCACAACAGTTGGATTCTCCCATTTCTTTACCTGAAGCATTACGTGGAAAAAATGGTAATAGCATTTATAATGATATATTAAAGACAATATAATAAAGATATATTAAAGACTGGCTAAATTTGACTAAATCCAAACTGAAGAAAATTCATTTTGGAAGTATTTCAATTTCTAAAGGCATGAGGGGATCAATTTTTGAGATAGAACAAAGAGGGGATGTTTTAAGAAAATTGGAAAAAGATCATAGATAGTGCTTTTACAAAACAAAAGAAAATTTAAAAGGCTACTGAGAAGTCACCAGGAACTAGTAACCCACTTGCCTGCTTTTTCATTGCTTTAAAATAATTAACAGTGTGAACATTGTAGACATCTTCAATGAAAATATGCGAAGAGAAAAGATAAACATTTTCCCCTTTTTGTAAATGAGAACTTTGTAATTTTATGTTTGTTAGTCACTCATCAACAAACCCTGGCCCCCTAACATGTATACAGTAGTATTCCATTAAAAAAGGGTTATAACTACTTAACATAGTGATTGTAAAAGACAGTGCATGCTGTTTTCACTTCTGTAGAAAGGACATGTGCTTTAACTTTAATAATTTGGAACCAAAATTATATATATATATATACATATATATGTATACATATATATGTATATATATATATATATAATATATATGTTACTGTTGACGATTTGCTTGAGATAATTTTTTAAAAAAAATTTTACATTTAAATTTATTTATTTAAGTTTTCAACATTCATTTCCACAAAATTTTGGGTTCCAAATTTTCTCCCCATTTCTCCCCTCCCCCCATCCCAATACATCGAGCATTCTAATTACCCCTATCACCAATCTGTCCTTCCTTCTAACATCCCTCCCTTCCCCTATTCCCATCTTCTCTTTTGTCCTGTAGGGCAAGATAAATTTCTATACCCCATTACCTGTATTTCTTATTTCCTAGTTGCAAGAACAATACTCAACAGTTGTTCCTAAAACTTTGAGTTCCAACTTCTCTTCATCCCTCCCTCCCTACTCATTCTCTTTGGGAAGGCAAGCAATTCAATATAGGCCATATCTGTGTAGTTTTGCAAATGACTTCGGTAATAGTCATGTTGTATAAGACTAACTATATTTCCCTCCATCCTATCCTGTCCCCCGTTTCTTCTATTCTCTCTTATGATCCTATCCCTCCCCAAGAGTGCTCCCTCCTCCCACTGCTCTCTCTTCTATTATTCCCCCCCACCCTACTTATCCCCTTCTCCCCCACTATCCTGTATGGTAAGATAGGTTTTCATACCAAAATGAGTGTGCATTTTATTCCTTCCTTTAGTC
>CM053773.1:57214012-57254960 GCA_028658325.1 Potorous gilbertii
AAAAAAAAAAAAAAAAAAAAAAAAAAAAAAAAAAAGAAATAGTCAAGGATACATTTGTGTGGAGAAAGAGTTGTAACAAGAATGAGAAATATAAATATCAGGCAGGATATTAAAGGCAGGATTTGAACCCAGAGCTTCTATGACTCCAAGACTGATTGTATATCCACTGTTATGCTATTAATGAATGAAATTAAATGAGATATAAAAATTGGATGTTCATTCTTACAACTAATTGATGTCATAGTAAAGTTTTGGTTATCTGTAAAATGAAGGGGTTGGATTAGATGACCTTAAAGATCCTTCCTCACTCTAACTCTATGAGTTGAGGAGAATATTCACATGAATAATGTGAAGTGGTTCATTTCTGTGGATTCACAAAATCAAGCATTTTGTCTTGACTTGAATATAACCCACAGATCCTTCTGCATCACAAAGCGGGTATAAGTTATGTTTCTGCAAAAAGCAAGTAAATACTTTTTACCTGCCCCTCATAAAATCTGCAAAAATTTTGGATACTGAGCATAAGTAATTGAAGGGACACACACAGTCAGGAGTGTCTTGTATCTAGGTGGTATTGGGTTTAGGAGAGCCAATTAGAAACTGTTCAAGTGTGAGCATTTCTACCTCGAATATCAATGCTACAAGTCAGGGCTTGATTTATTGTTTTTACGGGTGTCTAGACTTAAGAAAGTGATGGAATAAATGTTTAAAATGAAGATTAAATTTAAAAGTGAGTTTTGCATATATTTTTTCTCCCAGAGAGCTGGTGGTTAAATATTTACCAGCATACTGCCATGACACAGCTTACTACTGTTTCTAGGTTATTTTCTTTATTTAAGGCAAGGTACAAATGATCATTAACTTTTAGAAGTGGTAGAGTGTGTATGAGCATCAGTAATTAAAATACCTGATTGGCAAGCTCCTTCAGGAATGAGTCATGGGTTAGAAAAGAAATAGTGTTGGATACATACCTGATTAGGACCTATAGGCCAGAACAATTTCCTTCTTCATCTTGGGGAACACTGTATGGACCGCCACTTCAGGTCAAGTCAAATTATTTTATTTTTCATGATTATTGCTGCCAGATTTCTACTCAGTGACAAATACTTTTTGAAATGGGAAGAGATGAGAATGGAAAAGGATAAGATCTTCTGTGTTGTGAGTTTAAATGGCACATCCTCAAGCAGAAGGGGATACCCTTGGCACTGTGGGTGGGGCATAGCTCTGCAATTCAGAGGCTACTCAGTGTGTCCTTTAACTTGTGGATCTGACCGCACATGCTTTGGAGAACGTTTGAATAGGAAAGGAACATAGCAGAGATCGAAACTAAACTTTTCATTTCATAGACAATAAAACTGAAGCTAAGTAAGGGAAGATACTTTGCCCAGGGTCACAGAGCAAATTACCGGCCATGCTAAGATCCCAAGTCTCCAGACTTCTGTTCTAGTACTTTATCTAGTGTTTTATCCAGTATCAACATCAACCATGCCTACAACTTGGGATTTTAAAAGTATTTATTTTTTAGACAGGGCTATGTAATTACAAAGCACAGAGTGAACACTTCACTTGAAGCTTACAAAAACCCTGAGAAGAAAGTTGTGTCATGTAAAATGCTCAAGGTTAACTATTAATAAAAAGAGCATAGCATAGAACATTGGACTTTGTTACTTAACTTGGGGTTAAGCTCAAGCCCTGACTCTTCCTACACATATGAGCTCTATGAACCCCAGCTTCTCCAGCTATAAAAGAAGGATAATAACCCTTCCACTACTGTTAACTCAATTTTACAGATAATGAAAGCTAAGGGATGATAACATTTACATTTTCAGTTTTTGTTGTTCAGTCATGTTCGACTCTTCATGACCCCATTTGGGGTTTTCTTGGCTGGAGTACTACTGGAGTAGTTTGCCATTTCCTTCTCCAGGTCATTTTATAGATGAGGAAACTGAGGCACAAAGGGCTAAGTGACTTGTTCAGGGTCACACAGGTAGTAAGAGTCTGAGGATGGATTTGAATTCAGCCCTTCCTGACTGAACCCCAGGCTCAGTTTTTTACACTGTGCCACACAACTGCCTGTTTTATGGGTAGCACATGGGGACCTGAGCTTAGAATCAATAAGACATGAACTCGTATCCAGACTCTGACATTTACTGGATCTGAAAACCTAAACAAGTGATTTAACCTCTGAATACTTCAAACAACTTTCTAGTACTTACATACCAAGTTAGAGGGGAGTTGAAATCTTCATTGAGGCAGACAGTTCTCAACAGGGAGCTCCCTTGGCCAGGTAAATCACAGATCCTTCCAGTATTCACATAGTACTTGCATTATCTATTTCACAGGGTCATTGTGAGCGAAACACTATTCAAATCTTAAAGTGCTATTTAAATATAAGTTGTTAAATACAGATATTATTGCTGTTTTTTATACCATCAGATTCCTCAGATTCAGAGAATAAGTAATTTGCCCAAGATCAGTTAACTAACAAGCAATGAAACCAGGCCTCCACTCTGTTTTTCTGTCTCCCAGAAAATATTTTTTCCTCCAGAAACAGCTGATGTTCACGCTACGATATTGCTAAGTGGATACCATTTATCCATTAAAATGACCAAAATGACCTAATTGTCTACATTGTGGTTCAATTATTATAGATGCCTTAACAAATGAATGAGTTTGACAATGTGGTAAGTGGATCGATTGTGTGGCAACTGACCACTTCTGTTCCATGCATTTGACTGCAAATGATAGAATTAGTTATTTCTCAAAGGCACTGGCTTTGCTTGTATAAACCTCATGAGAACAATTATAAAGAGTGTTAACATATCATTTAAAGTCTGGAAGAATGAATATTTTAAAAATGGATTATGTTGGGTAAGTTCTATCATGGACAGCAACACTAAGAAGCAGTATTTCAAGAATCAAGGAAACAAATTGATGGTTAAAAAGAAAGGTAAATGAGCCTTTATTTGCAATGAGGAGAAGTTTTCAGCATCAAATCAGTACTGACACAACTTACAAATTTCTATTAGGGCCACACGTTGAAAACACCAGTTGGCTTAACACCTAGTCTCAGCGAGCCATGCTATGCTACACTATGCTCTAATGAACTCTCTAACACCTTCTGTGCTAAAGACTCTCTCCAGTGACTCTACTACTCTAGAAAGCATGGAAGAATCTCTTTGACCCTGGCTTTTCTTCCCGTCAACCTCATCTTACTTTTTTTTCCTAAAACTATATCTTGCTATTTATATCCCATGTCATTTGCTTAGGAAATTATATAATTGTGAAGGAAAACTGTGAGGATGGCCCTTGTCAGTGGGTTTTATGGACACAGGGGAGATTTCACAACGATACCTGTAGGGGCAGTGCTAACGTAAGAACTCGGTGGGCAGTACAAAGACTTTTCTTATCTTTGGCTCAAACCATTTGCATTCACCTGTCACGGGCCATTTCATCCCTGCTTACATACCTTTCTTCCTTAGCCTAAAGTTTATTTTATCTTTTTAGCTTGTTTTGAGTTCTCGGAGGCAGCTTTTGCCTCCTCCTCCTCTGGAAGGAACACACTGACAGTAAAGTCACTTGTCTCTGTGCCATATTTGTTTTTCACCACGAGGCTGTACTTTCCAGAGTCATTCGTTTGGACGGCAGTCATAGTGAAGTAGGCTGTCTTTCCAGCCTCTAGCTTCAGGATACAATGCTCATCTGAGGCCAGTGGCTTTTCATTCTTCAACCAGGAGATCTCAGGACTGGGATCACCCCACAGGTTGCAAGTAAGATTCAACGCCTGAAAAGGACAATTGATGGAGGAGAGAAGGCAATGAAAGAGATGATAATCTTAGTTAAATAATAATTTCCAGAATAATTCATTGAGCTCTCTGTCATGGTCAGATGGGAAGGATAAGCACAGACATCACAGACCAGTGGCTGTTGGCTGCTGTGTACTTGTCTCAGTGCTGGATTTTGATTTTTACCCTGAGAATCCACTAAACAAATTAGGTTCTTTAGGACTAAAATCTGATTTTGAAAGATTTGAAGACTAATGGTGATCATTAGCTTCAAATGTCATGAGGAAAGATGGTTCCTTCCACTCTTACTCGTCACCCTTTCATAAATGCCAACTGATCACTTTTGTTATAGTGTAAAATTCTAACTCTGCCACAGTAATGGAATCTCATTGCCACCATCACCACCTGTGTATTTTTTTCTATCATATTCCCTGAATGGCAGGCAGCTGCTTTGGACAATCTAAGTTTTTGTCAAATTTGTTTTCCTCTGTTTTCTACTTTTCTTCAAGTCCTTACTCAATCTGTGGAAGTTACAAGCCTGTCCTGCCAAAATTATTTTCTAAATAGAACATTTTCATTTATTGATAGCCACCTGTATCAAAACAGGTCTGTTGCTACATTCTATCATAGGATTTTAAGTGAATAGGAGCCTTAAAGGTCACTTACTCCACCCTTGTCCCCATTTTACAGATGAGGAAACAGAGGACCAGAGAGGTTAAGTAATTTGTACTAAGTACCAGAACTAGGATTAGAGCCCAGATCTCCTAACGGGGTTCAGAAAATTTGGACCAGATCAAAAAGACCAACCTCTTAGATAAAAACATCACTACGTCTATCTAAATTCTATTTCATTACTTTTCTTACTGATGTCTTAAATCAAAGACAAAAGGAGCTTCTTTGAGGGTAAAGGCTATTTTCCATTTTCTTTTCATATTCCTAATATGTAGCACTGTGCATTAGACACAATCAGTACTTAATACATACTTGTTGGCTTGTATTGAATTCGATTGGGCTGAAAAGACCCTTTTTCCACCTATAGAGAGAATGGCTACTGTATCAAACCTCCCTCACATTAGAGTGTTTAATTTGCCTTATTATAAATTAATGTACTGTCTTGATTGTCCTCCAGGTGTTTCTCTTGATATGGGAAAGAATTTTCAGAAGCATCAGGGATGATCTTGTTAAATTTGATTTTAGTGACATACACATATGTCTACATAGTCAAAGATGCCTCTTCTCTGATTTGATGATGGACTTGTAGAAAGACTGAACATCTCCACATTCTGGCTTCCCTGGTTTCCCTCTAGTCTCAGCTAAAATTCTCCCTTCTACAGAAAGGCTTTCCTATTCCCTCTTAGATCTAGTGCTTTTTCTATTCTGGTTATCTGCAATTTATCTTGTATATAGCATGTTTGTACATAGTGGTTTACACGTTATCTGCTTACCTTAGACTGAATTCTCTGAGACCAGGAACTACTTTTTTTGTGTGCTTTTTTTTTTTTTTTGGCCTTTTATTGTATCCCTAGTGCTTAGCACAATGCCTGGCACATAGTAGGCACTTAATACATATTTATTGACTGACTGACAGATGAAAACCAAATGAGCAGTAATCAGCTCTTCAACTAAAATGAAACTATAGAAATACCCTACAGGGGAACCGCCCACCCCAATTTCAAATACAACTTCAGTATCATTGAAAGAGGCAGAATAGTGGATAGAAATCTGGTCTTGCAGTCAGAGAAACTCAGATTCAAGACCTACCCCTATCACACATTGTGTGATATACAGGAAGTCACTTTTCAATGCTCCATGCTAGAGTCTAAGACTGTAAGTATGAAGGGCTGGGTTTTGCACTGGTGGAAGAAATTCCCTAAACTGATGAAATCCCAAGTCTGGACCAAGAGGAGAGAAAGAGGAAACACTGAATGTTTTTGAACAGAGGTGTGACATGCACACATTTGTTCATGAAGAAGATTCATCTTGTGGTGGTGGATTGGATGGATTGGAGGGGAAGATTGTGGAGGAGGGGCCCCTTTATAAGGTCATTGCCCTAGTACAAGTGGGTACCAAAGTAGACCTATAGTAGAATGGTAACAGTGGAGAGATATAATAGGTATTGGAGCTAAAAAGTAGTTAGGAGGTAGAAATTGGCCAAACTTGAAAACTATTCTATAGCTGCTCTCTGACTCTGAGCTTCTCTCAGCTCCTGGGAACTCCTCCCCTTGAAGTATATTTTTTTTCTATTCTGTTTTGCTTCTCTCATTGGTCAATTCATCTCAGGGCTTCTATTTTGGGGAAGGGCCCAGGCTGGCCAACCTGTAAGCTCCCTATTAAATTGTAAGGTCCCTGAAGACAGGTACTGTTGTTTGTTTCTTTTTGTACCCTCTGGTCTTAAACCAGAGTCTGTCACATAGCAGATGCTTCAGAAATATTTATTGATTATTGACTGATTGACTTTTCTCCTGGCTCAGCTCCTGACTCATTTTCCAATGTGAATATCATGTCCTTGTGCACACCCTTCCCCATTCCCCCAGCTGTTTTCAACTCTCTTGTATGTGATGCCTTCCCCCATTAGACAATAAGCTTTTGAGGACTGGGACTGTCTATCTTTTTTGCTTGTATTTGAATTCCCAGTGCTGAGTACAGTACTCGGTGTTCTATGACATACCTTGCCTTCCTGTATGGTGACAACATCTGGCAAACCTCCCAATACCCGGGCACGATCTGAAAACACACATATTTCTACTGAGTATCTGCAAAGTTACAAGTGCTTACACTACAGATAAAATCATATATATTAAGTAATTTTCTGATTTCATTTCCTTCTCTCTCCTTTTAAAAATCTACTTGTTTTCAATATATGTAACAAAAAAATGATGTAGCTAGTGGTTTGGTATTTTCACTTGCTAATACAAACAGACATGTGCATATACATTTTCCACCTCTTACAAACATCTTTGATAACTTTGTCCCAAATGAAACTCATTCTTGGCTTGAGACTGTTCTGTTGTATGAGAGAAGAGGTCTACTCCAGAACTTTTGTCCTTTTCTGGCTCAGACAATTCTGGAGCTGAATGAAATCACATCTGGAGTTTTGTATGGCAGAGAAGGTTCTTTTAAATGCCTTCCAGGGCCATCTGAGACTAATTTCTGGGCTTCTCCAGGATTAGAAATAATTGAATCATACAGCGGAATGTGTACCAGTCAGGCTTGGAGGTTCGTACATATTGAACTTATTTATAAACTTCTCTAAAGATCTTGTCCACAGATCCCCAGGACTTGGCTAAGAAGGCCCTGGTAGATGATTCCAACTCAAGTCTTTCCTTCAACCCCCAGCTCTGCTACCTTTTGATACTTCCCTTTTCTATAGACTGTTTTCTGGACTTTCCACACATTCCTCCCCATTTTCCCTGAATTAGTCTATAAACTCTAAACTCTTTCTGCAGTCAAATGTGAAAATTGCTCACTTACTTTTCTCTGCAATGGCAGCTTGTCTGGATTTGGAGGAACAAAAGGAAAAAAAAAGAATACATGTTAGTATTGATTCAAGGTAGCTAGCCTGGCCACCCTCTAATTGCTTCAGAAAACCCTTGCTGCACAGTGGAGCAGCTGGAAGTCCAGCTTGTACGTGCAAAAAGATCCTTAAAGAAAGTGAAAATCAGCAGAAGGAGTACACAGTGTTCCCATTTCAATTAGGGCACTTAAAACCATACTTGCAAGGAAAAGGACTTACTTTAACCTCTGGAATTCAGCAAAAGCTTCATCGTAGGCTGCCAACAGAAAAAAAAACAAATGCTATGTTTTCTCATGGAAAATCCACGACCCACAGAGTTCAATTATAATAGTTACCTTTACCTATGATTTGCCTAAGACTGTATCTTTGCTCTAAAACTTGAGTTTACTTTAAAATGGAAAAAAAAAATTGTGTTCCCCAGGCGGCAAATATGACATGTTAAATTTCAAGGTCTTTTGTGTAGGGAGACAGACATTTGCCAGAGGAATAGAAAAGCTGTGATGAGGCGGGTTAAAGACTGCCCATGTAAAAGTTGGGTGTGAGATTGGGAGGTGGTGCTTGCTGTCTCCCAGGGAGGCTGAGGCTGGAGAATTGAGCTCAAGAGCTTTGAGCTTTAGTGGGCTATGCCAGTTGGATGTTCACAATAAATCTGGCCCCTGGGGGAGTACACCAGGAAACTAAGAAGGTCAAAATACCTGAGCCAGTCAGAATGTGACTGGTCTGTGAGTAGCCCTTGTAATTCTAGCCTGAGAGAGATAGGGAGAACAAGTCTCTAAAAACCACAAAAAAACTGGTATCCCAATCTGTAATAGACAAAGGTTTGGATTCCTATAATGAACTATCCTGGGACCCACATTCATCCAGTGCCCTATATGGATAGTTTCTATGTGACTTTGTGCTGGCCTGTGACAGAGAAGAACATTTGATTAGTTTCCACTTTGTGGCTGTGTTTTTACTTCATTCTGGAAGACCATGAATGACATCAGGGGAATGATGACATGAGTGGTAGTTGACTTTGATTTAAGTGAGGGAGGGCTGTGCAAGGTCACCAGCCTCACTGTCTCCTCCAGTCATCTGGGTTCTGTAGTCAGATATTCATTAAGACAACTGGAAATGGCCCAGGATGCAATGGGAGACCCAGGTCCTTTTAGGCTAAAGTCTTTTCAGTTTCTCATTTTGAAGCACTGATTCAGTGAATAGGCCTCTTGAAGTAGTTGCTCAAGGGACGGCCCCTTTCATAAAAAAAAAAAAAAAAATCAAACTGAGAGGGAAGACTCTCAGGGTTCCTGGCCAAAAGAGAAAGAACCAATGTTTCCCAAACAAGTGAACTGGAACCATGAGGAGGACTGGAGGGAGGAAGGCTGGAGCAGAGGAAGTTCTGAGTGTAACCCAGGCTTCTCTGGGCATGCCCAGTTTGCCTAAGATGAAGGTGGAGCTGATGACCTAACATTGAGGGCTTCTTCTGCTACCATGGGGGTTGGGGTAGCCTTCTTTGATTGACTACTTGTATCTTTAAACTGGTAAGCCTGAGCTGATCTCTTCCCTCCACATGCTTTCTACTATGTCCTTTCTGGTATCTCTTTCAATGTTACACCCAGTGCCTGACAATTGAAGGCACTGAAGTTGCCTCATTTTTTTCTGGAGCTGGCAATACCAGCATTTTAAAATAAAAATACCAAACAGTGGCAATTACCAGGTATTAGTTACTCACTGAAGCATGAACTTGGAAGTTTGAATGGAGAGAATCTCATTTACCAACCTTCCTCATTGCCATTCATTTCATAGATGAAGGAACTGAATTTCAAAAGGAAGGAGACCTAACTTGTCCAAGATTGCCAGCCTAGGAATATGATTGGCACTGAAAGTCTTCTGATGCAGATGTGCATTGTCTCACTAGGCCAAGTATTAACTCTGCCTTCCACCTTTTCTCTCTTGACTTCCTCCCTCTTTTTCTTTAAGATTGTCCATGATACTGGAATCATTGCATTGTAGAGTACACAATGCTTACAGGAGAAACTGAGTCCTAGGAGCTGAATGAACCTGCTCAGGGTCACAATGTAAATTTATAGGATAATAGATCTTGAGTTGAAAGGGACCTCAGAGGCCTCTGGTTCAACCCTCCTCATTTTACAGATGAGGAAACTGAGGCCCAGAGAAGTTGTGTCTTGCCTATACATATATCACAGATGTGTGGATAACTTTTTTCAGAAAGGGAAGCAATTAGTAGTCATTATGAAGATAGGACTATATTTTTTGAAAGTTTTTTTAATCTACCATCAATAATTTTTAACAATTTAGTCTGGAATAATATAGATGTAGATATAATGTAGATATAAATAACAATTACTGGATTAATATAGATACAGACATGACAGTTTTGAAGATAGCTGGGTGTCAGTACTAGGGTTGGAGTCAGGAAAGACCTGAGTTCAAATCTAGCCTCAGACACTTACTGGTTGTGTGACCCACAGGGCGAGTCATTTAACCTCTCTCTGTCTCTGTTTCCTCATCTAAAAAATGGGGGGTAATAACAGCACCTGCTCCCCAAGATTATCGTGAGGACCAATGGAGAAAATAATTATAAAGCACTTAGCACAGTGCCTGGCAGTAGCTATTGTTATTATTAAGCAAAACCCCTTTTCTGAGTTCTTAGGTCCCACCTGAAGTACTAGCTGAGTGACCCTAGGCAAGTAACTCAATCTCTGCTTTGGATTTCTCATCTGCAAAATGAGGGAGTTGGGCTTAATGTCCTTTGAGATCCCTTCCAGATCTGAATCTATGATTCTATAAAGTGGAGAAGAATTTAGTGCTTTAACTTGCTGACCCTGAAACACAGAGGGTGGTAGATGGGAATGACTTACGATGGAAAGGAGTTTGGAGAACTAACAGCAATGGCAATGATAATGGAAGATCATGTTATCACAACCACCCACTAAGGGGAGTAAGAATCTTTTACACCTCCTTTAAGGTTTACATTTTTTCTCACAACCAACCCCATGAGGTAGGTAAAGGAAGAATTATTACTTCCATTTTACAAATGAGGAAACTGAGATTTTCAGTAGTTAAAGGACTTGGCTTGGATCAATACAATTGATGAGTCTTGAACCCAGGTCTTGGAGTTTCAAGTCTAGCGCTTCCCCCTCTCCCCTCCCACCCACCCTGTACAGTCCTTACCTTGTCCAGAGAGATCCACTTTCCTCTCATGTTTAGTTTTGCCATCAAAGAGTTCCATTACATATTTCCCTTTGTCATTTGGAGTAGGCTCATTGATTTGCAACCAAATCTGCTCCCCAGTGACACCGCTCTTTACTCTGTCTGAATACTTAATATCTGTTCCGCTTTAGGAAACAAAAGAGACATTGTTAGTGCTCTCTTGGGGTTAGGAGTTTTTGTTCCCTTAGATTCTTCTTGTTAAGAAGAGGTCAACATAGAAGTACTAAAGACTTTCAAACGGCTATTGGCCTTGCAACAATTTCTCCTGTGTTTCATTGAGTATTTCTGGCTATTGAAACAAGGCTCTAGAATGACTGGTGACCATGCGTCAGGGAAAGAACTTGGTAAGAAGGTATGGGACTGTGTTTACCTCCGTTTGTCTGAACATATCACCCCAAATAAAGTGACTCTAAATCAGACCTACTCTCTATTCTCCCCAGGTCCGAATATGTATTGTGACATCTATTATTATTATTTTTGTTTTTCAGTCATTTTCAGTCAAGTCCAGCTCTGTGTGACTTCATTTGGGGTTTTCTTGACAAAGATAGTGGAATGATTTGCCATTTCCTTCTCAGTGCATTTTACAGATGAGGAAACTGAAGCAAACAGGGTTAAGTGACTTACCTAGAATCATATAGCTATTAAATATCTGAGCCTGGATTTGAACTTCCTAACTCCGTACCTGGCACTCCATCCATTGCAGTACCTAGCTGCCCATCAAACATTATTTTTAGTTGCAGAGTTAGAAGGAATCACTAAAGTTAAAAGGCAAAATGATAGATCAATTTATATTTCATCCTAGGGACAAAACAGGTGCTTTGTGGATACAGATTACACATTGTAAGCTGGCAAAGGGCTTGGGTTCATCTCTATGTGAAATCCATTTGCCAATGGTCTTGCCAAATAATCAAGACCCACGGGAGAGGGGGAAGCAGGTTATGTGGGAGCAAGGACAAGAGTCAGAGCTGTCTCCAGAATGAAAAGGCAAGATTCCTCTGTACTAGGACACAAAGTGCTCAACAGAGTAGTCAATCCCAAAGCAAGGCCAGCATGAACAGCTACTGGTGTTTATTTATCTGTCTATAATAATGAGAGTGTAACAAGAATCACAGTCCCTCATCTGGGATCTGAAAGTATAGAAATATTGTTTCTTTGGATGAAAATGTGTTTGTGAAAGCCTTCTGAAAATATAACAGGCAGAGACCCACAAAATGGAGCAGTGGGAAGAAGCAGTATAGAGCTATGTAGAAACTTCAAAATACAAATATTGGAGTAAAGGGAAACAAAAAGGTAAATACAAATAGGTAATCAGAAAAGATTTCCTAAGTGTTTACATTCTAAGGAGGTGGGATGAAGGTGATACCAGCGAAGATCCTTGAGGGAGTAAAAAAAAATGAAGAATCTAGGAGTGATTTTTGTTATATTTTGATGCTCTTAAAAGAAGAAAGGAAAGGGGGTGGGGGGAAGATACACAAGTGAAGAAAAGAGGAGAAATAAAAGGGGACTTTATATCTCACATAATCAGGGAGGAGGTACAAAATCATCTTCAATTTACTGAATATATATCTTGTTTATACATAATTGCTTGTACGTCTTCTCTATTAGAACGTGAGTACCCTGAGGGCAAGGACAATTTTTTGCCTTTTTTAAGAATTCCAAGCACTTGACAAAGTGCCTGCTGCACAGTAAACACTTAACAAATGCTTGTTCACCGGTGGACTGACGTAACAATATACTCAGGACTTGCAATATTAGCCAGGAGAATACGCCTGCCTTGTAATGTCCTGGCTTACAAAGGTCCTGAAGTCAGCCCTTTGACTTCTGAATTCCTAACAGGATGCAGAAATAAATGGGGAAACTTTTATTTGAACAACCAGATATGATCATTTAAGTGCTTGATGTTTACAAGCAAAATAGCCATAACAGAAATAAAAAGTCCAGTGTTTAACAGGATTTCTCATGTTCTTTTGGTGGAAAAGATAAAGAGATGTGGGCTAGAGTTAAATGGATATGGAATTGGTTCAATGTCTGGTACATAGTGCTTAATAAATAATTCCTTCCTTTCTTCTTTCCTCCTTCCTTTCTCTCTCTCTTTCTTTTTCTTCTTTTCTTTTCTTCCCTCCTTCTTTTCCTTTCTTCCCTCCTTCCCTTCCTTTCTTCTTTCTGTCTGGATCAAAGAGTAATTAATTATTCTATAACAACTTGGAAGGAGGTTTTCAGTAGAGTACCTCAGGGATCTATGCTTGGCCTGTGCTGTTTAACATATTTATCAATTATTAATAACTTGTATAAAGGAATAGATATATGGATAGATAGATAAATAGATGACATGCTTACCAAATTTTCAGAGTACACAAAGCTAAAAGAGAAGCTAATGTCCTGACAGAGAATAGTTCAAAAGTATTTTGAAAGGCTAGAACATTGAGCCAAGTCTAATAAGGTAAAAATTAATAGAGATAAATGTAAAGTCTAATATTTAGTTAAAAAAATCATTTCATAAGAACAAGATGGGGAAGGTGTGATAGAGAGCAGCATGTCGGGGAAAAAAAATGGGTTTTTAGTGAATTAAAAGGTTAATGATTTGGTGATGTGACATGGCAGCCCAGAGAGCGAATACAAAACTTAGACTGGCTGCATTAAGCCAAGCATAGTGTCCACGATGAGTTGATAGCTTTCTGTCCTCTGGTCAAACCATGTCTATAAGTATTATGGTGTCCATTCATTTCTGGGTAGCACATTTTAGGAAGGACATTCATTAAGGTGGAGAATATCCAGCAGAAGGCAATGAAAATGGTATGGTGCATTGAGATCATGCACTTTGAGGATCAAGTGAAAGAACTGGGCATGCTCAGCCTAGAAAAGAAGCTAGGAAGTTCTCTCACATGGATTAAATTTGTTTTGTTCAGCTCCATAGACCAGAACTAAGAAGAGTGTGAGGACATTGCAAAGAAGAAAATTTAGGTTTAATGCAAAGAAAAGCTTAACAATGAGAACTGCCCTCTACTGCATTAGGCTGCCATGGAACTCAGTGGATTCCCTCTCAGGGGATGTCTTCAAGCAATAGCAAATGTTAGGTGGCTCTGTACTGTTAATGTATGTTTGCGCAATGGGTTAATGTATTTTTGCTTAAGGGGAGATCCATTAATCCATCCATTAAGAGGCCCATGTGGCCTGCTTAAGTTGCATGGAGCCTGTGGTGGGAGGAGTTTCTGAATGGGTGGAAGAGGAAGAGGCAGAGCTACAGCAGAGCAGAAGGGAAATTTGGTCAGAGCATAGTGAGAGCTTAGAAGGATGCAGGCAAGTGGGCAGCTGGCTAGTGTGAGTGAGAGAGCTTGTTTGTGATTTTGTTTAATGGAGCTGTTTTGGGGGAAGGCATGGTTGGGGATGGTGTTGTTCTCTGCATGGTTATTATGTATAGTCTTTTGTTACTATGATGGATTTGGCTTTTTGGTGTTTGAATAAATGTTTTAGTTCTGTCTTCCATGTGAAGAGTCTGTGGTGTTTAGCAACTCAGAATTGTGCCTAGATATTCATGGCCACTGTGGGTTCTGTGACTATCATGTTGGTGCTACAGGCCACTGGCTGCTTATGTTGTTTTGGTATATGTTGAACTAGATGGCCTCTTCTATTTAACTTGGAGAGTTTGTGATTCACCTTGTTTCTCAGATAACATTCACATGCTCCAGCTTTCTAGTTCAGCAGGCAATTATTATAGAGAAATTATTATAGAGAAAACATAAACTGTTGGTTTTATAGTATATCCAGTTGACTTACCTTTGCTCCTCATTACTTCCTTCAAGTTCATTCCTTGGAAGGTACTAGATGTCACAGATAAATTTTCTAGAAACTTGATGATCTAATTTTATGCATTTTAACTTAAAATAACTCCTAAAAATGTAGCCTAAGAGAAAAAGTCAGCACAAAGGAAAGAAACAGAGCATTCTGTGCTGGAATTTTGCTTTCTTCCGTATTTGCTGTTGTTGTTCAATTGTTTCAGTTGTGTGCAACTCTTTGTGACCCTATTTGTGGTTTTCTTGACAAAGATACTGGAGTGGTTTGCCAATTCTTTCTCGAAACCATTTTACAGATGAGGAAAATGAGACAAACAGGGTTAAGTGACTTGACACAGTCAGTAAGTATCTGAGGCTGGATTTGAACTCAGGTTCTTCTGATTCCAGGTGCTGTATCTACCATGCCATCTAACTGCTCTTCTTTCACATTAGACCCCTGGAAATGTTACCTAAACTAATAATTGGGGGGAAGGGAAAAGAACTGGAGCAAATATTAGTACCATAAGTTATTAGCATTAATTATTAAATTAGTAATAATGGTGGAAAAGTTTTAAAATACCAAATTAAGTTTTTATTTTAAAATCATCAGAAGGCTATGCTAGACATAGAATAAACTCCTTCAAGTTTGAATCAATCCAATTTCATCCCTCAGACTGTAACAACCTTCCTGAGATGTGGACAGCAGGGTCTACAACATTCATTAGTATAGTAGTTTAGCCATAGGACCCTTCAGTGGCTAATAGTTTCCTTGAAGAGTAAGTCCATTAGTTCATATCTTGGGATATCTGGGACCCACTAAAAGATAGTGATTTATTACAGTGTTAATCATCTACTCCACCATCATTATCTCGCTGATGTCTCTTTGAGAACAAAGGACAAATCACACACAAAACCACATTTTTTTTCTATGTTTAAAGTTCAGAAAGAATCAGAGGACCTGTGTTCAAATTCAGCCTTAATTACTACCTGGGCTCTAGTCCACCATTCCTTTCCTTCCCTGCCTCCCCCCAAGGAAGAGTCTTCCTCAAAGAATAGCCTGCCATAAAGTCATTGCTTTTGACTTATAATCTTCTATGTCCCAATCTGAGGGGTCATGTCTCTATTTCCAAGAAGAATGTTGGGATTTTTGCTTTCCTGTAGAAAAGAGAAAAAAGTTCCCTCGAGGCTAGTAGGTTCCCATTTACTTACTTGTGGGACCAGCTCACTTTCAGATCATCCAGGTAATAATTAACGAAGGAGTAGAGCCTGATACCCTCTGCTGTGCTCTGGATTTTCAGCTGTGTGGCTGACAAAGCTGAAAGAAAATATGGCAGGTTATTTCATGCACATTTAAGTTCCTCCACAAAACTGAACAGTAAGTGACTCATGCAGCTTCTGAAAAAATGAAAGTTTACCAATTGTCTTGCAGACTTCAGACATCAGGTCTTTAAAAGCTGTGAAAACAGATGCAGAGAAAAAGTTCAACAGAAAAAGAAACTGAATTGTGTATTAAACACAAAAACTTGGCTTCAAATTTCCCTTCTTATCTAAGAGGTTAAAAACAAATTTAGATTTAGAAGTCTATTTTACAGATGAAGAAATTGAGGCACACAAAGTTTAAATGATTTGCCCAAAGAAACATAGGTAGTAAATATCAGGATTTGAATCCAGATTTCCTGACTCCTGGCCCATTCCACTATCCTACGCATACCCACGCAAGAGATCAAAGTCAAAATTCAAATCAATTACTTGTTAGTAATTCTGTTACAAGGTTTGGTGCATGAAGAAGTTAAAGCACTAGGTATTCGCTTAATAATTATAACTTTGTGCATTTCACAATTGCTGATAATTATTAATTTAATGCTAACAGCAATTAATAATACCAAGATTTGCAAATTACTTTCTATAAATTATCTCATTCGATCCTCACAACAACCCTGCAAGATAAATAGAGCAAGTATTTTACAGACAAGGAAACTGAGTCCTAGGGAGGTTAACTGACGTCCCCATGGTCATGTGCTGTTGGACACGGATCACGGTCTCTCTTGACCGCAGGTCCAGTGCTACCATACCAAGCCCTGCACAGTGACCAATGTTACCGAGGTAGCCTCATCCCTCAAAACCGCAGAGAAGCAAGGCTGCTTTTGGGTGGGGCTTCTTACCTACGTATAGCTATGTAGCTTCGAATTTCATACATAATCATCACAATCAATTATTTTATGGTTTGTCTTCATTTGAGAAAAGATTTTTTAATACATGTTTTATGGGTCCATCTATGTATATGTAAACATACATACATACATACATACATACATACATATATATATATATATATATATATATATATATATATATATATATATATATATTTGGCATAAGGAATAGAATACTAGGCATGGAATTAGGAATATCTGGGTTTAAATCCCACCTCTCCAAGCCTCAATTCCCTCAATGGTGAAATAGTGATTATCTTACCTGTTGTTGTAAAGATAAAATGAGATTGTCTAGGTATGGTTCTTTGAAAAATTGTGTGGTTCTACATAAATATCAATTCTAATAGCTGAATTTTTGTACTGGGAAAGTTTTTTAAAAGATAAAAATAATCACTGAAATTACTATATTAAACTTTGTATAATGTCTAGAGCACATATAGCCTTCCATCAGTATGCCTGATCTCTAGGAAGACTTTCAAATAAAACAATAACTCATCTATTAGAACTTTAATTCAAAGCAAATCTATGAATGAATAGCCATGTGACTTCAGACATTATTCTGGTAACCTTAATATAGACTATATCAATGAACTGAAGCATGTTCTCAGCAGGGCAGACTGACCTTCATCCACAAGCTTTAGTCTGCTCTTGTCTTTTCCTCGGTCATCTTTCAGTATCACTTCGTAAAAACCAGCATCTTTCTTGGAAAACTAGAAGAAAGGGGGAGGAGGAAGACAAAATATACCACATCCCAATGAATAATAGTTTTGGTCAGGTTGAGAGAAGTTTTAAAAAGAAAAGTTGGATTTGAATTTTTAAGGTCCCACGACAATGTAAATCTGGCGTAAACTTAAGTTAAATAAGAAATTTATCTGAGGAATGGGAGGACAATTTCACAGAAGACTCTTTTCTGTTATAATTTACCTAACTAGCAATCTTGGTTTGTCATCTTTGTGATACTTAAAATGATTTAAACAGTGAAGTCTGAGGTCCTTAGCTTATACTTTCATTTATTAAAACCAAATTTTAACACAGAAGCATTGCTTTTTAAGCAGAAAGTAGATTGAAAAATATTTTTATAGTTTGATTTGCAGTATGGGGGAAATGAGCTACCTTGAAATTCAAATAAGAAAATCCAAGAATCACCTGTCTTACCATGCCTCTTACTTTAACTTAGTCATGCATTCATAGAATACAAAAGCCATTTCCCCTGCGCTAGGCATTTTTTCTTCTTGACCTCTTAGTGAATTCAATTCAACTCTACACCGTCCTCCTTTCTTGAATCCCAACCCCTCTTACCATTTTGGCAATTCCACCTGCCCAAGCCTCAGTCTTGCCTCATTTCCACTATTCCCCAGCTTCATTCCTACACATCCTTCTGAAAGAAGGCAGAAAAGAACCCTGCAACCATTCTGACTGGGTCCACTGCAAGCTTATGTTGCTGATTTCAACCAGATTCTCACCAATGTTAGGCAATTCTTCTATACCTGCCTTATTAACTTTTAAGTTGATATACTAGGAATTCCTTTTCATTCCTCCTCAAAACTCCCCTGACTTCACCTCCCCACACTCTCAGTGGGGAATCTGGCCTCATATTTTACAGAAAAATTGAGTCCATTTGCCATGAGCTCTTCCCTCTTTATCTCCTATCACTCAGATGCCTTCTGTCACTATCTCTTTCCTTACATGATGAGGTAGCCTTAATCCTTACCAAAGTTAATTCATCCTATTCCTTACCATCTCTTCCAACTTATTGCCACGTCTGTCATCCCTGCTTCATCATTTATTGCTAATCTGTTCCTATTTACTGCTGGGTTCCCTGCCACCTCAAATATGCCTATGTCTCCTGCATCCTGAAAGAAGCCTCATCTGATCCTTCAGTCCCCGCCATTGCTCTGTATCTCTTCTGCTCTTTGTGGCTAAATTCCATGAAAAGGCCACCTACAACAGGTGCTTCCACTTTCTCTCCTTTCACTTTCTTCTTAACCCTTTATAATCTGGCTTTTAATCTTGTCATTGCATCTAAATTGCTCTTTCCTAAATTACCAGTGACCTCTTAGGTTTCAGTCCTCACTCTCCTCCACTTCACTTTGCTTTTGACACCGCTGATCGCCCTCTCCTCCTTTATAGTTGATTTGCTCTAGGTCTTTAGAACACCACTCTTTCCTGGTTTTCCTCCTACCTATCTGACTGCTCTTTCTCAGTCTTCTTTGTATCTTCTCATTCAGATTATTCTCTGTAACTGTAGGCCTATGAACCCATAGTGTTCTTCCTGACTTGTCTTCTCTTCTCCCTCTAGATCACTTCACTTGGTGATCTCATCAGCTTCCATGGATTTAATTATCTATGCTGGTGATAATTAAATCAACCTTTCCTGTCCCAGTCTCTCTGAAGACTTTCCAATCACCAAATGCCTTTCAGATATCTCAGAATGGATGTCCAATAGACATCTTAAACACATTATGTCTAAAACATTATTTTTCCCCCTAAACCCTCTCCTCTTCTTACTTTCCCTATTATTGTAGAGGAAACAGTCCCTCCTCCCAGTGTCTTTCCCCCTCCTCCCTCATCCCATCTATTGCTAAGGCCTGTTGATTTCTTGTTGCAACATCTATTGAATATGCCCCTTCTCTTTGACAATGCCACCAGACCCTCATCACTTTACATCCGGATTATTGCAATGGAATAATCCTGGAATAATGACTTGCTAGTGGATCTGCTTATCTCAAGTCTCTCCCCACTCCAATCCATCCTCCATTCAGCCACTACACTGATTTTCCTAGGGGGCAGGTCCAACCATGTCACTCCTGTTCTAGGTATCATGGATATAAAGACGAAGCCAAAAACAGTCCTTGCTCTCAAGGAACTTACATTCCCCCTGAGGAAAAATGTATACTGATAAGTAAGACAAATGAGAGATAGGGAGATGACTGACAACCAAGCATCAGGGAAGGCTTCCCAGAGGGGACAGAGCTTGAGCTGAGCGCTGCAGGGAGCTAACAACTTTAATTCCTCTTCTGCTTGAAAACTGTTCAAGCTCTTCTCTTATCCAGGCTAAATATCTCCCATTGCTCGCACCAATCCTCACATTGGATGACCTTGAACTCTTTTGACATATTGGTTGACCTCTGCTGAGTGTTCTCCACTTTATCGGTATCTATTAGGTTATAGTCCCCTTGAGGGCAGGAACTATCTTTTGACTCTCTTTATATCTATCACACAGCATCTGGTACATAATAGGCCATTAACAAATGTTTATTGATAGATTGATTGTTCAAGCCTGGTTGGTACTCAGAACTGAACATAATAATCCAGATGTGGCATGAGGACAGACAGAGTGCAATGGAACTATGACCTCCCTGGTCCAATGCATAATGTCTTCTTAATTCAGCCTATGATCATTTTAGCTTATTTTGCTGCTGTGTCACACTGAGCTTGCATTTCCCCCAAACGCTAATTCTTTATCACAATAACTGCTGTCTAACCACACCTCTCCTGTTTAGCTTTGTGACAGAGAAGAAAGCCTATTCTGAGGGAACTGGTGTTTCCTTAAGAACCTCATTTAACAAGCTAAGTTGTATGTTGGAGAGGATTACCTACCTCTGTTATAAGCAGAGTACATATACCATCCTTAAAGTCGTGTTTTTCATCCACTGTTATCTCCCTCTCATCTTTGTACCATATGATATGTGTTTCCTTCTTAATATTGGCCACCTAGCAAAGATGACAAAAGATAACAGTGATCAATGTTAGGGGGATTATGGAAAGACAGGATCACTAAAACATTGTTGGTGGAACTAAAAATGACTATAATTATTATGGAAAACAGTTTGGAATTATGCAAATGAAGTGGTTATCACATCCACACTCTTTTACCCAGAGATTCCACTGCTAAGTACATACTCCCCAGGACATCATTGACAAAAAAGAAAAGCCTCATAGGCAACAAAATAATGTTTCTCAATTAATAATATTTGTAGATTTGAATGAACTTAGAATGAGTTTGAATTAGTTTCTTAATTAATAATATTTGTAGATTTGAATGAGAGCTGTCTATGGTGCAAAATACTATTTGTGTATGTCATAGTTACTATTCAGAACTGATCTCTGGCTCTCCCCCCTCCTTAGCACAAAATTTTGCATAGATGTTAAATGAATATTTGGCAGAATATGTTTAATTACTATATCTCATTTATCTGCAAACTCATTTATTTTTATAGGATGATAAGCAATGTCATTTATTTATGTATTTTGCAATAGGTTAGCTATTGTACCTACCCAGCTAAGCAACAATACTCAGCAATCTAATTGCAAAACTCTTTACTGTATATAGGCACATCAGCTCAACTATTCCAGAGCCATCCCCCTGTCTCAGTGACATGACCGGCAGACTCTCAGAAGTATAGAAGGAAATCATTTTGTAGGCTGACCACAACTGATATGTTTAACTGCAAATTGTAGCAGAGACAATTCCAGAAGAGTTCTACAGCTAAGTCTGTAGACATTGCCTAAAACAAAGATGATGCAAGTTCTCAGGGACTGAAAAATAATGAACCCAGGTATAACTAAAGTTGGGGGAAAATAACTAGTGTTTTTTCTCTTGACAGCTTTATGTGATTTTATTTGAAGGATTTCTTATTACTTAAGAGTTTAAATGTCATTCAACAGTTTATACATAGACATAGATATGCACACATATATGTCTATGTATAAACTGTTGAATGACATATACATATAAATTCCATCACATTGGTTCAACGTGAAGAGATGAACATATTGATCTAATTTTTCATTTCCTGTCCATCTTTATGTTTGATTCTGCTGCATGTTTAAAAATTCAAATGTTTCTTACCTTACATTTCAACAGCACATTGCATTCACCAGTCACTTCCCAGCTAAGATATTCGGCAAAATGAGGACCTGTAAAAATAATATCAGCCATGACTATATTCATCACAAGAGCAAAATTCAATTTCATTTTCTTCATAAGATGACAATATTGAATTAAATTTTAAAATTTTATATTTATTTATTTAAATATATTCCAAATAGTTTTTCAAATGTATATCCTAGATATATTTATTGGACTTACGACTTGCATAAAAATGGTTGGTATTTTAAGTCATCCTAGAAAAATCTATGTCCATATGTACCTAAAATTTAAAGAGACAGGACTTCTTTTCCTACTCTCTACTCTTACTTACCTTGTTTCCTGATCCATTCTTGCCTCTGGAATTCAGCTTCTTTCTGAAGGTTTTTATAGACTAGGAACAAAATACAAAGATCACAATGAGATAAAATTTGGCACACAAGATGTGGAGGTTGCAGTTACTGATACTTGAGGTTCCCACCTTTCATTGTCTAATGAAAATATTCCATTCTAAAGATTTGTATTTTCCATGTTTGCTTACATTACCTGGATTCTCATTATCTAGATGCACTTATTAGGAATGTATTTCATATATGTCACAATTTGTACTGATATTAACATAGCCTCCCTGATGACTTGTCGTTACTTTTAAGTGACACTGGGCTCTCAGAGCCCACATTTGAGCAGTTCCAATTAGTGTATGTGTGTGTGTTCGTCCTTCATTGCCAAAGAAGATCATGTCATTAGAGAAATGATGACATGACTTACACCTGACTTTGTTTTGAGTGAGGGAGGGCTGAGCAGGTCACCAGCCTCACTTCTCCTGCAGAGCCATCTGAATCCAGTGACCAGATATTCATCAGGATGACTAGAGAAGACTCAGGATGAGACAATTGGAATTATGTGACTTGCCCAAGGTCACACAGCTAGTGAGTGTCAAGTGTCTGAGGTGAGATTTGAACTCAGGTCCTCCTGACTCCTCCACTGGTGCTCTATCTATTGCACCACCTAGTTGCCCAATTAGTGTAGAAAGGCTTCCATAGACTATTTGTTAACTTGGCTAAATTCAAGAGGCTCAATACCTGAAGGAGGGCCATCAAGTGATGAATTTTTCGGGTTACTGCAACATATGAGATTTTGTACTGATGTGTGGAATGGTGTGATCAACATCAAGGATGTGTCCTTGTCAATGGAATTCCATATTCTTTGAAGGATTGAAGTGTATCACAGAATCATAGAATTCAAGTGTTAGTAGAAACTTTAGTGGTTATCTAGTCCAACCTCTACATGAAATCCCTCTTTAACAAGTGTGACAAACGGTTGTCCAGCCTCTGCCTGAAGACTTCCAGGAAGAGGAGAACCTACAGCCTCTGAAGGCAGATATATCACTATGTAGAGAATTTTAAATTCTCTTAATTTAGCTTGTTTGCAATAAGTATCAGTTATAACATGGTGGAAGTGCCAAGATTTAGTTGGAAAACACTTGCATTCTTTTACCAAGGGAGGCTGTATAAGAACGTCCTCTGGAATTTTAGGAATAGGTTACTATTTTTATTGTGATAATATAAGATAATAATAGGCAGTCTTGCCTAGAGGCAGAAATATGGGTGTAGTGACCTCTTTAGAGTCCTGTCTGCCTTGTATTCCTATGGAAGGCATAAATGTATAATCATACAGTGAATATGTAAAACTGAGAAATCATCCCCATTGCTTCTTTTTTTAAAATAATTTTTTTCTGATATATTTTGTTTTTGCATCATCTAAATTTCTCCTTCTATTCCTCTCTCTCCCCTGTCCCAGAGAACCATTTCTTAGAACATAGAATTTCATCCCCATTATTTCTAATGACATATTTGTGGGATTTGTATTGTGGGATATTTTTGATGAGGAAAGTAAGAAAACCTGAGGGCAAAAAAGAAATAGTGAAATTCTTACCATCCCCAATGAGAACAAGAGTAGAATGGTTGGTTGCTTTCCCATCTTGGATCTGGAACGTGTATGTTCCCTCATCCTCATCCTGAAGCTTCTCCATAATCATTTCAACTATTCCTGTGTTTCGGTCCATGTGCATTTTATATTTCTTCAGCACATATTGAAAAGGAGAAATGAAAAAAATAGTACTTTTAGTGGCATCGATATAACTAAAGAAAATACTAACACTAAAATAAAAAAATAAACTTGATTGAAACAGAGTTGTGATTTTAGTAAGATTTTTTTTTCAGGTAATACTCTTCTAAGCACAAATATAGGAAAATTGGAATAGATTGTGGGAATGGAATAGGAAATAGAAATAGAAATAGGAATAGACAGGAATAGGAATAGAATGGAATAGGAAATAGAAATGGAAAATGGAATAGATTTTTTTCAGGTAATACTCTTCTAAGCACAAATCTAGGAAAATGGAATAGATTGTGGGAATCACAATCTATTGTGTAAAGTATAATACACTTTCACTAATTCTGATGAATTGGTGAAGGCTAAACTGAATTAATAGTGTCTGAATTTCAGAAATACACAAGTACAGGTATTCATAGGAACAAGAGGATGACAGGATGTGTACTCAGTCCTTAATAGATAAGCATTATTTGTCCTTAGCATATTATATATAGATACAGCGTCACACAAGGTCAAGGTTTGGTTGTATAATAGTTTCTGGAATTTGACCAGTTTATTGAAGGACATTCTAGCATAGTTGTCTCAGTAATAGTCTTTGAAAACAGTTTGTTCTCTTACACATTAGTCTGTCAGATTTTTACATTATTGATTTGCTTTGGAACCCTTTTTATAAAAAAAATAGCACAAAGGTAAAATCTGGCCCATTTCCTGTCCAAGTCATCATGAATTCCAAATCCAAAGGTCTCAGGAGTGAAGGTCAAGTGATAAACAGCCTGTAGGGATAAGCTAAGGAAGGCTGTTGGTACATTGGGTCAATTGTTTATGGAGGGTTTACGAAAGAACATGGATAAGACACACAGGATGAGAAGGTAAAGATAGATGTGCTGAGAGAGTCACACCCATACTGGTGAGAAATCGAGTCACTGAAGTACATTCTTCACTGTTTTTATGAGGCTTTATCATATCATGAAACTTCCACTGGGATTTTTTTTAAAAGAAATTATATATTAAGTGAGGTGATGAGTTATTTTAATGATGTTCCCTTGTGCAATCACATTCAAATGAACATGTCCATAAATTTGAGATTGGCTTAAAGCTAATTTCTACTAAACAAACTTAGCATAAAATGTTAAATTCATGTGCAACATGTTAATTTTCTATCATTTTTTTATTAGAACCAGTATAAGTCATGGGTATATTCTTTGCTGTACCCCTTCTTCACCTCTCCATCATGTTTGTCCTCAAAAAAAAAATCTCATCATTGCTACCATCCAGTCGCCAGTGAGTCATGCTTGATGACATCATCACATATATCACCAAGGTGATAGATAGATGGGTTGGAAAGGGTTGCTGGCAATAGTGGAAACTGGCCATCCTTCTCTACCCTTTCTAAATCCCAAGGACTAGGGATGCATAATAGTAGACAGAAGTAGCCAATAGGATAGTGGAATTAGGCTAGGGGCAGCAAAACATGAATCCCCAACCCTTCTTCACTCTCCCAAGTTGGCTCTGGTTTGAGTATGGATGATAACTGAGTCACAAGAATGACAGTTCTTAGAGGACAACACCTCTATTTACCATTGTAATAGTGGATGGTGAAGAAAACATCAATGTGAATTCCACAACTCCATAGTCATAAAAGGGCATTTTTGTGATGCATGAGAGTCTGGGAAGTTAGTTTTTCACAATTTGCAGAAGTGTGTTCAATATTAAAAACTGCTCATTTTAATTCATGTAATGATCCAGGTTCCCATAAGATTTTCTTAGAAATAGGACTTCTTTTTTCCAATGAGGAAATTGTATTCTCTTAGCTCTTCTGTGTGTACATAACCAGAAATCCCCTCCATGATTTTATAATTAATTCAGGTTACAATCAAACACCCTTCTCCACCACTTCCTGTTCTAATGACATCAGAAGAGACTAAAAACGAAAGACACCTACCGGCCCTTCAAAGATTTCCTTGTCATTAAATATGTAATTGGCCTTTGAATTGCCGGAGAGCTTTTCAGCCTGCATCCAGAACCGAACTTCCCCTTTCTCCATAATCTCTACAGCCAACTCAGATTTCAGAGGGACAGCTACAGAAGGAAAAACATGACACTAGTAATAGTGAGGACATCAAATTGAATTCACATAGTTTTTCTTCCAATTGTTCCTTGCACAGAACTTTCCATCTCTTGATTCCAAGAATTCTCACTGGCTTTCCCCAGGTCTGGAATGCTCTCACTCCTCAAACCCTTCAAGTCCTAGCCAACATCTCGACTGCCACAGGAAGCCTTTGTGGGTCCTTTTTAAAGATATTGCCTTTTCTCTTTTGATTATCTCCAACTTATTTCATCTATATTTATACATAATTTCATATATATGTGTATATATATATACACACGTACATATGTGTACGTGTGTATGTGTGTATTTCATCTTGTTTTCACAGAGGTTTTTGAAAATTGTCTTCTCTGTTAGAATGTGAGCTCCCTGAGGGCAAGGACTGTCTTTTGTGTTTCTTTGTATCCCCAGTGTTTTAATACAGTGCAGGGCACATAGTTCAATTCAGTTGTTTTTCAGTTGTGTCTGACTCTTTGTGACCTCATTTGGGATTTTCTTGGCAGAGATACTGGAGTGATTGCCATTTCCTTCTCCAGCTCATTTTACAGATGAGGAAACTGAGGCAAACAGGGTTAAATCACTTGCCCAAGGTCACACAGCTACTAAGTGTCTGAGGCTAGACTTGAACTCAGGAAGATGAGTCTTGACTCTAGGCCTGGCGGTCTATCCACTAAGTCACCTAGCTGCCCTGGCTCATAGTAGGCAATTAGTAAATGTTTATTGACTATAAATTATCTACAGCAAGTAGAAAATGTTAAGTGAAATAAAATTAGCTGGACCTTTTTTACTTCTTCATAAGCAGATATAAAAACTGAAGCAGCAGCTTGTGCCAAAAAAAAATAAAATAAAAAACCAAGACTGGAGGCTAGAAAACTTGGGTTCTAGTTTCAGCTCTGCCACTAATTAATTATTGGATCTCGAGCAAGTCCTTTGACATTATTGGGCTTAAATTATCTTATCTCCAATTTGAATGCAGATTACAGCATGCCATTTTCACCTTTTTTGGTTTGTTATTTCTTTCTCTTGATTTCTTCCTTTCGTATTGATTCTTCTTTCACAACATGACTAATATGGAAATATGTTTAATATGATTGTACATGTGTAATCTGTATTAGATCACTTGCTGTCAGGGAGGGGAGAGAAGAAGGAGGGAGGGAGAAAAACATTTGGAACTCAAAATCTTTTAAAAGTGAATGTTAAAACTTTCTTTACATGTAATTGGAAAAAAATAAAATACCATAAAATTTTTCTTATCTCCAAAATTATGGAGTTGAAATAGTTGCTCTTTTTAGTCCTTTCCTGATCTAATTTTGTGATCTTCTGAGTTTAAAATTATACAATTTTCTCAACTGTTAAATAAACTGGAGAAGAAAATGGCAAACCACTTCATTATCTTATCAAGAAAACCCCAAATGGGGTCACAAGGAGTTGTATACAATTGAAACTACTGAACAATAAGCATGGCTTCATAGGATCCTTAGAATGTAGATTTATAACTGTCCAGTGTCATCTAGTTCAATTCCTTCATTTCACAGATGAATCATCTGAGTTCCAGGTAAATGAACTAGTTAGCCCAAGATTACCCAGTTTACAAGTAGCACAGTCCAGATTTGAACTCCGATTCCAAATCCAGCATCTTTTCCACTGGGGTCACATTAATTGAAATTATAAAGATATTTTTGCATTATATCTCCCATACAAATACCCTTTTCTCCTCCAAATGATCCCTATTTGCTATATGTATGCATACTAGTAAGTATAAATATCTGCATATACATGTACATACACATACATAACATATGCATATATATGTACCCAGAATTTTTAAAAAGGTATTGATGTAATAACTATAACCAATCCACATTTTGGACTTTATGCAGACACCCACAAAAGACATATATATTTTTATATTTTTTATACAGTCAAGATGTGTAATTTCATCACTGGGGGAACTCCTATTATAGAAATGCCCTCCACCAAAGCAGAAAGGCAAATCATTTGTAGCTTAACAGTCTTAGAGAGTTGCCCTGAGAGACTAAGTGACTTGCCAAAAGTTACACAGGTGAGTTGTATCAGAGCCAATACGTGAAGCCACGTCTTCTAGGCTCTAATACCAGCCTTCTATCCATTATGCTGAATGCCTCTTTATATCTGTACAGAGAACGCTGGAAAACAGACACAATTCATCCTGCCCCTCTGTCTGCTGTCGTGGATGCCACAAGACATACAGGACAATTTATCCAATTTTAGCCTTAGATGTTTGCTTTTTCTAGCTTGCTCTCAGCCCTACTTTCCTCAACGCCTCAGGCAGATTCTAATTTGGTCCAGAATCACTTCTGTTCTCGACTGGCCACTGAGAGGGTGTTAGCGTCCACAACAGCTCTACAGTTAAAGCTCTCACCAGAGGCCCTAACCACCAGTTCCACTTTCAGGGCTCCAGAATTCTTGTAAATGACACTGCTTTTATTTTTACTTCAGCTTCCTCAGCTGAAAAAGGAAGCACAAGCCAAAAGCGAAAAAAATACACTTTCCTAGCCCTTTCTACACATCTGCATTCCCTAAGGATTGGTTTAGAGGTTTCTGAATTGATTTTTACATTTTTAGATTGGAGAATTTATTGAGTAACTGCTCATCTAAATGTAACCGAATGCCAGGCTTCGTTAAATTTCACACAAAATGATAACAACATCTAGCACTTACATATTACTTTAATGTTTATGAAGTGTTTTCCAAATATTGTTTAATTTGATTCTCACAACAACCCTGGGAGGTAGATGCTATGACTATCCTTGATTTACAGATAAGGAAAGTGAGGCAAATAGTAGTCTAACGACTTGTCCAGTAAACGTCTGAGCAATACTTGAACTTTGATCTTGCTGACTCCAGAGTGAGCATCTACCCACTATGCCATCTATCTGCCATTTAACCAAATCTTTAAAAATAATTTAGCTACATTAAGTCAACATTTACAAAAGGAAGCAGGTACAGATGGAGTGTCTCACTTATACCTCACCATCAGGTCTCTCGAAGACAGATGTATTAACCTAATTTCCATTCTCTAAGATTATTAAAGTGTGTTACCCTAATATTAGAAACTAAAATTAAAAACTTTTATGTAACAGGGGCTACTTTAAAGGCTTACCAAATAGATTCCTTTGGATTGAGGAACTGGGCCTTGCCCTCCATAGATTTTTTTGGAGGGCCAGACCTGTGATTTCATTCTAACAATGAGGAAACTTCATCTACTATTGGAAATGGATACATGCCCATCAGCTTACATTCTTAGATACAATAACTCTTCATAGACTTAAAGATTAAAAATCATATTTGGTCCCCTGACCTATACAATTCTCAAGTTCATTTCTTTGCCAACCCAAAACAACATATGAAAAATAAAGTTACTTGATCCCCTAAAATAAGAAGTCTCTTAGCCATTCTTCCCTTCCCCCCAAAAACCCCCCTCAAAAGATCTCAAAATTACTTATTTCTTGATCAATTCTATTTTTAGTACCAATGATTGTAGATGCACTACCAAGTTCAGATGTATTTGCAGATCCCTCACTCAGGACTGACTCACTATTTGCTATGCCTTCATTTTTCTCTTCTCCATTGTTATTGTCAAATATAAATTCTTCAGGCCACTCAATCTGTGTTTATTGACTGATCATTTGGTTGACTGGATGCTGCCCCCTCTGTTGCCACAAATAATTGAAAGTTGACTATCACTATTTCTAAAGCTCTACTTCATTATTAACAAATTTAAGGTCCATTACTCTGGCTTATCCTCACTTGATTTAGGGTGAGATGGGAGCCAAAGTGCAAGTTAACCATCCCCATATAATTTTGGCCTTCCAACATGGCTGCAGACCTCTGGGGATGAAGAAATAGACTGGTACTAGCCACAGGGCTTTCCGATAGCTCTTCTCTTCTTAACAAGGGGGAAGATTTGGACTCTTTTTCTTAAATTTATTCAGTATTTTTTTAAACTCATGAGCAATATGGTGCTAATTCCTGTCAGGACTTTATAAGGTATGTACAACCAAATATTATAAATACTACTTTGTAAACAAGGACATTGTGATAAAGAGAGGGTAAATGAATTGCCCGACTTCCCCTTTATTCAGAGTGCTTTTGCTCTGTGGATTATCTCTGTTTTATCCTGTATACAGCTTTTCAGGACCCAATTCTCTGGATGTTGTCTCCCCCATTAGACTGTGAGTTCCTCAAAGCAGGACTGTCTTTTGCATTTCTTTGTATCCCTAGTACTTAGCAAAGGGCCCTGCCATAGGAGGTGCTTAATTGCTTGTTGACTTGACTTAACCCAAGGTCACAGTGAGTCAGTGGCAGAGGCCCAGTACATAAATAATAAACTAAAAAATTTTGTAAACATCAACCCAATACTTTGAGCTTCATCTGCAAACAAAAGGCAATTATAAAGTGCCACTTTTTTTTTTTCCAAATTTTACTTATGAAAAAATAGATAAAAAATTATTTTTCCAGTGCTTCATGGGAGGATTTGAATCATAATTTCCTAATTCTTACTCATATATTCTTACTATATAGTCATGTCAGTGGCATTAACGGAGCAGACTAATTGGAGTTCTTTAAAGCCAGGCAGAGAGTTGGCCTTTAAAAGAGGCAGCTATGTTTTTAACATATGGAAAACAAAGGAAATCTCTGAGTTATGCAAGGATCATGTGTTTATAACAACATTGCATTTGTTCCTATTTTAAGGTTTTAAACACAAATTCTGGGGAGTAACTTTCCACAGGTTTTCACTGTCTCAGCTCATGAATGTTAATGGCAAAAGACGCTTTCAGGTCAACAAACCTTCAGTCTCCTTACAGACTTACACACTGCTAACACTTAGCTGGGGCATCTCCTCTTTCATGTAAGAGTGCCCAAGAGGAGCCAGGTCATATATCAGATAAAACAACTGACTCTCTGCCCCTTTCCTTGACCATCCCCATATAATTAGTCAATGAATTTTCCGTACATGTAAGCTGGCAGAGAGACTAGTTTGAGTGTCTGAAGTGACAAAACTCCTTTCCTGGGTTTTAATTTAGTATGGCTATTCAAAAAGAATTCAGGTTGACAAGGAGACATTTGTTTCGGCTCTGGCCTGTGATTTCATCAGTTTGGGGAAGTCCCAGGGTGGAAACTTTCTCCTCTGATGCAACTCAGCAACTCTATCTGTAACTTGGAGTTTGAAGAATTACCTGGAGCTTCCAGGGTTTAAGTAACATGATCATAGGCACATAGCTAGTTTGTGTTGCAGGTAGGTCTTCCTTGAATTTATTTAGGAATTAAAAATATACCTCTGTAGACAGGGTGGGAGCAAGTCTTTATTAAGCACTTTATGGGTCAGATACTGTAATTACATTATAATTAGTATCTTATTTGAACCTTACAAAAACCCTGAGAAGTTGGTGCTGTTATTATGCTTGGTCTATAGTTGAGGAGACTGGGGCAGAAGGTAGTTAAATGACTTGTCCAGAATCACATGACTCATCAGTATTTAAGGTAAAATTTCATCTTAGGTCTTTCTGACTTTAGGCCCAGTGATCTATCCACTATGCCACTTAGCTGCTTGGCACATAGTAGGTATTTAATAAATGCTTATTGACCTAAAGCTTGATGACTTGGAGGCCAGCCCTTTCACTATGACCTCATATTGCCTCTCCATGGAGACATACGAATGAATATATCTGAAGAAAGTGACAGAGATATGATATCAAAATATTTATATGAAAAAAATTCATTCCATAGTCTAGAGCCACTTGGGTACTAGTAGACTAAAGAAAACTTTTAATGCATCAACATCCTCAGTACACTTGGAGAAAGAATTATTAATTGCAAACAAAAATGATAGCATCATCTGATTTTTTAATTTACTAGTAAGTGCTACTGGAAATATACGTTACTGCCAAAATGTATGTCCCATTTCTATCAGTGCCATTAATGTTGCTAGCTCAGCATACAGTGTGGTGACCACTGCCCATGAGCATTTTTCTGATACTCACTTGGGAATTTGTGTTCGTGGCTGAGAGCAAGTAAACGTTTCATCTCTGGGTAAAGAAAGAAAAAAAGAAAGCTGTTAGAACTTAATAATAACATGGGTTAAAAGGTGTGTCACATATATTATTGTAGGGAAAACTCTACTATATTCATTTTATAAATGACAGAACTTAGTTTTCAGAGAGTTTGCTTGTCCACTGGAGTCACATATGAAGCAGTGGATAATGTTTGGGCCCAAGTGTTCTGATTTCCAGTTCAGAATTCTTTTGGCTGCATGAAATGTCCAATCTGATTTTTCACGTAATACAAAAATGGCAAATAATAATTACAAACCATAGGATGTAGACCTGGAACAGACATTAGGGATCATTTAATCCAGGGGTACGCTGGTAAATGTTTAACAACCAACTCTATGGAAAAAATATACTCACAGCACATTTTTAAGTTCAATCTTCATTATTAACATTTTATCCATCACTTTCTTAAGTCAAGGCAATCAACAAAACATAACACAAGCCCTCTAGTATCTACCAATTTCTGAGGTATAAAAGATCATACTAAAATTTTAATAACCAGCTTTCTTAAGACAGTAGGAGCTGTTTCCATCATGCCCCTGAATCCAACCCTGTCAATTTGCAATAAGACTCATAGAGGCTACACAATTTGCCAAGGTCACACTTGGATACTAAGTAGTAGAATCTGTTTAACCTTAAATCTAGCACTCTTCTCACTGTCTCATTTTTCCAGACATCAGTGGGCCGATTTAAACTTACCCTCTTCGTCTATTAAATAGCTTGCAGCAATTCCATCAGTGTCTGTGACATCACAGGAGTAAATTCCCAAGTCATCTATTCCAAGGTCTTTAAAAGTAGCTTTAGTCCTTGAAAATAAAATATGTGAATAGGAAAGGAAGTCATAAAAGCAGATCTTGAAAAATTAAACACATTATATCTTCTAACTTTAAAAAAAGTCATAAATGTAAAATGTCATTGGGAGTATGTATACATTTGGGGGGAAAGCATTTATAGTCAAATTAACTTTTTTTGGAAGATATATGGAGCTTTTTTCAAGTACTTTTAGATTTTATGATTGAAAATATATTGCTGACCGGGGCTTATGGTTTTGGCATCTCCCAGCAAAGTACTATGGGATATATATTTTTAAACTTTAATTTAGTTTTATTGTTTAAAAAAATCTAATTATGTAATATTCATGGCCTCAAAGGATGTCAAAAGGTGGGCAAAATATAAAAGGCAAAATAGGAGATCATAGAATTTTAGACACAGAAAGGATTTTAGTGACTATCTTGTTCAATTCACTAATTTTAAAGAGTAAGAAATGAGACCCAGAGAGTTTGAGACTTGCTCAAGGTCACATAATGAGTTCCTGGGAGATTCAAAATCAACTCTTCTTCTATACTATGCTCTTTGTGATAGATGGGGAAAGTAGTCCCTTTCTGTCTCCTGAAATATTTATCTGCACCAAACTTCCTTATATTCAACAATCTTAGCATTAATGGGAATCCTTCAAACCTCTTATTTAAAAATAGTTGCCATTTGTATATCATTTTACAGTTACTTCACAATAATCTTGCACAGTATTATCACCCCCATTTTACAGATAAGATAAAGAAGTTTCAAAGAAATTAAGTGACTTATACATAGAGCCATAGTTACTAAGTGGCAGGCAGGATTAGACTCCCAAGGTCACTGTTCTTTCAATACTACCAGGTAAAATTCTTCTGACATCACTAATGAAAAAAATACATATGGAAATATTTTTCAGTATAAATGTGAACTATTTTTATCAGCATTCTTCAGCATTTATGTTGGGTTGAGCTCTTTCCTTTTCTTATGTTTTGAGAGGTTAATCACCAGAAAATGGCCAGGAGGTGATGAATGTTTTCAGCCATAGCAACTATAATAGAGTCTACTAAGTTGCAATCTACAACAGTCTGAATTGGTGATGATTGTACCTACGGTCTTGAAATAATAAAATCCTTGAAGTACTGAAGTATGAGCTTTGACAATTCTGAGAAAAGTGTATTGTTTTATATAAGTTTCATCCCTTCTTGCCAAAATCATCGCAGTAGAAAGTAAAGAGGAAACCACTGCTGCTGCTGAAACATTTCTTACTTATTGCCTTTGGTATCAACTTCTAGTCGAGGAGAGTCTTCAACTGGTTCATAATCCTTAGACCAGATGAGTTTAGAGTCTTTGGACATCTGATCACATTCAAATTTCAGCGAAATGACTCCATTATCATCAACATCGATGACAATTTCTTTGGTTCCTGTAAGATAAAAAAAAGGGGGACTACTGATACTTCCTAGTAGAATCAATCAAATGAGTACCTTTTGTTGTGATTTTTGGTTGGTGATGCCTCAGACTCTGATCTTGTGTAAGGAAGGAATCCCAATTTCTATTCCGGGGTGATGGGCTCATCTGCTACCATCCTACCAAATTAAATTTAAGTAAATGTACCTTAAATAAACTGTGTGTCTGTATTCTGAGATAACACTTCCAAATAGTGTCATATATGTCATATCTACACTCTTACATTCAAGCTTCTTTGTGATCAATGTCACAGATTTACTTCTGGCCATGAAACAAGACAGAACTGGTCTACACAGGGATCAGATCTGTGACCCCAGTCTCATTAGCTTTGGGCTCTAATGAAAGGAAAGAAGGAAGGAAGACAGAAAGGAAGGAAGGATGGAAGGAAGAAAAGAAAGAAAAAAGAAAAGAGGAAAGCAAAAGAGGAAAGCAAAAAGAAGGAAGGAAAAAGAAGGAATGAAAGAGGGAAATGAAGAAAAAAGGAAATATTGAAGGAGAAATAAATAAGGAACTAATTGGGAAATTTAAAAAAAACAGCAAAAAGAAACCAGGGATGAGTGGCAGAGATGGATGGCGGAGAGTCATAATGAGCTGTTTTGACTCCAAGAGTGAGGATTATAAAATGTACATTTGGGCAAGGAACAGGGAAAGTCCACTCAAATAAAAATTGTAAGAAAAATTCACCCGTGGGTGGGCAAGAGAATATGGGCCTAGGCTATAGATAGTGAAAGGTGAGGCAATGTTGGGAAGGAGGGAGGGGAAAGAAGGAAGTAAGGTACCAGTGTTCTTTCCATTTTAACTAATTATTCTTCTTCAACTAGTTTATTTTTATTACCCTTATTAACTAGTTCCTAAACTCAGTTGTTTACACCTGCTGAAGAAGTACAATTTCCATAAGTATTCTCCAGATTTCAAGGTTCTTAGACCTTAGACCAACTCAGTTATAGTTTTGGGAAGGAGCTATAATTTTATCTGTAAGATCTTGAACAATTCAAGATCATAAAATATAAACAAAACTGTTCTGCTGATAGCTCAGACTTAAATAAACCTAAGTAAGCCATTTGGAAAAAGACTTGGCTTCCAATTCTGCATTTACTATATGAATAATTCAGAGATATGAAGGACCCAGATTTTGGGAGACTTTAAGCTGTATAGGTTCAACTATGCTATTATTTTATAAACAGTTATAGCTGGAAATTTTGATTTTTAAGTGATCTAAATGAATTTGAATTTTTAAAATTTTAACCAGACGTTTGGGGTGAAAGGGATAAAATTAGTTCATGTTTGAAATTAGTTTTTTTAAACAATCAAAGTGAATTGCCTCTAGAATGCACACAGCATTTCAAGAAGATACATGTGCAATGTTTGTAGATGTTTACATCTGTGTTCATATTCTGGGGGGAAATGAAAGAAGGTTACCCTTACCAGGACACTGATTTAACAGCTAGAATAACGTTATTTAGAAATGGATACCTAAGAATAAGTTAAAGTCAAATGATTTAATCCTAGAGGTGCAATTTTATTAAAAGCATTGGAAACCATCCTACAGCTAATATTTTCTAAGGGGTTGAAAATTTTTCCTTTAGAGTGGTTTATAATAGGTAACCATTTTGATTGACTGTACAAATCAAAGTCATTGTATCAGCAAGAACTCCAACATATACAGGAGGGCCTGCTGTACAGCTTCTTTGATCTGCTTTTCTAAAAGGAAAGGAATTTTTGAGGGGTCAACAGTCTATTTTAATCAAGCATATATATAATTTACTTAGATCAGGGGAAAAAGTCAGCACCCTGAACTTCAGAGGAAATACAAACAGAGAAACAAAGATCAACAGACAGGGTTTCCAACTGTCTGATCACAAGCAAAATATATATAGTTACCAGGGATAGAAGCACCAACATCTGGATTTTCCAAGCCTGGGGGCTCCTTAGCGGCTGCCTGGACTCTCATCTGGCCAGATAAATACTTCCAATGAGTAAACTCAAAGTAAAACCTCACCACAGAGTATTTATATACTTTCCAGAGACAGAGGGCTTGACCCTCTGACCCAGCATCTCCTTAGAAATTAACAAAAGATGTTGGTCTTCCTACAAAACAAGTCTCCCCTAATCAAACTTCCCTTAATGGGCAAGTCCATTAATGGATGGGGGAAGATCTTTAATTCTCATCAGACATCAACAGAAAGCAAATTGGAAAAGGATACCCAGGGAAAGAGCAGGAGGATGTTAATATTCTGCCAGTCTGGGGAAAGAAAATTCATCATTCCTGAGGAGTGAAAGCAAAACAGGAGCCTTATTCAAGAATATCTTTCTTGATGCTGCTTGAGTATGCACAATAAACTTACAAACAGTGGTTTTTGATACCTGCTAAAGCTTGGAGAAGCTTACAGGCATGAGATGAGATTGAGAGGGGAGGAATATTGTTTTTTTCTTCTTCTTACAATAATTATTTCTGTATTGTAGAGATATGTGTAAACTTAAGTGAGGAATAATCAAGGTGCTGACTAGTTTACTCTGTTGTACATTTGTTCCACATATAATTTTTAAAAATAGCTTCAACAAATGAGGCCAGCCTTTATTTCTTCTCCATAGCTCACACTAACCCTCATCAGTAAACATTTGGAACCTGCAGCTAGAGCTTAAAGATGTTAAAATAGCTCACTCTTTGGCACACTGTGGTCCAGGAAGTGTTACCAGACACATTTAGTATGGTTGAGTCACAGAGGGAACATATACTTTCATTCCATTTACTCTGTACTGTGAGGAGATGAAAAGAAGGGTGTCAAAAGTCAGAGTGAATCCTTAATTGGCTATTCGTCTACACTTCAGATAGAAGCAGTGACAGACAGCCTGTGCATCCTAATCACTTACTTGCTTAGCCGTCATGTTTTGTAAGCCTAAATAAGAAGGAACTAAATCAGCTGGATGTATGCTGCTTGTTACCCTAGGGGTCTGATTGAAAGTTTTAAAGGAAATCCTGTTTAAGGCTCAGCAACTTATTTTTATTAAAGAGGTGTACCTGCTTATTCAACTACTAAGAGAGTACAAAACCGAACAGATCAAAAGCGTTCTAGTTTATTTTTCTCTCTGTTGATTGTGTGTTTATTCTTTACCTCACCTGTCTGGAACTTGGTTATTTGACATCACCTATGTAGAACATAGCTGAGAAATAGCAAGTAGGGAAAATGGCCAACGGGACACTCAAAACAACACATTCATGCTCCTGAGACCTCCCCGAGAGGCTTACTATTCCGGAAGATATAGTCATTGGATTTCCAAGTAGACTAAATCCAGAAACAGACAATTAGAAGGGGAGCTGCCCTAGGTTAAGTATAGCTTACAGCAACATTAAAATGGCAGCTGACTACAAGGGAGGAAACAGGAAAAAAATCCTCTACAAATCAAAATAATTCAAAAGCACAGCTATCTAGGGCTATTTGGTACAGACACAAGACGCCCTACAACCTCAATTGGTTTCGAAGAACAGAACAATAATTGGTGCTCATAATGAAGATCTTGAGTCATAAGAAAAAGTTAAATTATATCTTGTACTCTGCTTAAGAAGGCAGGCAGGTATAATACATTTTAAAGATGCTAACTTATGTTTACAATGGTCAAAGTGAAAAAAAAAAACATTAGGTACTTTAAGAGAATAGATAAATTCTCATCTCCCTAGAATACACAGCTATTTAGCCTTTCTGGATCCCTACTCACCTCCCCCCCATCCCACCATGTGTTCTCTCTCAAAATTTATTTGTATTTATTTTCCTTATGTTTTGTATACATATATACATATGCATATTTTTTTCTAATAGAATATAAGTTCCTCAAGGGAGGAGCTTTTTGCTTTTGTTTTTGTATCCCCGATGCCTAGCACAGTGCCTGGCATATAACAGCCCTCTAGTAAATGCTTCTTGTATGGTAGATTAACTTGTTTTTTTGAAATTTGAAGATAGCTAAGATTTTACTGTATTGAAAAGCTTTGAGAACTTTGTAGGAAAATGCTGTTAAAAAAAAACTGGGTTCTATTATAAGTCCTAATTATCATGTGCCTCTTTACCATGATACAGGATTTCTTCATCAAGAACACATGGGGAATTGATAATTATATAAAAAATCATAGCGTTAAAAAGACTCTTAAAAGTTAAGCAAAATCTATTTTCATAGCAAATGTGTCTGATGGTGTATGCAACCTTCTGCCCTCATAGTCCCCCCATCTCTCCATTAAGAAAACAAAACGTTACACTGCCAGTTTTGAAAAGGAAGCAAAGGGGATTACAACTTTTAAAAAATTGGTTTCACCAAAAATGTGCTAAACTTTAATCAGATGTGGAAAAATGCAAGCAAACAATTCTAAAGATTGTAGGGGAGACATAAAGAATTTGAAACTCGAGTGTACAATCCTCCAATCAAGCTCATTATCAAATACTTCAAGTTGAGTGGAATGGGAAGCATCTACTTCAGGGATGTTACGAGTCTCAGTATGTGCTGAGTCCTGAGAGCCTAGTACTTAAAAAGATGATAAGCTTCTTTCTTGCATTACTCAGTTATCACAGTACTTTTGAATTTCAGTGACTGAATATTAGCAGTGTCTCAAAATCAACCAAAGGCCAGGTTTTGGTTAGAGAATTAAAAATGCGGAACACAAGTTTCAGGATATAAAGCTCTCTGTTCCATGGGCTCTAGCACTGAGGTCTAGCATCTTCCTAATCATACCCTGCTGCTCCTGTCTTGCTCTTCTATTTATTATTACAGGTCCCGATGTGGTGGTAATTTGGAGAGTGACATAACTCAGAATATTTTAAGCAATTCTTGTCTTAATAATAACAAATAACTCAGGGAATAGTTTATTTTTCAAACATGACTCTAACCAATGTGTTACACCGTCCTTTAGAAAGGAAGGAACTAGTTTGACTAAATGCTTTGGGAAGGCAACTGGGAGAGCAACCAAGAGGATAGGTGATGATGGATGAAAATGGAATCATCTACTAAACTCTAAAGAAAAAGATGTCACTTCAGAGATGAGGTTCAAGCAAAATGAAAAATGAAAAAAAGAATTTTGGTTGTACTGAAAAAAAATCAAGAACTGAGAGAAGAATAGCTAATTTATGTATGAGGGAAGTCTGACGAACATTCAAAGTCTTTACTATAGGCAAAAGAAGAAATCCCTCATTAGATAGTGTTCTTTAACCTAAGCTTTGACCATTCCATGTAGCTAATCTAATAAGCCTCTCCACATTTAGCATGGAAAATCCAAGGAAAACAAACACACAGTATTCAGTCTTTTCCAGCCTGGTAGGAACTGTGGGAGTTTGAAGTCTAGTGGTGGCTTTCCAGATTTTTTATACTTGACTCTCCTCCTCATACTGCAAAATCCAGTGATGCTGGCCTCCTTGTTCTTCCTCATACAGGACCCTCCATCTCTTGACTTTTCACTGCATTTCTCCCATGCCTGGAATGCCTTCACTCTTCACCTCTACCTCCTTGTCAGGCTTCCCTGTTATCCCTCTAGACTCAACTAAAAATCCATCTTTTTCAAGAGTTTTTCTCCAGTCCTCCCTAACTGTTAAAGTTTCCCACATCTGAGATTATTTTGGATTTTATCGTTCAGTTGTTTCAGTTGTATTCAAGTCTTCATGATCCCATTTGGGGTTTTCTTGGCAAATATACTGGAGTGATTAGCCATTTCCTTCTGCAGCTCATTACAAATGAGGAAACTGAGGCCAATAGGGTTAAGTGACTTGCCCAGGATCACACAGCTAGTGTTTGGAATCATATTTGGACTCAGGAAGATGAGTTTTCCTGATTCCAGGCCTGGCGTTCTATCCACTGCACCACCTAGATGCAGTAAATCTTGCATTTACTCTGTATATATTTTGTACATACATGGTTATTTACATGTTATCTCCCCATTAGAATGGGAGTTCCTTGAGGACATAGACTGTGACTTTCCCTTTGCTTCTCAGTTCTTGGTATGGTGCCTTTCACATAGTAAGAGCTTTAAACACTCTTGACTGACTCACTGGTAGCTTTTGAGAATACATGGTTACACCAATAACATGATGAAGTAACAGAACGTTAGTGATAATCAGTTATTTAGTGGTAATCAGATTTTTCACTTCAAACTGGAAAGGCAAAACAATAAGTAGGCTGGATTGTATTGTAGAAGTGAAAAGTGAAAAGTGAAAAGAAAGAATTTTAGGGGATATTTTACCATACCATTTTTTTTACCATATTTTATTATGTTATATAGGTAATATGTATTATATTACATATTACCAAATATTACCATATTTTAGCATAATATTTTAACATAATAATGATAAATATATGCAAATTAAAAAAATTGTAGTTCATGTAACCAGGATTAGTTGCTGAGGATGACAAAGAACTTGTAAGATGCTACAGATCAAAACAGCACACATGGTTTCTTGGTAACTTCAGTATAAAAGTAGGAAGAGGTGAAAAGAGAGAAGGACAGGAAAAGCATAGTTCAAAGAAGAATGAATGAAAGAGGCCAAAGACTTGTAGATTACACAGAAGCATCATAGCATGATCATCATTGCAAGCATTTATGTAGTGCTTTAAGGTTTGCAAAGAGCTTTATAAATATTATCTCATTTGATCCTCACAAGAAGTGTAGAATGTAGGTGCTATTATTTCCATTTTATAGATGAGGAAACTGAGACAGACAGCAGTCAAGTGACTTGCCCAGTGTCACAGAGCTGGTATCTGAGACTGAATTCACTGCTCTATTCGTTACATGTCCCAGATGCCTCTACATCACGCTTCCATTAGGGGCTGGACATGCAAACACCAAACAACATCATAAAGGACAAAACAGATCTGATTTTAACTGATAGGAAAAGACATTGTATTGACATGAGTCTTATTCCTTGGACAGATGTCATTTCATAGTCAGACTTGGAGCTGAGATCCAAAGAGTAGAAAATAGAGAGAATAATAAGAGAATAATAATAAAATAATATAATAAATAATATAAATAA
>CM053773.1:57255460-57331718 GCA_028658325.1 Potorous gilbertii
TATATCATATAAAATATAAAAATAATAATATAAATATAATAAATATATAAATAAATAAAAATAGCAAAATAAAATTTAAAAATAATAAAAAAAGATATAGTGGAAAATTAAAATGGCTTACCTCTGAATTAAACAATTATTGAAAATTTAAAATGGGAAATGGACAGTAGAAATGACACTGAGATGGACTAGGATAATTTCATCCCAAAGTTTAGCCAATATAAATTAATTGCAAGGAGCCCAAAAGTGTTAAATAACTGAAATACTTTATCTAAAGAGGGAAGGTTGCCAAAAGTAACACTGGGATGGAATATAAACTCATTTGTAAAATCTTACAAAGAAGGATAATGAGCAGTTTCAAGTCATAAAGCAGAAACAGTAGAGGCTAAAACCAGTTTAAAGAAAGCTTGGAAAAATAATCAATTAAGAAAATCACAAGGAAATTTAAGAATCAAAATAAAGACCAAAAAAAAAGGAGAAAATGGAAAAGATTTGCTACCCACCCCCCAAAATATCCCAGCATTTTAAGAAATTCTTTTCTTCATTAGGGATGGTTTAACCATCACACTTGGATTCTAATATGCTTATAGAGGAGATTTAAGTGGCACAAAACCAGAAATAAAAACAGGAAAAGCAGCTGAACCGGATCAACTGAGTACAGAGAAGATCCATGCCAGAGATGATACAAGTTGGGGGGGAACTGAGGAAGAGATAAAAAAGATGTCTGAAGGAGGGGAAAGATACCAAAGGTATGAAAATAATTTCAGATCTCATTAATAGTGAAAAAGATAACCAAGAGAATACTATATGCCTATTCTCTCATTTATACAAAATCTTTATGAGCCATCTATATATAATTCAAGGGTATCTTCAATGAGGTTATTAGTAAGAAACAAGTAGACTTACTCATATGATATTCAGCAGTAGATCACATCTTTACCATCTTACAATTAATTGAAAGTAAGAGTATAAGATACCTTTGTGATTATTGTTTGTTATTTTTTTTCAAAAGCATTTGATCTGGTAGACCAAAACTGGCTTTTACAATAAGATGTAACCTATCATGGGTAGTTAAGTGGCACAGGGGATAGAGTGCTAGGCTTGCTGTCAGGAAGACCTGAGTTCAAATTTGACCTCAAACACTTACTAGTTGTATGATCCTGGGCAAGTTACTTAACCCTGTTTGCCTCAGTTTCTTTATCTATAAAATGAGTTGGAGAAGGAAATGAAAAACCTCTCTAGTATCTTTGCCAAGAAAACCCCAAACGGGCTCATGAAGAGTCAGATGTGACTGAAATGACTGAGCAACAAGTCTCCCATCATATGTCAAGACCATTAAGATTCCTTGGAAGATATATCAACAGAAATGCTTCTGTTCAATGCCCCTGTGATAATAAATATTAGGTAAGGGATCAAACAGGGGCATAGATGATAATCCAGCATAGGAGATGAAAAAGTAGGAGTGGTCAAATAGGTACATGGAGAATCTAGAGAATAGTCTTGGGAAAACCTTGAGAATAGAGAAGGCCATTAGTAATATCAAATACTACAGGGAAGTCAAGAAGAATGAACACTGAGAAAAGGTGTCTGAATTTGGCTAATTAAGAGACATCATTAAGTTATTCTGAAGAAAGCAGTTTCAGTTGAGTGATGAATTTGGAAGACAGATTGCAAGGCGTTGAAAAGTAAAAGAGAAAAGGGGAAGCAAGAAGTGTAGACTGAGTTTGGCTATTATGGGTAGGAGAGATATAGGGTGAAAGTCTGAGGGGTTGGAAGAGTAAAGTAAAGGGGTTTTCAGTCTAAAAGAGACCTGGATATATCTGTAGGCAGCAGAGCACAGAGCAGCTGTTGGGGAGTAGAAAGAGAGAAGAAATGACCAGTATGGAGGAAAGGGAAAGATAGGAAGAAGAAAGATAGGATCAAGGATATGAATAAAAGGGTTGGTCCTAGTGAGGAAAAGAGCCACCTCTTCATTAGACTAAGATAACAAAAGAGAAAACAGGAGATGATGAAATGTAGAATTTGTTGAATAAAGTGTATTGAAATGTAGGATATGGGAGGGGAAGAAACTTGTCATTAGGATAAAGAATATTTTCTCAGTAAAGTATAAGGTGGGTCCTCTGCTTCAGTGGTAGGGGGAAGGTCATATGGGAAGGCATGAAGATAGAAGAAAAGTTTTGGAATAGCCTCTTTGGAGAATACTATAGGGAATAAATTATAGAGAAGTAAAAGAATTGTCCTGTGGCAGTGACGGCCTAATTAAAATCAGAGAACATACATTTGCAGTGGACTTAGTCAACCAAAGTAGTTTAGCTTTATCACTTTAGCAGCATGTGAATAGTAGTGGAGGAGGTGGTTAGGAGTTGGGCGAAGGACCAGTCTTGAATCAGACGCGTTCTGGTTTGTGAGCTGTAATTATAACCAAATGGGACAAATGCATTCAAGTGAAAAATTTAATCTTTCTCTTGACAGCCTAAAATGACCTCTGAAGCCACTTTCAGACTGCATCCTCAGATCATTTTCATGTACTTGTTGACTCAGTACTGACCGATTTTGACTGATCAGGGGAGTTCTCTTATTAACCCAAGGAGATGCAGGGTGGTAAATCTTTGTTTGGGGATTTTGATTGCATCCTATGGAAATCATGGAGCTGCTCCTTAGAGGCTCCTGGAGAATCAGTCTTAATGTATTGATTGGTTCTTATGTCTTTGATACAGTGTGTGTGTGTGTGTGTGTGTGTGTGTGTGTGTGTGTGTAGTGCTGTCTCTGCTCTGGCCTATAAAAAAGGAGTCCACTCAGAGCTCAAGGTCTCTTTTCCCTTTCTGGGCATTATCATATTCCCAAGGGTAAAGGTAAGGGGATAACAGCTGCTTTCTGGCAGAGGCACATGAGAGATGTATATATTCTGCTTGAACCATCAGAGTGAAGAATTCATAGCCTTCATCTTCCTGGAGTGGTACCAGCTTTGGAGAGGTAGTGGAGTAGCCTCTCAGTCCAAGCAGCTGTAGAAAGGGGAACCACATGGCCAAGTGATGAGAGTTCCTGAATTCTAGCTTTATGAAGGATACTCAAGATTTCCTTATTTCAGTCATCTAAGATAAAGGAGTGCTGAGTGCCTGTCTCATAGAGAACCATTACATGGCCCTTGAGGCTATAGAAACATCAGGGGAATATAAACTGTGAGCAAAAGACATGGATTTTTGCCAGACACTATTACTATAAGTTATTTGGATTGTAGAAGAACCGAAGAGACTTATCTAGTAGTCCTAAATGTGCTTCCTTTCCAAAGGGAGTCTGAGCCCTTTAAAGTTGCTGTTGTGTTTGCCCTTTGTTCTGGAAGAGGACCATGACATCAAGGTGATGACATGACTTGCAGCTGACTTTGATTTGAGTGAGGGAGGGCTGTGCAAGGTCACCAACCTTACTTTCTTCTCCTAAGTGATCTGGGTCCAGTGGCCTGATCTTCATCAGGATGGTTGGAGATGGCCCAAGATGAAAAGTGAGACCCTGGCCCTGTCAAGCTAAGATCTTATCATATTATCACTTTCAGTGAAATATACCCATTTAGTGAATGGGTTTCTTTAAGTAATTAGAATGTATGGGTTCCTGGGGTTGAAAGTGGGACTCTCCAGAATATCTGAGGGTTGCCAATCTAGCAACCCCAAAGATAATTCTTTCCAAAAAATTCAAACCACAAGGTATGGATGCCCATATAGATAAAGAAGGTTTTACCAGAATATCTTAGATCTTATACATAAACAACTTAAAGCTTTGTTTCCCTTGCACATAACAGTCCAAATTATAAGGTGATGCATTTAGAACACCTTAAGATCCTTGGGGAAATTAGGTCTCACCAGAGAAATAGAGGAATTATATTGACATGGGCTTCTGTGAGTCTTTTTACATGGATCTTCATTTTTTGTGGGAATAGAATAAAGGTTGTCCCATGCCTGATATTTGTATTACACATGGAGGCACTGAGCGCTTGCATAGGAATAGTGGGCCCTTTAACCCACATCTAAGGAGATTCAAACATTAACCAAGGAGAGAGAATGTTCTGGTGGGCAGACGCAGAGAATGAACCTAGTCCACATAAAACAAACAAACTAGAGCATGGGGTGCTGGTCCATGGGTAATACTCATTTTTAATAAACAATTTTTCTAGTTCTTTCAATACTTTCAATAAGTTTCTGCTTGTTTCATGTTCTGTAATCCTATTTCTCACTTTATTTTTAGTTCTTTATGCTGATTTTAAAGGCAAAATAATAACATAGCTATTAAGAAATTAATCATAAGATAAACCATCTGTTTTGTGTAAAGGGATCATGCTTGACAACTACATAATATTTGTAACAGGCTTTTCCACTTTTATTTTTATGAACTCAATAGCAAAGGAATGAAATGGTAAGTAATATCTTTTTTCTTTACCTCCATAATGGATTTAAAGATAAAGAAAACTCTTAATAAGATATATATTTAAATTGAATTGCTAGGAAGCACAGTGTAGTAGCTAAAGAGTTAGCCTGAAAGAGAGGAAGACTGGTTTAAAGGCTCCTGTCTGACCTATGCTGGCTAACATATCCAAGGCATTTACTTCTCAGCTGTCTACTCAAGACGTTGACAATATGGAGACCAGCATTAGCAGGAGTATCCTCTTCCCCAGAGCAGTAGAATCCCAGGTTCAGTCTCTACTCCTTAAACTTAATTAACATTCATGTGTTTATACTTTATGATTCTTATAAAGAATTCTCTCTAATTTCTCTTTAAATCCAAAGCATTTTAGATCAGTAGGACTTTTGCTTCCTCCAAACCTTATGCTAACATTTGCCTTTTTCCAGGGAAACTTTTGACAAGTCTATAGAACTTTGGGGAAGGAAATCCTAACTCTAAAAACAGAATCTGAAAACAAAAATCCAAAGGAGTATGTGTGTATGTGTGTGTGTGTGTGTGTGTGTGTGTGTACACACACATACAATTAAAAACAAAAATCAAAAAGTATATATGCATATTACATATGTGTGTTTATATGTATATGTGTGTGCATAAAAGACAGAAGTAGCAGCTTTGGTGGCTAATGCTGTGGAAATGGTGCCCAATGGGTAGACACCAGAAAGTGGGGCATGTCCATATGGAGGAACACCTCCCATAATCTAGGCGAGATCAAAGCTTTGGCCACCACCCTCCCCAGCAAGCAGTTTTTATAAATAACCTGTAGGATAGTTACCTCCTGGATGATTACATTCTCATGATGACCAGCTTTCCTTGCTTGCCCCTGGCTTATTTGCTAGTGTACTGCACGGAACCTTGAAAGGATGAGTATTATTCATTCTGGTATACTCTCCCATCAACTGACTTGTTTTTTCCACATAGACATATATTACACAACATACATGTATAAATGTATATGTATAGTTTATATAAGGGATTGACCCCCTTTCTCCAATGTACATGATCTTTAACATCCAGTCTAAGGCTAAAGATATTCTAGGCAAGATTTCCTGGATGGAGATGCAATCCTTTATGGAACTCTATGAGTCTACTTCCAGTAAAAGGCAAATAGATCAGTTCATTTAGAAACTTTGGAAACAGAACTCATGAGTACCCATGAGTCTAGTGCTGGTACAGTGCCTGGCTCACAGTAGGAGCTTAACGAATGTCTGTTGATTGATTCATAGGTACCTGATATCAACATCTGACACATTGAGCCTCAGAAGGTTTTCTGGAAAGTCTGTTTATTGAGCTTCCCTACTCCAGGCCTTACCATATAGATGCTGCTATTGATCCACCATCCCTAAGGAATACAAATCAAGCTGCAGAAAGAATCCTGGATATATAATCAGAGGACTTGAGATCAAATCCCATCTGTTTTACTTAACCAGTTGTGTTGTTTAACTTTAGGCAGGTCATTTCATTTTTCTTGGCCTCAGTTTCCTCATTTGTAAAATCAAGGGGCTGGGCTCAATGATCTTTAGTATCCCTGTCAGCTTTAAACCAATGATTATGCTTTTCCCGTAGTGGTCCAACAGTGTTCTAATACCCAGTGGCCAAGAAGTAGAGGGGAGGACCCTCTAGCAAGTTCAGCTCAGAGTCATGCATTAGACTTTCTAGGTAGTCCTGTATCATGTGAGCTGATGAATGACAAATGCTGTTTAAAAAGGTCAGATAATAAGAGGCACTTCCAGAGCAGCACAAAATCATTTTTGTCTCAGCTGTTGAATAATCTTTTCTAAGTAATAGATTTCCTGCTAAAGCAGGACATTTTCCATCTTGCTACTGGGATCTCCATTACTAGCATTATTAGTATTCATAGAAATGTCTGTGTTAAGTGTTTTTGTGTATTTCATGACTATACCAAGATCCAAGCTGTTACCAGCACAGTAGGTCCGGGTAACTTTCCACGTAATTAGGATTACAGTGTAGGTGCCTTGTGAGGTATGTTTGAAGTTTGCTATTACATGATAAGGCTTGTTTTCAGCCTGAAATCTCAATAACAGCTCCCAAGAGACAATTCTTTTTAAATTTAGAACTGAACCTTACGGCAGGTCACTGACTTTCATTTTGGCACAGCCTTAAGGTAAAATAATCTATTTCTATATAAAAATTACAGAATTTTTGAGAAATGGAAGGGAACTTGGGGGGGGGGGGCGGTGTCATCTACTCAGAAGCCAAGGATGTTAGCGATCATTGAGCCTAGATAAAGATTTTACAGGTAAGGAAACAGAGACCAAGAAAGATGAAATGACTTGTTCTAGGTTACACAGTTGGTTAAGTAAGAGATTTGATCCCAGGACCTATGGTTATATAGCCAATATTCTTTTGGCAACTTGACACATAAGTTCTCCAACTGTTTGGTCTCAGGACCTTTTCATGCTCTTACTATTGTTGTTCAGTTGTTTCTGACTCTTTGTGATCTCATTTGGGGTTTTCTTGGCAAGGATACTGGAGTGGTTTACCATTTCCTCTTCCAGCTCATTTTACAGATGAGGAAACTGAGGCAAACAGGGTTAAGTGACTTGCTTAAGGTCACACAACTAGTAAGTGTCTTTGGCCAGATTTGAAGTAGGAAGATGAGTTTTTCTGATTCCAGGCCTGGAGCGCTATATACTGTGCCACCCAGCAGCCCTGAAAGAACTTCTATTTGTGTAGGTTTTTTTTTATCATGTTATATTATCATATTAGAATATTATATCTATATTATATGTATATATGTATGATAATATGTATAATATTAGAAAATTTACCCTAGTGTTATTATGAAAGTAGTTTTGATCTCATGGTCCCCTTGAAAGGATCTGGGGGACTCTTAGGCATCCCCAGATTATTTTGATTACCATTCCTATCTAATCCAATCCTTCATTTTACAGATGAGGAAACTGAGGCCCAGAGAGGTCAAGTCACCTGGCCAAGCCAACGCAGGAAACAAGAATGAGTGAGGAATTATTTTGTGTTTCCCCAGCAAGGCTTGACTTGGCTTCTACAACCAGAAAAATTTCATACTAACTATAAGGTTCCTACTTTGTAAATATCTTTGAAGTCAATGCACTCCCTCCTCATCTTTGCATCTCAGAATTACTTAAGCTTCTTTCAAGGCTCAATTCCAGACTTGCAAGTACAAGAATCAAGAGAAGAATAAAAAGATAAACAGGAAATAGAAACCATAAAAGACTTACTAAAATTGAACTATTTACATTCCTAAATGGAAACATGATATTTGTAACTCGTGAGAGCTTTCTCAGTATTAGAGTAGTTGAAGGGACTAGACAGACAGACAGATAGATAGATAGATAGATGGATAGATGGATAAATGGCACAGGGTGAGTTGAATATGAAGGGATGATATTTAAAAAAATTAAGGGGTGAGAGGAATATATTGGGAGAAGGAGAAAGGGAGACATAGAATGGGGTAAATTATTTAACATAAAAGGCAAGAAAAAGGTTTCACAAAGGAGAGGAAGAGGGGGAAAGTGAGAAGGAACGATTGAATCTTATTCTTATTGGATATGGCTTAAGAGAGGAATAACAGACTCTCAGTTGGGTATCTTACACTCCAGAAAGGTAAGGGAGAAAGGAATAAGAATGGGGAGGATAATAGAAGAAAAGGCAGATTGGGGGAGAGGGTAGTCAGAAACAAACACTTTAGAAAAGGGACAGGGTCAAAGGAGAAAATAGAATAATTGGGAGGCAGGATAGCATGGAGGGAAATATAGTTAGTCTTTCACAACATGCCTATTATGGACGTGTTTTGCGTAACTACACATGTATAACCAGTATGGAATTGCTTGCCTTCCCAATGGGAAAAAAGGGAGAGAATCTGAACTCAAAGTTTTAAAAACAAATGTTAAAAAATTGTTTTTACATGGAACTCGGAAATAAGATATACAGGCAAAAGGTTATAGAAATCGATCTTGCCCTTCAAAAAAGTAAAGGGAAAAGGGATAAGAGTTGGGGGAAGATAAAAAGGAAAGCATACTGGGGGAAGGGGTAATCAGAATGTATGCCATGTGGTGTCGGGGGAGGGGAGAGATGGGGAGAAAATTTGGAACTCAAAATCTTGTGGAAGTAATATTGAAAATTAAAAATAAATAAATAAATTCTTAAAAGAAATGAGATCTTTTCTCTGTGTACTCTCACTTTCATTTCTGTGCTTTCAGTCAGGTATAACCAAATAGGATGCTGTGGCCCTCTTTAGTGCTCCTTGGCATCTTCCTTCTGTACCTTGGGAAAACCATAGCTAGGAACACACTTGTGGAGAGGAGATGTGGAGGAGAGAAGAGATGTATTCATTTGCCAATGGGTGTCACTGGACCTGGAGTCAGGAACACCTGAGTTCAAATCCAGCCTCAGATATTCACTATTTGCATGTCACTTAACCCTGTTTACTTTAGTTTCTCACCTGTAAAATGATTTAGGGAAGGAAATGAGAAACCACTCCAGTATCTTTGCCAAGAAAACCCCAAATGAGGTCACTAAAAGTTGGACACGACTGAAACAACAGAACAATAACAAAAGCTCGAGGGCCACCTCCTCGTGAAGTGGCCCCAGGAAGGGCTCAGTTAGGTAATTTCCAAGCTGGAGCAACCCAAACCTTGCTAAGGAGCCCACTGGTGGTTGCTCCATTAAAAGAAGAATTGCTGCATCGTGGAAGTCTCTTAGGTCATCCTTAGCCTATAAGCCATGTAAGGGGTCTGTGTAGCCAGCCAGCTCTGAGGATTTCTCCTGCTGAATAAATAAATGAAAATGCATTTAGTAAATACTTTCTACATGTTGGGCACTGTGCTAGGGGCACAAATAGAAAATGTGAGCCTTGTCCTCAAGGAACACATGCTCTGTGTGAAAGAGACACACATATTCAGCTGGATGAGAAAATTTTAAAAATGCATTCAGATTATTCTTCAGATGAAAAAGTTTAGAACTCACTGCTCTAAGGAACTGTTTGTCTTACTGGATCATAGAGTTGTTTTGTTTTTATCAGAATCTGTTGAAGCCTTCAATGATAGAATCTCTAACCTGGTAACTTGACTTTTGGATTTGACACCTAATTGTGTTCTGAGTGTCTCTGAGGAGAAGAGACTTGATTAATTGAGGGAGGAAGTACTGGTCTACCTTTTTATCTTCAGTTGCCACTCTTTAAACTTTCAGTAATGCTTGGTTTCATAAAATTCCAGGGGAATTTACTATTTGTTAGTCTAACAGTGGTATCATGTGCCCTTTGATCTCTTACCTCTGCATGGGGAATTAATTTGCTTTCAGAGCAAAATCACATCCAAGTTATACATCTGTTTGAGGGAGACGGAGAGGCATTTACGAAGGGGTAGGAGAAGAGGCAGTTATTTCCCTGAAGAAGAAATTTCTTTAGGCTACATTTTCATTTTTTCTCAGGGAGAAGCAGAGTTCAGAGAGGCTAGAGACCTGAGCTTGAAGTCAAGAAGCTCTATGTTCTTCTTGCCTCTGACAAAAACAGTCTGTATAACCCTGTGCAAATCTTTCACCTCACAGTGCTCTGTGCCAAAGGGGTCCAACCCACTATACCTGGCAATACTCCAGAATATAGTAAGAATCAAGTTAAGAGGCAACTGAGAAAGATTTAACAAAATAAGTGTAGGACATAGATAATGTGTGGTTTTCTAAGTTAGTAATAGCAGGAATCTTCATGTAAGGTGGAGTGGCCTTGTTTCTGTCTGAATTTGATAACATTGTTTTAGGCAACTCTAATAGTTGCTTCTAAGCATTTATTTCTCTTAAGTCCTAGCGAAAGTGCCAACCTGCAGTGGTGGATGGAGCTTCATTACCTGGAAATCACAGTGAGATCACAGGTCCAGTTCCTAACTGTGATAAACAATTAATTTCTAAGAATACTTCTTGGTCTCTACTTCTCTTATTAAGAAGGGCACTGCATTGCATGTAAGCTCTGGAGTTAATATCTCAAGGACTGATAAATTTGTGTTCAGTCATTTTTCAGTTGAGTCTGACTCTTTGTGATACCACCTGGGTTTTCTTGGCAGAAATACTGGAGTGGTTTGCCATTTCCTTCTCCAACTCATTTTACAGATGAGGAGACTGAGGCAAACTGGGTTAAATGACTGGCCTAGGGTCACACAATTATTAAGTGCCTGAGGCCGGATTTAAACTCAGGAGCATGAGTTTTTCTGGCTCCAGGTCTATCCACTGCATTGCCTAGTTGTCCCAAACTTGTACCATGGTTTAAATTACACATAGGTTCAATGCAATAACCTGAATACTGATCATTTAGTTTTGTGTTGTTGGTGTCTTTTTCTATAATTTCATTTTATACTAGGTTTGGATGATGAACAATGTATCTACTACACTTGTAAAAAATGTCCAGCTTGGGAGGGACTACTTAGGATTGTGGTTCTTCATTCTACAATATTCAGTCTAAGAAAAATGATAGCCAAATAAAACCAGAATGAAATAAAAACTGTGATTACAGACTACTTAAAAGAAAAAGAAAAGCTTGATGTTTTCAAGTCCTGAGCATCTTCCAATGGCAAGAAAACACCCTTCTAATTGTTAAGCGTTTATCTGGCAGAAACTGACCATATGTGCACTATAACAAATCCACTGCTTTCCTAGAATACCCAAAAAGGGAGAGAATGTCTTTCCAGACTCTCTGAGGCATTACAATGACCTGGAGAATGAATGTTGCCTCAGCTCCTAGGTTATTCATTGAGAGCAGCTGTTTGGAAAACTCAGCAGCTGCAAGTACTTAAACTCAGCTTTTATGTATGGATTGAGCTGGCTGTTTGGGTGGTCAGAGTTTGTCCTGTGATTGAGCAGGAATTTTGTGTGCCTTTGTAACCAGTTGGAGCATGGAACCTTCTGTGATGACAGCAGCTGCTCCAGGGACCCTTAAAGGACCCCAGACTTTCCTTCGTGGAGGTACAAACCCAGCACTGGGGCCTGGGATCGTCTCCCAAGCCAGGTTCGCACCTGCCCTGAGCTGCCTGTGTTCATGCATTTACTGGCTTACAATCTGACTTGTTAATCATTCAGTCAATATGCAATTAATAGTCATTATGAAGGGCATGGTAATTTTAAAATCTTAAGCTCCTAATTATTTCATACACAGGCGGTTTTCTTAAAATTGGAAAAACAGAAAGAACACAGAGCAAACCTGGACGGGTCTCTGCCACAACGGGACCAGCAATATCTGAAGGTTTCCCAACCCCTGCCTGGTTTAAGGCTCGGACCCGGAATACATAACTGACACCTTCCTTGAGGTTTTGGACCTGGAAAAAAAAAAAAGCAAGAGGAGAAGTGATATAAAATTTCATGTCATTCAAAATAACCTATTTTCTATGCCTTGTAGTGATTCCAAGTCACTTGACTGTTGATGTGACCTCTATCAAGTAGCAGACCACTAAATCCCCACCCCCTTCATTCTTCTCCTACCCACCCTCACATATATAGATGTATAGATCAAAGACGTAGAGAGCTGGACTTGGAGTCAGGAAAGTCTAAGTTCAAATCTGGATTCAGACATTTTCTAGTTGTGTGACCTTGGGTCAGTCACTTAACTCTATCAGCCTCAGTTTCCCCATCTGTAAAACGGGTATTATAATAACACCTACCTCCTAGGCTTGTTGTGAAGGTAAAATGAGATAACATTTGTAAAGTGTATTGCAAACCTCAAAGTCCTCTATAAATGCAAGCTGTAACGATTAAACAAAGCCCCACAAGAAATATCCCAGAATTGTTCCGATTCCCTGACTTGAAGACAGTGCTGTATGCTCTGTACCAGGTTTCCTCTTGCTTCCTTGTTAATCAAGGAGCAGCAGCAGTGATGGACAAATGTCTCCTTCCTCCTTCCTGAGTCATGAAGCCAAGGTACCTTGTGGTTAGAGTGGCATTAATACTGAGTTTTCTTTCTGTTTTTGGAATATTATGTGATTCATTTGTAAACTATTCTCAGTCAGCAAGGGAGAATTTAAAATATAAGTATTCAATATTTCCATTGATTTACAAATTGTTGAATTGAAAACAAACGCTTTCATATTGATCCTTCAAAACCAATACAATTTTTTCTCCTTTAACTCCCAAGGAGGATTATTCAGGTAGCAGCATGAAGAAGGGTGGGTTAAAGAAGGGAAGAGGAGAGGAAGATTCTTTGGGAGATGATTGAACTAGTCTAGACAGATGGTAATGAGGGACATGGGCTGTGGCAGTGAGAGGCAAGGCAGGAATTGGAGTTGTGAGAGAATGAAGACGTTGAAATCAATGGGACATTTAACTGATTAAATGTGAAAGGTGAGAAGCAAAAGCAAGAGCACCAAATGTTTCAACAAACGATGGTGCCACAGAAATAAATCTGATGTTGGAGAGAAGAACAGGGTTTTAGGGGAAGGGAGATGATGAGTGGTTTGGAATGTTAAGTTTGAGTTGACAGCGAGACGTCCACATAGGGATCACAGCATCACGAATGTACCACTGGAAGGGACCCAAGAAGTCTGTTCCCGTGGATGCAGTGAGGTGGTACTGGGCCTAGAATCAGGAGGACCCAAGTTCAAATCGAGCCTCAGCCACTTACTAGCTATGTGACCCTGGGCAAGTCATTTAACCCTATTTGCCTCAGTTCCTTATCTGTAAAATAAGCTGGAGAAGGAAATGGAAAAGTGCTCTAATATTTCTGCCAAGAAAACCCCAAAACAGGATCATGAAGAATTGGACATGACTGAAACATGACTCAGCAACAACAAATAGGGCACTTAAGGTTTGCAAAACACTTTTAACATGTCTTCTTCTGTACAAACAACATAAGTACTGTTACTATCATTTTTGTTTTATAGATGAGGGAATTGAGACGGAGAGGCTAAGTTACTTGCCCAGGGTCACATAGCTGCTAAAAGGGTGAAGCTGGATTTGAATTCAAATCTTCCTAACTCCAGATCCTGCACTTTACTCACCATGCTTCCCTGCCCATGTTCCCAAGCTACCTAAGAGGTTGTGGTGTCGCTGAAGCCAACAAAGACAGAAGAGCGTGAATGCATAATAAATGTTGCAGAAAGGCTGAAGACTAGGAAAGACCTTCGGACTGGATGGTTAAGTTGGATGACCTCCAAGAAGGCAATTTCAATAGAGGGGTGATGGTTTCAGCAGAAGACCGATTACAAGAGCTTGTGCAGACAATGGGGGGGCCAGGAAGTGAAAGCACTGGTGAAAGCACAGATAAATTGTTCCAAGAACTTAATAAAGGGGAGAGGAGTTATGAGCTGATGGGGAGGTGAGGTCAAGGTCTTTGAGACTGAGGAGACTAGAGCATGTTTGTGGGCAGATGTTAAGCAACTAGACTGAGAGACTGAAAATGCATGAGAGTTATATAACCTGTTTCAAACTGCTTACTCTCTCGGGAGGGGGAAGGGAGGTAAGGCAGGAAGAGAGAAAATCTGGAACTCAAAATTTTAAAAAAATGAATGTTAAAACTGTCTTTATATAACTTGGGAAAAAAATAAAATATCTTTTTAAAAAGAGAAAAAAGGAAATGCTCAAGAGAGTCAAAGTCAGCAAAATCAAAGTCAGTGGGGGCAGGGGGATTAACCTTTGTGATGAATAGGCTGCCTCTTCTTTTGTGACCATAGGGGAGTCACCACAGAGAACTGCTGCTGATTTTGTCACCATTGAGAGTGAATGATGACGCTGCGGATTGAAGAGAAAATTGGACATTGTGAAGACTGGAAGAGAAGAATTTGTATTAAAATAAATAGCCAGAAAAAGAATTGAAATCAGCCTTTGGGGTTAGGTGAAAAAGACTGATTTTCCTAAGAATATTTTTTCATGCCTGTTGTATTTTTTCTTACATAATATTTTATTTTTTTCCCAATTACATGTTAAAATAATTTTTAAAAAAATTTGTGGGGGTTTTTTTGAGTTCTAAATTTTATCCTTCTCTTTCTTTCCTTCCCTTGTGGTCTGCTATTTATTTCAAGTGTTTCATGAGCCTCAGCTGTAGTGACACTGACCTTCTGCAACTGAACTTGCTTAAGCCAAATTCTTGGGTAAGCATGACTGTAGGATTTCTTTGCTCCTGTTTTGGGCTTATCAAGCATTGCTAGAGAAAGTGGATAGAGTGCTGGGCCTGAAATCAAGAGGAGCTGAATTCAAATCTGGCCTCAGACACTTAGTTGTGTGATTGTAGGCAATTCATGTAAAACATTTCCATATTAGTCATTTTGTATGAGATGCACGTCTGTAGTATTTAAAGGCTTACAACATAGTTTCCTCCCAATACCCCTATGAGATAGGTAGTGAAATTATGCTCATCCATGTTTAACAGAGAGAACAGAGGCAAAGAGAAGCTGAACAACTAAACTAGTTACTTAACCAGAAGCTAAGGGACTTAAGTTCCCCTTAGGAAGGCCTCCATCTTTCCAGTAAAGTAGGAGACTAGAACAGGGGTGGGGAACTTGCAGCCTCAAGGCCACATATGACCCTCTAGGTCCTGGCCTTAAGTTTGGAGGCAAATAGGTGCCCTCAAGGACCTAGAGGGTCACATGTGGCCTCCAGACTCCAGGTTCCCCACTCCTGTACTAGATCATCTGTTCTACATATGGGGGTTAGGAACAGGGCTTGGGAAGGAGGGGAAAGTTGGAAACAGTGGCTCTGAAAAGGAGGGAAGAATGAGTTAGTAGAGGAGAAATATCATCAAGCAATTGTAAGCTAAGGATTGCTAGCTAACAGGAGCCAGGCACTGTCCTAGAAGCTTTACAACTGTTACCTCATTTGACCTTCATAACAACCTTGAGAGATAATTGCTGTTATCCTCATTTTGCAGTTGAAGAAACTGAGGCAGAGAGAGGTTCTGTGACTTGCCTACCATCACACTAAGTGTCTGAGACTAGATGTAAATTTAGGTTTTCTTGATTCCAGCCCAGCACCCTCTCCATTTTCTGTAGCAATGCTTGATGACCCAAGAGCAGGAGCAAAGAAATCAGATGGTCCTGTTACTCAAGAATTTGGCTTGAGCAAGTCCAGAGTGGTCAAAGGTCAGAGTCACTACGGGGAGGCTCATGAAATACTTGAATTGGAAGACCACAAGGTCGAGGCTGGGTACACAAGCAAGTCAAATCAGAGTGGAGGAGACAAATTGCAAGAGTGGCCACATCCATATTCAGTGGTTCTGAGAAGGCTGGAGAGGTGAAAGAAGAGGAAGTGACGGTGGGAGAGTGAAGTTTTGAAATTCAAGATTTTAGAGATTGGTGCAGTTCAGGGACAGTAGTTGGAGTTGAAGCTGGATAGAAGAGAAGGTCATGGGAATAGAGAAGGCTGAGGAATTGGGTGGTTAAATTGTTGGGGAGGTTTTCCACAGATGTGAGTGCCCACGGAACAGTGAGTGGGTCAGTTTGGTTGAAGACAAAGGTTCTTGTGTAGGGACATTGCAGTTGTCAAGTTTGGAGAGAAAGGTATGCATCAAATCATGGAATACTTTGAATTTCAGGTTCAAGGTTTTGGAAAATACACTGTAGGAAATGGGAAGCCCTCGAAGACTTCGGAGCATAGGGATGATGAGGACCTATTGCTATTTCAGGAAAGCAGAACTCGAGCTGTGGCACAGCGTGGACTCAAGTGTTGCGCTTGAGATTAGAAAGACCCCGGTTCAAAACCTACTTCTAATATTTATTAGCTAAGTGACTGTGGGCAAGTCATTTAGTAATACTAAGTGGGATTCATGTAGTACTTTAAATTTTGCAAAGGAAGTTTTTTACTCACACTATCTCATTAGAACCTGTGGATGCTAGGTGGTGCCCACAGCTGTAACTATTCCCACTTTACCGATGAGAAAGGATTCAGACAGATTAAGGGACTTGTCCATGTCTATAGAACTAGCACGAGCCAGAGCTAAGATTTGATTCCACTTCTCTCACTCCAGGTCCACACTTCTATCCACTGTGCTCGGCTTCTATGAGCCTGTTTTGTCATCTGTAAAATGTGAGATCTTTGTGAGGATCAAGTGAGATAATGTATACAAGACATTTTGCCTACTTTAAAGTACAAAAGAAGTGTGGTCTCTTGTTATTATCTGCTAAGTCACAGAAGGGTTGTGACTGATGACATCAGAAGCCTTCCTAGTATTTGCTTATTCCAGCTGCAATAAGTAAGAAGAATTGGAAACAAGCCGAAGGGAGGAGAAGGAAGAAACCAGGGCAGGCATCATGTCATGAGAGCCTGGACTAGGGCGACAGTAAAAATGGAAAGAAAGCAATAGATGCAGAGTATATAATGAATGAAGAACTATCAAGTTTGGTGCCTAGCTAGATGGAGAAGAAGGGGGAGAGGAAAGAGCCAAGGATGGCTGAAATCTGGAATCTGGAGCAGGGGTAGGGTGGGGTGGCAAGGAAAAGAAAATACTATTATCTGAAATGAGTGCATTTGTGGAAAGTGGATCTAAGGAAAATAACAACAACTTACACTTCAAGGTTTGCAACGTGATTTACAATATGATTTATTTGATCTTAACAGCAGCCCTGTGAGGTGGTGCTATCAGTATCTCCATTTTACAGACATGGTTATTGTGGCATTGTGTTTGTCCTTTCTTCTCGAACATGACCATGATGTCAAGATGAAGACATGACTTACGCTTGACTTTGATTTGAATGAGGGACGGCTGGGCAAGGTCACCAGCCTCACTTCTCCTCCAGGGCCATCTGGGAGGCAGTGGCCTGATCCACCCCTCCCTTCCCCTCTTCTCTCTTCTCTGTCCTTGCCCAGGATTTCCTACCCAGTGGAAGGCACACTTACATAGCAAAGAGATGCTTTTTTGCTTTGGGTTTACTGGCTCGATTTCTTGCTCAAAGACCAAGCCTTATGCCCAATTCACTTTGGAGTTCATAGACTCCATGGACAACAGGTCCCTGCCCACCTAGCACCGAGTGAAAGTAAATCCTAAATGTAACTTTGTCTTTTACCCAGGAACCCTGAGGGTCTTCCCCTCCCAGTTGGCCTTGCTTTATTAAGAAGGAGTAACTACTTAAAGAGGCCTATTCACTGAAAGGGACAATCTGATAAGACCTTAGCCTAAAGGGTCACATATTACAAACATGAAAACTGAGATGGATTGAGGTTGTGACTTGCCTAGTGTCACACAGTTATTAAGTGTCTGAGGCTAGATTGGAATTCACATCTTCCTGACTGCAGGTCTAGTCCTCTATTTGATGGGGTACAGACTCTGGGAAGCCCCTCGAATTCTCCTTGAATCTTCCCACTTAATCTGGCCTTTCATACCCAAATCTGTTATCCTTAACCTAGCCTGGCCCTCCATTATCTGTTACCTCAGGATTGCCCCACCTGCTTCCCATCCCAGTTCTCCATTGTCTGATACCTCCCTACTACCTCCAGTTGTTTCCCACCCTTGATTACATCACTAGTTACCCCAGTCCCATCAAATGTAGACCACTCCCAGATCTCTCCCACAGTCTCCCGGAGTGTTTTAAGTTCTATCTCGTCTTTATGAAAGCGCTCTGATTTAATCCAGCTCTGACTTGCTTAGCTGAGATTCTATCTGGCCTGCGGGTCAATATAAACATCACAAATGGTTAGACTTAAGAGTCAACTCAATATGGTGAATTTTTAATAAATTTTGTTTTACTTTAGCTGAAAGAAGGCTTGAGTCGAATTAATTAGGCAGGATCCAGAGCATTGGTATTTTGGGGTCCTGAGCACCCCAAATCTCAACATTATGGTTCTCTGACCTCATCACATTCACTCATCCTGCTCTTTGTCTAGGAGAAATGCTACGACCTGTTCTAAACTTCCCACATTTATATATATATATGCAGCCTTGCATTTAGTCATCAAATAACAGACACACCCTTTTCCGTTGGAGGTCAATAGAAAGTAAATAACTACTCAGTCCTATAAATATACTCTATTTACCTATTTTACTCTTTTTCATATTTCTCCTCTATAGTTGTTTATGAGACATTCACTTTTTTTCTTAAACATTTTCCCCCTATTCAATTACTGAGTTAGAACTTAATTCTAACAAGGTTTTAATGTCTAGCAGTTATTGGTGATTTCTAAAGGTATAGAAGGTTCTGCTGGGTGGTCAGACTCTTACTAGCTGTGTGATCCTGGGCAAGTCACTTACACTCTTTGTCTAAATTTCCTTGTCTGTAAAATGAGCTGGAGAAGGAAATGGCAAACCACTTCAGTATCTTTGCCAAGAAAACCCCAAGCGGGGTCACAAAGAGTCAGATATGACTGAACAATAAAGATAAGGAAAAAGCACCAAATATTCATGTTAGGAGTACTTAATGATATTACAAAAACTCACAAATATTTATGTGGTGCTGTAAGGTTTACGAAGTACAACACTCTGAGGTGGGTAGTTTTGTATAATTCCTACTATGTGCCAGGCACCCTATATATTAAGTGTTTTTAACAAATATCTTATTTTATCATCACAAAAACCCTGCTAGTTATGTATTATTCTTACTCCCATTTTATAATTGAAGAAACTGGGGCAAATAAAGTTGAGTGACTTGCCCAGAAATACACAACTATTAAGTGTTTAAGGCTGCATTTGAACTTAGATCATCCTGATTCCAGGTTCAGTGCTCTACGTATTCCACTACTTGGATACCCCATTTCCATATCGTAGAAATCAATAGGAAAAAAAATAGAATTATTTATAAAGAATTTGTTTAAAAAAAATTCTCAAAAATGTCCATTTGCTTAAGTGAAGACTGCCCTTAGCCACACACATAAAAGTTTTAAAACTTACATCTTAAATTCTAGCTTAAAAAAATGTTCATTATGTGGCATAAACTGAATCACTTTAGAATGAATTTTAACCTGTCAAAGAATTTGCTTTTTAGTAGCATTATATAAATCGATAAAAATGGCACGGTACTCATTCTCTATTTAGAAGAAATGCCAGCAAACTATGGATTTACTTTACACAGAGCATAAAAACAAAACAGCAGAAAGTATCTGAAACATTTCCTTGTTTGAGAAAAACAGACTTGCAATCACCTGACACATCTATACCTGATATCTGAGTAATTTTTGACTGATGCACTTCTTGGAGTCAGATTTTTACAACATGACCCAAGAAGTATATACACGTAAATATATACAGCCTTGCATTTGGTCATAAAATAACAGACACACCTTTTTAAATGTTGGTCAATAGAACGTAAATAACTACTCAGTTTGACAGTTCTATAAACATACTCTATTTTCCTCTTTAGTATATTTCTCCTCCATATTTGTTTACAAGATATTCACTTTTCTTCTTAAGAAACTTTTCCCCTGGTAGGCAGTATTTAGTAACAGTATTTCTAAATCTCTGGTTGCTTGCTAAGGACATTTGAGAAGCTTAAATGACTCTTGGTAAAATTCTGTTCGTTAAAAATAAATAGCGGAATTAACGGTTAGAGTTCCTTAACCATTCTTAACCAACATTCTTAAAGAGATTGCTACTGTTTGTAGCAATTGTAGAGAGACGATTATTCTCTGATCAAGCATGGGCTGGAGGTCACTAATATCAGAGCATTATCATTGCTTTATCACCATTACCAATCACTCAATTGATCAACCAACAAGCATTTATACAGCACTTCCTATGTGTCATGGATTATGCCAAATGTGGGAGTACAAAGAATGGAAAAAATAGTTTCTACCCTTAAAGACCTTAAATTCTAATGGACTAAAATTTAATTATAAAATATCTCAAAATGGGATGCTCCAATAAACTAAAATTCAGCAAGAAAAAAAAGTCCCTGCAGTATTCAATGTAAAGGCATAACTAACGGCACTTAATATTAAATGAAATGAGTCAGGGTTAGCCTAAGGCATCATTGTGAATCAGGCAAAGTTTGTCTTTGGGACTCTATCCTTCTTGCCGTTCCCATCCTCCCTTGCCTTTCACTCCCTTTCATGTAAGTTTTTCGAAGCACACAGTCCTGGTGTCCTCATGCTTCTTCCTTGGTACCTATGACAACCCCCTCCTACTCTGGATTTTTCCTGATTTTTCTTATTCATTCCCGGTCCTGTGTCCCACTCTTCAGGACCTTGAGAGGAGGTGAATAGAGGGCTTTAAAGGTGAGGCAGAAGAGTTTGGACCTGACACACCAGGCCATAGGGAGAATTCATAAATTTTTTCCCTAAATAGTGATGTCACAATATTTTCTCTTTGGGGAAAATCAGTGTGGTAAAACTTGAAAAAATCCTTTCTGAGAACCTCTATTAGTATAAAAGGTTTGTTTACATTTCCCTATCCTTTTAAGTGAAATTATACTTCATTTAAAATTAATATCATCATCAGAACTTTTAAACATTTTTAGATACCTTGAAAAAAACCTGGTAATACTTATACCTTCAAATATGTGTTTGCCATTGGCTTCTCATTGATCCCTTTCCACTGATCATCTTTAGCCTTTGCCTCCTTGATGTCAACAAAGAAACCAGTAACAGGAGTGCGACCAGAATGGATTGGGTGCTTCCATTGGAGGACCAGGGAGGTTTTTCTGACTTCACTATACTTTAGACCTTGAGGTGGTCCTAGAGAAACCAAGAAATGAATGCTTTGAGTACAGAGAAGAAAGATTAAATATGTACACAGTCTTAAAACCACATGCTTAAAACTAGTATTTATAGGAAAAATTCATATTTCTAAGTGTATCAGCCTCATTTTGATGTCTCCTCCTGACAAAAACTCTGATATGAATTGTTAAGCTCCCCTTTATTGAGGCTATGAAACTAGGGTACCAGAAAGTTGTGTCTTGCTTGAGTTGACATGGTAGACCAACATGAGTCTATTCTCTGGGGAATTTTTGGTTCCTTGGCTAGAAAAGTTCTCTTGCCAGAAAAATTAAATTTGTTTGTACTGGCTAATCACATCTTAAATGCAAACTGAGACTTCCCCCAAATCCCAAATAATAATAAGAAAACAACTCCCTGGACTGGTCCATGAAGAGTGGTGGTTTAAAATGGGAAACACGATTTTATAAGTATTCTGTTTACACAAAGGCAAAAAATATGCTGGAAAAAAATGACCCTCTGTTGAGGTAAGTATAGTTCCTTCAAAAAGCCACAGCAAGGGCATCCTTCTCAGTAGAATGTCACCAAATGGGCCTTTTCTCTCATCTCTCCATGATTCGATTTCCGGATCCATGTATTTAGTATGTTTGTTCTGATTACATTCTACATGGTTATTGAGAGGACCTGAATTCAAATCCTAGTTTGCCCCTTCCTATCTGGTGAACCTTGGGCAAGTTGCTTGATTTCTCTGGGACGCAGTTTCCTTATATAAAATAACAATGCTAGGCTAGAATGCTAGCCTTTTGATATACCTTCCAAATCTAAATCTATGATCGTGTGAGTCAGAAACCCAGGTGAATCCTAGCTCTGATATTCACTAACTCCAAGACCCTAAGCAAATCATTTAATTCAGTTCCATTCAATGCAATAAACATTTGTTAAGTGCTTATCATGTGCCACGTTTCCTCACTAGTTAATATTTACAATCTATTTCCATTTTTTGCTTTAAGAAAAGTGCTCTGAAAACCTCAAATCTCTGTTTTTAGCGTCATTTTTACCTTATTAGACAATTATTTCTGTTGCACCAATCAAATCAAATTATAATGATGTGTATTAGCCTTGAAGGGAATTACAAATGAAAGGCCAACCCATTCAGTGTCATGGTGTTTCTCAATCGTATAACAGCTCATGTTGCCAAGCCCTTTACAGTTTATAAAACACATTTCTAACAACCACCTGATGAGTAAGATAGTAGCAGTGTTATCATCCTGGTCTTTTTAAATGAAGAAACAGAGGGTAAGAAAAGTGATGTAATTGGCCCTGAGTTACATGGTTAATCAGTGTCAGAGCCTGGGCTCAGACTCATGACTTCTGACTCAAAGTCCAGAAGGATTTTCACACTATGCTGTCTCCAACATTTCTCTACTCTTAACTACAAACATGAGTCATCCTAGCACACACAGGGACAGACAGACAGACAGACACACACACACACCCACACCCACACACACACACACCACCTCATTCCTGAGGTTATTGTCTCTGTCCTCTGTTTTTGTCACCAATGAAGAAACAGGAAGTTGAAGTGGTAATGTGGTGTTGGAGAAAAAACACCAGCTGGGAACTTGGAAGACCTGGGTTCCAGACTAGTGTCTGTATCTGTGACTTTGGGCAAGTCATGACTCTTTAAGTTTCTTAATCTAGAAAATGAGAAGTTGCATTGGATGATCACTGAAGTGCCTTCCAGAGAAGAGAAGCTGTTCTCTGTGACTATGATATGCTGAACCAAAGCAGGAATGGATAGGAGGGAGCAGGAGAATTTTCTTTCCTCCCTGTGTTACAGCATTTGTCCTACTGCTTCCTTCGCCTACTCTCTTTATCCCTTTGGCCATATATGAGTTCTAGGATTTTCCTGGTCCACCCCATTCTTTAGTTCTCTTCAGGGATATGAAGTATTTGGTGACAAATTCACTATTGCTTAATGAGCAAACAAACTCCTCAGTTCAAGGTCATCTCTATGCACAACAAGAGCACCTCCCTCTGAAAGTCATTCTAGGAGGCAACTTCAGAAGTATCAACTCAGGTTATAGAAAGGGCAAAGAAAGGTGAGCATGTTCTCTTGCTTCCTGAGTGTTTACTGATAGAAGTTGGTTTCCCCTTGAGTTTCTTTTGTCCCCCTTTCTTTACTCTGCTTAAATTAATGATGAAACGTTGAGCTGGGCTACAAATTCACTCCTGGCTACTAGATTAGATGCATTTATAGAGGAAACTAAACATGTAAAGAATCTTATATATATATATATATATATATGTATATATATATATATATATATATAGATATAGATATAGATATAGATATATAGATATAGATATATAGATATAGATATAGATATATATAGATATAGATATATATTTTTTTTTTACCTGGCACAGCAATCGTCCATTCCTCACATTTAAAGGATGCACTAGCTTGAGAGGGAGTCCCCACCCCAGCAATGTTCACTGCAGCCACTTGGAACTGATAGACCATGTTTTCTTTCAAGTCGCTTATCTGCAAGGATAAGAAAATGATAGGTCTTGAGTTTTTGTGGTTTAGAACTTCCATTTGCTTATGGTGATAATGAACTGTGTAATCCTAGGCAAATCACTTAATTTCTAAGCCTCAGTTCCCTCAGCTGTAAAATGGGGATAAGGAGAGTATCTCCCACACAAAGTTGTTGTGAAGACCAAATCAGATCATATGGATACAGCACTTTGCCGCCCCTTAAGGGTTATGTAAATATGAGTTATGATGATGATGATGCTTCTTACCTAAGCGTAACGATAAGAAGAACGAACATTTACAAAGCACCTACCGTGGGCCAGGCACTCTGCTAAGCACTTTACAACTATCTAATTTGAATCTCATAATAACCCTACAAGAGGCATGCTATTACAATCCCTGAGGCAGACAAAGGTTAAGTGACTTGCCCAGGATCACACAGGTGGTAAGTGTCTGAGGTGGTCCGAGTGGTCTCAGGTCTTTCTGACTCCAGCCCAGCATGAGCCACCTTGGTGCCTCAAAAATAGAAAGAACACTAAAGTCAGACACAGAAGACCCAAGCCAGAGTCTTCAGGGTTGCTGAGAAAATGAGATCATGTGTGAGAAGGCACTTTGGAAAGAAAAATGCTAAAAATAGACCAGTTATCAGAAAAGCCATGTAACATTAGGCACCTTGGACATAAAACAAATGCTTAATAAATGGTACATACTTAAGTGTTTTTGATGATAGTGAAAGAAATACTTAATTTTAAGAGGTCCAGCTGCTTATGACATCCCTGAAAGCAACACATGCACATCTGTGCTTTCAGTCCTCATCAGATTCAAATGCTCTGGAAAGCAGTAAGTTTATCTTGTGCAGGCAGTAAATGGGGGATAAGGGATAGCATATTCTAAATTAAATAAAGAAGATTTCAATGATCTCATCTATAAAATGAAGGGGCTGACTCAGTCATCTTCAAAGTACTTTTTAGTGTTAATAGTTTAAAACACTACGATTCCCATCCCACTTACCTACTCAAATAGCTAAAAGCAAACATTCTCAGTTTATTGGATCAGAGGATCTTAGATTTAGAGCTGAAGAGACTTTAGAAGACATCAGATTCAATCTCCTTATTTACAGATAAGGAAACTGAGACCCAGAGAGCTTGAGGTCACATAAATAGTAAGTGTCAGAGCCAGTATTCAGACTCAAATATTCTGACTTTAAATGCTGTCTTCATTTGAATAATGAGTAATATAAGCAATATTACACTGGTCAGTCATATTGGACTTTACATATACATGGGAAAACAAGACATAGAAGTGATGAAATCCTGTGTCCTGGTATGTCCTGGTATGGAAGGACGTAACTAAACAATTTTAGTTGACTGCAGCCTTTATTCTACAGGCCTCAAAACAAGTATGGGTGAAAGGGAGGAGAGAAACCACAAATGAAGGCAATAAATTGCTCACTTGAGACAAGATAGATTCATTCAGGCTGTTAAAATGAAATACTAGAACCAAATTCCAAAAATATATTCTTAATATATGAAAGAAATATCCTCTCTCAAAAGAAAGCAGTAGTCTTTCCCTGCAGCAAAGGAAAAAGGAATCATTCTCCTCATCCTACAGAAATAAAGTGACCTGGTATGACATCATTCCTTCTCTTCATTTCCCTGGACATATAATTTACCAAGAGTCAATGACTTAAGAAGGAAGAGACAGCTAAGTGGCTCCAGATGTTGACTGAGTTACATAATCAGCAATCTTGCCCTCTGGGGAAGGGCACAGCCATACTCAATAATAAGTAGGGGTATTGGCTTGGTTTGTTTGGTTTGGTTTACCTGTTTTACTTCTTAATGGGAGGGTTGAATGGGAAAGGGAGGAGTATAATGGTAAGGGAATTGAAGATCTTCCCTGCCCCTTAATAGGCCCATGTGACCTGTTTTGAACTTTGGCTCAGCCCATAGCCTGAGTCACATGGAGCTGATGGTAGGAGGAGCTTGCTGAATGGGTCAAGCATGAAGAGAGAGTTAGGTGGAGCTGAGAGAGAGCAGGCAGAGCAGAGCAACTAGTCTGAGTGAGACAGAGAGTGATTTTGCCTAAGGGAGTTTGTTTGTGGGCTGATGGAGGAAAGGCTTGGAGATGGTTCCCTTCACTGAGAATGTGTTTGTTACTATGATGGATTTGACTTTATGATATCTGAATAAATATCTTGGTTTCATCTTTGAGAAAGAGAGTTTATATTTTGCGAATATACCCTGGAAATACATATGCATATCCATAGCGACTGCTGTGGTTATCACATTGGTGTTACAAGGAGAGATCAGGGAATCACTGTGGCATAAGAAACCAATTATCATTGAAACTTTAAAAAATAATAAAATTAAAGATAGTAAGACTCTTTTCATGGTAGGGATGTACATCTTAACCTTTCACAGAATCACAGAATTTTAGGGCTGGAAGGGACCCCTGTAACCAACTAGCCTAGTCTACAACCTAAAAATCTGTATCTCTAATACAAAATACAGGTCATTCAGACTGTGTTTGAAAACATCCAGAGAAAAGGAAACCACTACGTTCTAAGGCAACTTAGTCTACTTTTGAATAGCACTGATTATTGAGAAGTTTTACCTTATATTAAGTCTAAATTTGTCTTACAAATATTTAAAGCAGTTATCATAACCCCTGGGTCCTCTCAAGGGTTAAACTTCCCCAGTTCCTTCAACACATCCTTATATGGTATGAACTCAAGAACCTTCACCACTCTGGTTTCTCTGCGGACACTCTCCAGTTTTCTCCCAGAAAAGAGAATCTCAAAGTGAGAGGAAGAGAAAAACTCTTCTTTGCTCTCTATCCAAGAAAATTTATAGCTAGCATCCTTAGGAAACTGGGAGAGACTAGACTTCCATGAGATTAGGGATCCCCATCAATATTTTGAAAACCAGGAAGCAGATATTAATTTGTGCCTTATGCATACAATTCACAATGGATGATCTAATTAATTTAACCTTTTATGTGTAAGTGTGTAAGAGAAAGTCAGAAAATAAAAATAATCCCTGAATTTCCAAAACACTTCTATTAGATTTGGTACATTCCATACCATTCCTTCCAATCATACTACAATACAAGCTCTGGGCAATAATCCAAGGTTAGGAAACGTACTGGATCATTAAAGTATTGGGTAACTCTTATGACTAACCCTTAGTAAGATAATATAAGATTGCCTTTCTTACCTTGTATGCTTGGTCACTGACAGCCTTAATGTTGGCCTCCTTCCATTTGCCAGGTACTCCACCAATAACCTCACGATAGTTCACATAATAGCCAGTAATTTCAGCTCCACCAGTCTTTTCTGGTTGCTTCCATCCAAGAACCATTGAGTCGTGGAAACTCTCAAGACAAGTGATGTCATAGGGTGGAGATGGTGTAGCTGTTGCAAGATGAATGCCATATAAGTGGCCAGAAATCAGTTCATTAGTCTATGGATATTGTATTTATTTAATTGGTGTTCATAAAGACAATCAAACTGGTAATATGAATTATAAAATGTGATACATAAAAAAATCATTTTTTTTGTTTAGTTTCCAGAAATCAAGCTGACACAATAGAAAATATGTGTTGTAATTAATTCTCAAAAGAGAAAAATCACTATTTTTTTCCCCTCAATTCTCCATCCCCAGGCTTATTATTTTTTTTCTGTTTTCATCTTTGTTAGCAATCAAACAATAGGAAATAAAAGCCACTTTTTACCTCTAGTTACTTGTTTGGGTGTTCTTGTATTTTCAAATGCCTCTTATTTTACCATTCCATCATACTTACCTTAATGAAAGGCAGACAGCAGGGCAAGTAGAGGATAACTGATACTGGAGCTTAGTTAAATTCTCATCAATAATGTTTCCCCCTCTTCATGGGAAGAAACATTTTTTATACAAATATAATCACTATAATTTCTCTCTGGTATATAGTGCTTCTTATAAAGGCAGCTAGGTGGTACAGTGGATAGAAGGCTGGACCTGTAGTCAGGAAGACCTGAGTTCAAATCTGTTCTTGTATACTTACTGTGTGGCCCTGGACATGTCATTTAACCATTGCCTGCCTCAGTTTCCCCAGCTGTAAAATGGGGTTAATACTAGCATCTACCTCCCAGGGTTGGCATGAGGATCAGAATGAGTTAATAATTATAAAGTACTTTTGCAAACCTTAAAATGCTATATAAATATAGCGATTATAGTCTATCATAGTGGCGGATCATTTTTAAATGATTCCCATGATACTATTCAACTGCTGAAGATGCTTAATGTCAAACTTGAATAAAATTCAGATGGTATTTTAAGTCTTCCCTGACTTAGAGTGCCCTTCCTCATTAACTTATCAGTCAGTCATTGAAAATGTAATTTTAGATGATGGTACTTCAGGAAAAATCATCTAGATATGAAGGATAATTTCCTTCATATTTAAAAGGATTATGGAAAGTGCCCCCAACAAAAGCCTTATTCTGAATTCTAGAAGACTGTAGCAGCAAAGTCCTAGTTCTTTCAGATTCTACAATATGGGGAAAGTTTTCAGTATACATCTAGCATCTGCAGTATGTCTATGGTGCAAAGACCTGCCCATTGAAGTACACAGAGGGATATCACCAGTAAGGTACTGATTTGGCTGACATAACCCATGAAATTAATAAGAGCACTATAGTCATCATTCCTCCATGATATGTCCCCTTCCACTTCTGCAGTGACAATGGTAAAGTAGCAGAAAATGGGATAGAAGGTCTTTAGCACCATATAGTTCATCTACTCTCTATAAAGAGTCATCTAGCTATTGGTACTCTTAACATGTGATCTCTGTACAGGAACCCACAAGCTGACACCCTACTGAAGAAACTGAATCAAATCTGAAAAACACAGTGGTACCTCCCCAAATATTCAAAGAACAAGATGGAAGCCTCCATTGAGTAGAAGTGGATGGATCCTCTATGGGGGACTTATGGGAAGACATGAACAAGAAGTGCACAAGATAGTTTTCAGAGGAAGAAATTAAAGTTATCTATAGTCCTATGAAAAAATACTCTAAATCACTATTGATTAGAGAGATGCAAATCAAAACAACTCTGAGATACCATATCACACCTATCAGATTGGCTAACATGAAAAACAGAAAGATGATAAATGTTGGAGAGGATGTGGGAGAGTTGGAACACTAATTCATTGTTGCTGGAGCTGGGAGCCGATCCAATCATTCTGGAGAGAAATTTGGAATTATGTCCAAAGGGCTACAAAAATGTGCATACCCTTTGATGCAGCAACATTGCTTCCAGAGCTGTATTCCTAAGAGATCATAAAAATGAGAAAGGGTGCCACATGTACCAAGTATTTATAGCAGCTCTCTTTGTGGTGGCCAAGAAGTGGAAATCAAGGGGATGTCCATCAACCAGGGAATGACTGAACAAGTTGTGGTATATGAATGTAATGGAACACAATTGTGCTATAAGAAGTGACGAACAGGAAGACTTCAGAGAGACCTGGAAGGGCTTATATGAACTGATACTGAGTGAAAGAAGCAGAATCAGGAGAACTTCGTACACAGCAACAACCACAGTGTGTGAAGAATTTTTATGGTAGACTTAGCCCTTCACAGCAATGCAAAGACCTAAAAAATTCCCAGTGGACTTGAGGCAAAATGCCTTCCACAGCCAGAGAAAGAACTATGGAATTGGATCTCATAATGAAGCAGACCATTGTCTTTTGTGTTATGTTTTGTTTTGTTTTCATGGTTTCTCCTGTTCATTTTAATTCTTCTATTCAACGTGATTAAGGTGAAAATATTTAATAAGAATATATATGTGGAACCTATATAAGACTGCATGCTGTCTCAGGGAGGGAGGTGGAGGGAGGGGGAAAAATCTAAAATATATGAAAGAAATTGTAGAAAACTGAAAACAAATAAATTGATTTTTTTTTTTTAAAGGAGTATCTTCACTGAAAACATCACAGAGTAGAGAAGGTAGAGGAGCAGGTCCATTTGAATAAAACTTTCTGTAGTCTGGGTAACTTTTGCCTAGCTAAACACCATATACTATTAAAATTTCCACTTTCAAGTACTATAAATAAGCCAGTAGGATAATAACCAACTATTATTGCACTGAGATTTCAATTATTGAAAGACAGACTATCATACAATGGGAAAATAAATTAGTTAAATGGGAAAATAGTCTTATTTAGCCGTCTTTCTTGGTAGCTTTCCAGATTCTCAGCTTACTCTTCCAAATTTAATACTGGAAAATGTCATATCATGTCTTTTACATGATATAACAGCACAACTGACTTTTAACTGAAGTATAGGGTGAAAATCTGTGCATCAGTCATCAAAAGAAAATACCTAGGATGACAGCAAAACTTAATCTCATGTAATTTTTCCTTTGTGAACACTTTTTCTTAAACAATTAATGAAAATGTTATATAAGAACTCTGTGGGCCATGAATGACAGTGAAGTCATGTCCATTATGATTCCACAGAATGTAAAATTCTTGAGGAGAGTTATTGTTTTGATTTTGTCTCTTTGTACTCTAGTGCCTAGTGCAGTGATTGGCAGATAGTAGATATTTAATAAATGCTTATTGAGTGAATGACTTTAATACAAATAAAGTTACCAAAGATGTTTCAAAGCTCACCAAATATTGGAGAAAGAATTTGTTGACCTCAATACCCAGTGATATTAAATATTCTACTGTTAATAAATGTAATGCATAATGTACAAGTGAAGGAAATATATGAAATGGCTTTCATAACCCATGCATAAATGTGCTCTATATGGAGACCAAAAGACAGATACCCATCAGCCCAGGAGAAGAAATTCAACATTGATGAAAATGACAAATGGTTATGACTTGAACAATGAGATGAATACATTGATGGAGACCATTGATGGATGGAGACTGGTGGAATGACTTGACTTTACAGACTCTCACCTATGGCCTTCTTCTTTTTCCCTTTTTCCAAAGTTGCAGGGGCTTCAGGGTTAGACTTACTTTTCCCCTGGTCAGCTACTTTCTCAGGTTTTGCCAATGGCGTTTGATCCTCCTGAACTGTTTCACTTACTTCTTTTACTTCTGGTTTCCCCTTAGCAGCTTCCTTCTTCAACGCCGGAGCAGGTGCCTGCTTATCCTGAACTCTTTCACTTACTTTACTGCTTTCTGTTTTGTCCAGTCTATCAGAGCTACTGGGTGGTGTGTATTGGTTAAATTTATCACTGCTATCAAGCAAAGCAGCTTTCTTAAAGGTTGGCCGGGAGGCTTCATGCATGCCTCCCTTGTGGTCGGTTAGTCCACCAGGTTTATCATTCAGTTCAGGCAACACAACTTGAGACACTCCTCCCCCTACAAATGCCAGAAAACAACAGAAAACACTTTGAACCAGAAAAGGTTATGGATCTGTCATTATTTAACAGACCAAAAAAAGAACATAAACAACGGCCAGAGACAGAACAGGAGGAATCTCGTTATTACAGAAATCAGAATACATTTGGGTTGGCAAGAGATATGAATGCCATATCTCATACACTTTACACCAAAGAATATTCTACCATCTCTATTAACCAAGCAAGTGAAGAAATACAGAGAGAACTACAGACAGAACATGAACAATTTTGATTTTCCAAAAACCAAACTGCTTTTCAAAATATGCAAAACATGTCTCATACGTTACACACAAGAAAACATTTAATTTTCTCCATTATTCAATGGAATGAAGAAATGAATGTCAAGAGCATAATAGACAGAACGTAAGCAGTACTGTGTTATGGATGTTAGAATTTACATACATCAACAAGGATGAACCTCTCAACCTTAATGGGTTCTGAAAAATGTAGTCTTGGGAGCTCCGTGAAGGTCATTGGTATTAAATAGGGTACAGGGGATGGGAACTGAACCTGTAATTTCACTGATATAAGGCACTCCCAGAAGAAGAAATTCTCTTTACCAATATGGCTGGCACTCTCTCTGCAACTTCAAGTCTTTGAGATTTGTCTATAGCACTGAAATAGTCAATGAAGTGCTCAGGATCACACAGCAGAGGCCAGATCTTTAAAAATTATACCATGCTGTCCATGACAATTAAATAATATTCCAAATATCTAATATTGAGTTAGGTGGTATAGTGGACAAAGCATAGCAATTAGAGTCAAAAAGACCTGTGTTTAAATCCTGCCTGAGACACTTACTAGCTGCATAAGGTCACTATCTGTGACCTTATGAGGGGCAAATGAGACAACATGTAAAGTATTTTACAGACCTTCAAATGCTATAGAAATGTAGCCATTATTCTTAATATACTAACTAATAGATTAAGAACCAATAAATATTTTGGTATAGCACTAGAGTATCCATTTTATATTCCTTTCATCTTTGTAAAAATATATATAAGATTGGAGGTACATTTGGATAAGATTAGAATGAAGAAAGCAAACTAATGAGTGTCAGTAAGCAGGTATTTTAGTTGCTTTAGACTAGAAATACAGGTGGAGATGAAACAGGAATGAGCCAGCAGCTTTATATGACATGCACGGAGTTTTAGAGGAATCAGTGGAGATAACAGGAGGTGAAATCAGTAGCATGGAACAGGATGTATAGTGATAGTAGTAGGACCAGGGATGGAAACAGACCAGGATCTTGTGATGATGAAGTGATACTTTTAGGCAGCAGGATGATGTGTATTATGGATGATATACCATATCATGGAGTCTGACCGGCCCTCCACAGTTCCCAGGATGAGCATGAAGTTAGAATGGAGTTTCACACAAGGATTCATGAGAGACATCTGGGGAAGCTTGGACTTGTCAAGATGAAAAGGCTATAGGTACACAGAAACTGGGTAAGTGATGGAAAGTCTGCATAATGACAGCTATGAAGTGTTAGAAGTCACCTAGAGCAAAAGATCCTCTGAGGACGGTACCATTAGGCCATACAATAAGTTTTAAATAATTTCTGGAAGGGAAAATAACACCTTACTTTATTCATTAGAAATACTGAAATTCATTTTTTCCTACTGACTTAAACACAGACAGAAGACCTACCAATAGCAGCTTTCACTTCAATTGCTTCTGAATCCTGTGAATATTCACTAAGTCCAGCTGCATTCACAGCTCTGACTCGGAAAATATAACTCTGACCATTAAGAAGTCCATGGCAGATGAACCTAAAAGGAGAAGCAAAAAAAAAAAAAAAAAAAAAAAAAAAGCAGCTTTTTTTTTCCTTTTCCGCTAAGAAAACTGGTGGAGAAAAAGATGAATTATATAGTTTAATCCTTCTGATCTTGGGGAAAATGTTATTTTTTTAACCAGATTATGTTTGGGCTTGTGATGATGAGAAAACGAAGCCACTAGGTGGCTCAGTGAATACAGCACTGGGCCCTGAGTTCGAAATCTGCTCTCAGACACTTAACTCCCCATGTGACCCTGGGCAAGTCATTTAATCTCTTTTTGCCTCACTTTCCCTGTTTGTAAAATGAGGATAACAGTAATTTTTAAGCCTGGGGCTGTTGTGAGGATCACAAGAGTGCCTGGCACACAGCATGCATTATATAGAGGTTGGCTATTGTTATTGCTACTGTCCTGACTCAGTCAAAAACAGAAGGTATCAGCTGTTTGTTCATAGCTCTGAGGCACATTATCTGCTGTCTCCAGGCATCTCATGTGAAGTCCAGTCACCAGGGAAATTCCAGAAAGGCCTGAAAATATGATTTTAGAAAATGAATTCCAAAATGACAAGTTCTACTTTAAAGGGACTTCTCTTGCGCTGACATTGTCTCAACTAAAGTAGAAAAACCAAGGAAGCTCCACCAAGAACTGAAAATAAGATAGCAAAAAATGGATTTTGGAATTATAACTGTGACTTCACACTATCACTCCCTGTGACATTTAGATAAAGGAGTCGGTAATGAGCTACAAAGTCCTTGGGCAGCGTCCTATTCATCCCATTTTCATTGCATTAGTCTAGAAATAGTTATTCTATGAATCACTGTAACATTCTATTCCATCACTAAGGGCTGTCAAAGTAGAGGAAATAACAGCTGTCTGCTAATGATCATTGCTATTAAGAATATTAGGGTTGTAAAATATTTATTACAAGAACCTATAACCTAACCCTTGAGAGGCCAATGTGTCAACCTCACCAGGAATAGAATGCACCTGAAAAGGCACTGCCTGGGGTGGTCGTTTCAACGCATATAGCAAAGTTTGGGAGAAGAGAATGAAAAAATATAAAGAGGAAATAGTGCCTTAGATCCAGGCTAACATGAATTCACTGCAAAAATGTTAGTTAACAACTCTGTTTCCTAATCCAACTTATTTCTACTCTCTAATGCCTAGTGATCTGAAAAAGAACTAACCTATCGCCAAACCTGGCCCAAGGCAGAGAGAGAGAGACAGAGACAGAGGCAGAAAGACAGACAGAGACAGAGAGAGATGAAGAGAGAGACAGAGAGGGAGAGAGAGACAGAGAGATAGACAGAGACAGAGACAGAGAGAGAGGGAGAGAGAGAAAGAGGGAGAGAGGGAGAGAGAGAGAGAAGAATCAGGAGGATAATTTTGATTGAGTTGTCAAGCACTTGACATTGTGGGTACAAAAATGCATTGTTTATAACATTTCAAGGAGCCATAGTCCATTTGTAAATAATTTACAATATTTTTAATATCTTTTCTATTTCCCTTTGGATTTTTAATAAGTGTAACTATTTCACTCATTCCCCTTGTTGCGTGGGGGCAGAGCTCGGCTGTGGGATGGGAGCACCCACCAGCACCCACTAGCACCCATCAGCCCCCACCAGCACCCACTAGCACCCGCCAACGCCTGCGCTCTCCCTTCTGTTACCGTGAGCCTTTCACGGGGTTGTTGTTGCAGGGCTCCCACTGATTAGATCCGACAATACTTGACTCAATGTAGTACCCAACCAATTCTTTAGCATCTTTTGATTCCTCCCAAGTAACAACCACTGAAGTATCTGTATTCCTGCTTGGAATGATTCGGCCAGGGGCTTTGGGAATATCTGAGAAGAAGGAAAAATAGGTTATTGATTGTTTGAAATTAAGTCTGCATTTCAGAAGACAAAACAATGAAATTCTTGTCTGGTGTTGCTATAGGCATCATTTTGGATTCCGCTTCATGAGAAATATGTCAATATTACTACCTCTGGTGAGTTACACCACATCTCAAATGACTCTTAAAATCAATGATCTGAACTCAAAATTTAAAAAAAAATGAATTTTAAAAGTTTCATTCTAATTTGGAAATATTTAATGAAATAAAATATATTTAAAATTAGAAAGAAAAACAAATGCTATTTCAAAGTTGTCATACAATGCATACTTGGCTATGTACTTACCAAGTTTGTCCCCAACCACAGTAACATCAGTTGCCTCTGAGGGCTCACCAACGCCTGCTGAGTTAGAGCATCGAACTCTGAAACGGTAGGATTTCCCTTCAGCCAAATCAAACAGGGCAAAACGAGGAGACTTTACAGGAATCTCTGTGTTCACTCTCTGCCAGTTTTCTGTATCTGCCACGCACTGCATTTAGAAGAACAAAACTTTCACAAAAGGAAAGATTTCAGCTGAGATTTGAGGCCCAGGTTGGTTATGCCACATGGCTTTACCATGTCCTATTTATTGCTCATGTAAAATTGGAATGGGGATCTGGAAGGAGTAGATAGAATACTAGATTTGGAATCAGGAAGACCTAAGTCAGAATCCTGCTTCAGACAGTAACTGTGTTACTTACCCCAAGAGGGTGTTTAACCTTCTTTTGGCCTATTTGGTGAGGATCACAACTGTAAAATGAAGGGGTTAGATTTGATGAGCTCTAAAGGTTCCCGATGGCTCTAAATTCGTGATCTTCTGATCCTTTGAGATGTCAGAGAGTGACAGAGAGAGAAACAGAGAGAGCTGGAGTAGAGGCAAATAGGGTCCTGGCAGGCAATGTTCTTGACTTTGTCTCAGTAGCACAGTTCCTGTCAGTAGGTACTTAATAAATAGGTGTTGACTTCTTGACTAGAAAGATCACTTGCGTCTCTGGGATTCTGTAAGGCACTTCATTTACTTCATAATGTCCTATTACTGGTACTCTCTCCATTGACATAGATCATAAGATCCTTTGTCTTTTAATGGATGGTTTTATAAGTTGCTGTGGCTGGAAAAATTTAGCATCTCAAAGCCAGATTTGTTAAAATGAGAATATTCTACCATACTTAGCTATGCCAGTCCTTGGATGACAATCATGAAATCCATGGCTGGGATTAAAGCCACAGCAGTAACTAAGAATCCTAATACCTATGTGCAGCCAGATGGCTCAGTGGATAGAGGGTTGAGCCTGGAGTCAGGAAGATCCAAAGCCAAATCTGGCCTCAGACACTTACTAGCTGTGTGACCCTGGGCGAGTCACTTAACTCCTGTTTGCCTTAATCCATTGAAAAAGGAAATGGCAGAGGACAGTCCAGTTAGGTAGACATTAGTGAGTGGCCCATCTCTCACAGAATCCAAGCATGGAAGACTGTGATGAAGGTAGGATGGCGCTCAACTGGGAGAGGAAACTCATGTCCATGGAGAGGAACCATGTCCTTGGATGTTGGTGCTCTTTAAGGTAAGTTTAAAGAAAAGCCTTGGTCACACCATGCTTGTTATGGGTCTACTTGAAGCCTTTCTAGTTTGGTAGGATTTACCAAAGCTTGTGCTCTACTGACATGGTCTCTTAGAACAGTTATAAAATGAGAAGATCTCTATGAGTGTGTGTGTGTGTGTGTGTGTGTGTGTGTGTGGTGTGTGGTGTGTGATAATATCTATATCCTCATGAAGTGCTGAGATTCATTTTAAGGACAGGGCTGGACTTTATACTTCTTTATGTTCCTTTGGGAACATGTTCATGAGTTCAAATCTGGCCTTAGGTATTTATGAGCAGTGACCCCGAGCAAGTCACTTAACTCTGTTTCCCTCAGTTTCTCATCTATAAAATAAGATGGAGAAGGAATATGCAAGCCACTCTAGTATCTTTGTCAAGAAAACCCAAATGGGATCACAAAGAGTCAGACACCACTGAAAAATGACTGAGCAACAATAAAAAATTCTGTTAATTTTTTTCTCCAATTCCCACCCCTCTGCTAGCATCTAACATAGTACTAAGTAGAGATGGTTTATAATTTTCTGTTGAATTGAACTGAACTGAATCATTGAGAATGTCCTACTTAAAGTAAGTTTCAATTAATGACTATGGAAAGATTCCTTCCTGGCTCAAATTTCAGAATGAACCCAGGAGATTCAATGAGTGATTTTTACTTTAGTTGTAGTTCACTTCATTGTATTAAAAGAATGTTAAAAGTGCTGTATAAATGAAAAGAATTACCATTATTTATACTTTGACCAGTAATAAAAGGTATCTGAAAAGCTCAAGGATAACCCGCTTCTTCCCTCTCCCTTTTTCACTGTCCTCAGGTTTTGCAAATACTAAATTCAACAAGATTTGGGTTTGGAGTATTATAAGTAACATCAGTGTGACTCATAGGAAGAATAGATAGCTATAAATAAGATGTGAATTATGAACATTGCTGTGCCCTGAAAACTCTGGCCCCTAGTAGATGGCTGAGGTGTAAAATTCTATCCCTTAGAGTTTCTTCCCTTCATTTTAAGCTTTTGATACCTCTGGGTAACACTTTATATTGTTATGAGTCACTCATACCTTAGTGTGAGTAAATGAGCTAAGCAAGCACAGATTATAAAAAAATATGCTGCTTCCTTGTACCTTTTGGGGGTTGGAACTATGATGGAGGGGTACAGATAGAGAAGCTAAGAAAATTGAGAATATTACTGAAAGCTTGGATATGTTAGCATTTACATAGGAATTTTTAGGTCAAAAAGTGCTGTAGACCCATTTAAACAGTTTGGCAATGAAAGAATCCTGTTTTTAAGATATAAATAGCCATTTCTGGAAAAATTTCAATTTAAATTAGTTCAAGCGCCTACAGTCATACAACTATACTATACTATAGTGGATATGTAAGTACCTGATCTGTGATCTTCTATTAATGGCAAAGAAACAAAAGATATTTTGTTTCTTATTAGAAGTTAAGGTAAATGTCTGGCAGCTAGGTGACGCAGTGGATCAAGTTCTGGGCCTAGTGGCAGGAAGACTACAGTTCAAATTCTACCTCAGATATTTATTAGCTCTGTGATCATGGACAAGTCACTTGACTCTGTTTGCTTCTGTTTCCTCATCTATAAAATGAGCTGGAGAAGGAAATGGCAACTCATTCATGCCAATAAAACCCCAAAGGGAGTTGCGAAGAGTTGGATGTGACTAAAAACCACATGTTTTATGAGGAAGATACACAAATATGCTCAAGCTTTGATCTGATCCTTAAAGAAAGATCTATGACAGGGGTGGGGAACCTGCAGCCTTGAGGCCACATGTGGCCTTCTAGGTCCTCAAGTGAAGCCTTTTGACTCTGTTCAAGTTTTACAGAACACATCCTTTTATTAAGGAGATTTGTTCTATGAAGTTTGTATTCAGTCAAAGGACTGCATTTGAGGACCTAGAGGGCCACATGTGTTCTTGAGGCTTCAAGTTCCCTACCCCTGGTCTATGATCAAAACATTATAGAGAGAAATGAAATATGAGAGTTCATCTAAGTCACTCTTCCTTCTTCCTCCCACCTTCTCACCTCCCATTCCTTCTAATGAGCCAAGTCCGTGAAAGGAATATGTGTTGGAGAACCTGGAAAATTTGTAATTTTTTTTCCCTTTAGAAAAAAAGTATAGTTTACTATATGACAAAAACAACTGAACCTGAAGTTAAAAGAAATATTAGTTCAAATCCCACATCTGAGACTTACTCGGTGTGGGGTCCTGGGCAAGTTCTTAATCTCTCTGGGCATCAGTTTCCTCATCATTTGTAAAACGGAAGTAATAATTGTATTGATAGTTTAGATTTGTTGAACAAATCAGAGATGGTGTGTTGATGAAGCACTTTCTAAACCTTGTAGCGCTATACATGTTAGTTATTAGTAATAATTATTACAAAATACAACTACATGAAATACCTGAAATGTAATACAATAGTAAGTTCACATACAGGGCATTCTAAAAGGTTGACTAGTGTGCATTCTCTCTTCCATGCACCCTATCACTTGCTCATCAGAATGTAGTATGACCTTAGGCATTTATGTCCTATATGGATGATCATCACCAGGAGGGCATTTTATGTTAACCTAGTCATTCAGCCCAGATAGTCTGGAGTCTTCTGTGATTTGTTGCTACTTCTATATGCTTTATTGCATTTTTATCTGTTGTACAGGAGCTGAATATTCTCTAGGTATCTCAACAGGCATTTCTGAACCAAAAGGTTGGGAATGAGGGAAAGAGGGAAGGAAGAAAAACAATCTTCATTAATCAGGTACAAAAACATTTTTCTTAACGAAAGTCAACAGATCAAGAGTGTTTGTTGGAAATGTTTTTAGAGTCAGGGCTCAGGAAGATGAGTTGGACAGTGCTATATAAACATACTCAAGAGCCATCCATCCCTCTGTATCCTTTCTCCTTTGATAAGTAATAGGAGTCTTTAAGGATAGGGATCATCTCTTCTAATTCTGCTGTATTTCCCCCTCAGACATCTAGTACAGTACTCAAGCCATGATGTATTCTCCACAGATGTTGGTATTATCAAGGAACTTTTCTATCCCAACAAGTATGTGGATAGAAGAACATTCTGATTTCCAGCAAGGGCTCAGCAATGCTTAGACATGGGGAAATTATAAAACTGAATAGAGGAAATAGAGCAAATGTGGTCAAAGCTGATCAGAAGCCCAAGTGAGGTCATCTGAAAGAATAGATTCAATAGAAACACATTGTTACCAGGTAGCTGTTATAGAAAAAGAAGAAATGAAATATTGTGATCACCATGGATGTATCAACAAGTGTGTCAGGTGTGCCCACTGAAAATTTATCTCCAAGATACTAATATTTTTGTCTCATTTTTATTTGTTTTTTTAAAAAGTAAAATTCAGTTGTTAATTTTTAAAATGGTTTAGTTAAGTTTTAGAGGTTTTTTTTACTTTCATGATTAAAAATAACATCTTTTATGATTGGAAAAACCTATAAATATTCACTTTTTAAAAAAATTCCCTTTTTGCACACTCCAATGAATTGTGCTATGCATTCCTATGACTTTAGAAACAATAAACATACGCATTTTTGTAAATATAGGACCTTTTTTCTTCCTTTGATCTCTTTGGAGTAGAACCTTAGCAGAATTATAACTGCACCAGAGGGCATTCCCTATTTAGCAAGTTTTTTTGTATATTATTCCAAATTGCTTTGCGGAAGTTGGATCCATTCACAGTTTTACCAACTGTGCATTGATGTGCCTGTTTTCCCACAGCTCCTCCAACATTGGGCATTTTCTTTTTTTTAAAATTTTAGTGTATGAATGTAATAAAATGCTATTGTACTATAAGATTAAGGGAAAAGATGGTTTCAAAGAGATATGGAAAAGACCTGTGTGAACTGATATAGAGTGAAGTGAGTAGAATCAATCGAATTATTTAAATCATGACATCAATAGTATAAAAATGTACAATTTTGAAATAGCTAAGGACCCTGCTCAACTCATCAACGACGATTCCAGAGCACGGATGAAGAATGGTAAACACCTCATGACAGAGAGATGACGGACTAGTATGCAGAAGAGGTAATACACTTTTGAGCATGACCAATGTGGGAATATGTTTTGTTTAACTATCTTTATGTGTTACAAGAATCCCTTCTTTCTTTCCTTCCTTCTGTCCTTTCCGTTCTTTTCAGAGGTTGAAAGAAAGTGAGAGGGGAAAAAAAGGAATGCTTAATAACTGAAAAGATAATTTTTAAAGGAAATAAGAAACAGAATCAGGAAGATATCTATACACATAATGACTACAGTCTCATATCTTCCCCTCACAGATTAATTTTCATCTATTCCATATATAGCTTTTTCTTAATAATTATTTACATGTATTTCTTTGTGTCACTAGTACTTAGCATAGGGCCTGGCACATAGTATGCATTTAATAAATGCTTGTTGACTAACTGAATATAAATGGAAAGAATAGAAAGCAAAGAAAGGCAGGAAGAAGGGAAGGAAGGAAGGCAGGAAGGAAGAAAAAAGGAAGAAAGAAACTGAACTCTGTATAAGTGTAATAGTTAAGTGTGGCCCTGATGAAGGCTTGAGAAGATGCCCCTCTCTACCTCCCTCTCCTTCTTCGCAAAGATGGAGGACTACGGATGGGGACCATTATAAATCCTGTCCTGTTCTGCTGATGTTTTGGATAATTGTGCTGGTCTGACTTTTTTCTCCTTCATTCTTTGTATTGAGGTATATGGCTCTCTGGGAAAGGGAGGAAGGGAAGAACATAGAGATACAGTTGAAGGGGATATAGGTGATATAAATACATAAGGCAGGAAAAAAAGACAGCAATGACCATCCTCAGGGTTTCTCAGAACTCTGTTCTTACATAAAATTTGAAAGTAATTAGCAGAGGCCCCAAATGATATGAGTGAAACCCTGTGAAGTGTTAGAGGCAGCTAGGTGGCACAGTGGATAGAGGGCTGAAAGACCTGAGCTCAAATATGACCTTGATATGTAAAGCTACGTGATCCCAAACAAGTCACTTCACCTCCACCTACCTCAGATCCCTCAACTGTAAAATGGAAATAATAAGAGCACTGACCTCATAGGTTGTTGGGAAAGTCAACCGAGATAGTATTTGTTAAGTGCTTAGCACAGAACCTGACGCAGAGTAGATGCTTAATAAATGCTTGTTCCCATCCTACCTTCTAGCTCTGGCTCTGTCTCTATCCTAGGCTTACCTGTGCAAAATTATAAAACTTCTTAGAAAATGAAAATTAAAGAAATTTCTCTAAGGTATTAATTTGTAAAATTAGACTCTGCTACGAGATCTCCCTCTCCTCTAATCAAAAGGTGGAAAATATATGTGATGGAGGTTTTGTTTTTTGTGGGTTTTTTTGTTGTCGTTATTTTGCTGTTGTTAAGGTAAAAGGAAGATGTACTAACCATAGAGTTACTAAAGGCTTATCTTCATTAGCATGTGAAGGTGTGTGGAAGTGAAAGAGAGCTGAAAGAACATCTGCATGTCAATAATTTATAATTGTCACCCAATTTGCATGTTTCCATACACCCACATAGACTGTTGCTACCCTACTAGAGTTCTCACAGATTTAAATGACTGTAATAGACCCCTAAGAGCTGTGAGATAGCACAGTGAATAGTGCCAGGCCTGGAATCAGGAAGACTCATCTTTGGGCGTTCAATCCAGCCACAGACAGGCACTAACTGTGTGACCCTGGGCAAGTCACTTAGCCCTGTTTGTTTCAGTTTCCTTATCTGTAAAATGAACTGGAGAAGGAAATGACAAATCACTTCAGTATCCTTGTCATGAAAATCCTAAATAGGGTCACATAGAGTTGGACATGATTAATTGACTAAGCAACACAACAGCAGACAACTACTTGTAAATTCCTAAACACTGCAATTCATTCTATATTTTTCTAATGTCATTTTCCCCAAAGTCCTATTTTCATTAGTCCTTCTCAAGGACCAAAAACACCTCGTTATTTATTGCCTTTCAGAACCAATTCACACTCCTTTCCTTGGTAAAGTAATCTCTTTTGACCTTAGTTTTCTCACCTATAAAAAGAAGGTTAGATTAAGGTCCCTTCTAGTTCAAATCCTATAATTTTATGACTTTAAGTCTTGGCCTCACTTTTAGCATCAAGCATTTTCCCACTACTCCCTAAGACAGACAAATCCTTTGCTCCACGTAGACCAACCTTGGGGTCCTTGAGTAAGACATGAACGTTCCTCAAACCTGCCATGCTCATTCCTGCCCCTGTTCCTTCATGATCCTATGAGTCTAACAGCATGATAAAAAGTCAGGGCCCACATCAACACAAAATATCTCTCTTCCTGCATCTCCTGCCCCTTTTCCAGAGAGCATGTTCTTTGCCTCTGAGGCTATTAACTACCCTTAATATCTAGCAATCTTTCACTCCCACCTCTGACCTCTACCCTATGTGAATGAGGCCACAACATTCTCGTTATAACCCTTTCTCCAGCTTTGGACAATGGAAAAGCCATTGGCTGACCCATAAACTCCTCAAGCTGAAGTCTTCACACATGTAATATCAGGCTGAACATATGCATCAGAAATAATTGGGTCAGATTTCAGGACTGGCTACCCTCTGAGTGCCTTTATGGGCTAAAAGGAATGAGTGAGTGGTTTTAGAAGCAGAAGTCAGCTGTCCTGCCTAAGAGAAGTACAGCGAATTTCCCAGATAGTCTGTAGTAGGTGGTAGACTTTTCAGGATTTCTGGTAGAAATCAAATTGTTAATTCATTCTTTAGGGAGTCTTTTTAGACTGGATCAAGGTGTTCTCTGTGTAGGGGATGTATTTCTTAAGGGTCTCTGAGTAACTTTTCTCCAGCAACTGCTAATACTGGAACATTTCCAGTATAGTCAAGAGTCTTTCTAGGATCACACAGCCATTACCCTCCATCTCTTCCTGCTTCACCCCTTCTCCAACTTCCAACCTTGAAAGTCATGTGCCTGCCTCTTTTGTTACTTGCTCCTAGCCAGCTGATCTGGGCCATGTCACATAAAACATGCTTTAGCAATGGAGGCTGCTAGGGAAATGTTTTCCAGGATCTCTGGGGTTATATCTGCAGCAGAGCCATCTACATCTATAAGGACCTAACTATCAGGCTAAGCCATAGGCTAGATTAGCCCATCTTTCTTTGGGAATAGATACCCTATTGGATGAAGTAGAGGGATTCATTTAGGAACTCAATGAAACTTTTGAAACAACTTTGTGCTCTGGAATTTCTGGTCATTATTTTCACGGACTTGTTGTAATTGTTCAGTAATTTCAGTCATGTCCAACTCTTGTAGCTTTCGAATTTATGGTAAGAATTATATTAGCAATTTATGGGAGTAATTTGTCTTTCTACCTCCAACACCTAGCATAGTACCCTGCATATGGATGGGGTTTATTAAATGCTTCTTGAACTTGTATTATATTGTGTTTATAGTTTTATGATAAAGATGAAAGTTTTCCATATGCTTATTATAATGAAGACAGAAGTTTTTCATGTGCTTATTCCATGTGTTGGTGCTTATTAAATTTCTCTCCCTTTCTCTTAAGCAGAATTTGTTATTTGTTCACTAGGGTTTTAACCTGCCCATTATTAATTGCTAAAAAAAAAAAAAAGTTCTGACTTTTTTTTTCAAAAGAGATTTTGCATAGAAACTTGAGGAGTCCTCTTAATATTTCTGATGGTGAAAACTAGCAATGATTATCCTAGAATTTTTTAAAAAGCATAATTTAGAGGAAACAATAATAGTACTTAATGACTGAGTAGATGTGTATGTAGGTGGGTGGGAATGAGTTAAGCAACTTGTCCATGGTTACGGCAAATACATTTCAAGACCAAGATTCAAAGCCAGGTTTCTTGACTCCCAAGTCAAAGCTCCCGTGTCTTTGACCTCATTAACACTGGGCTCTAATCTAGAGAGCTAACCAGCCACAGACAAAAAGAGAACAGGTTTTGTAGTTACAGATTTATATGAATTAATCAGAGAGAGGAAGGATATAGTTTAAGTTTCCATTTCTCTCTATAGCCCGTAGAATCATGTTAAGCACAACGTATGTATGAGTCTGTGTCATGCTTATTGAGCTAAACTGAGCATTGTTTTAACCCTGTAAGAGATGGATTGAATTTATGTTTCCACAGAAATTATGGAATATCTATAATCCCAGTGATAATCATTTAATATCATTTTTGGACTTTAATAAGGGCCAGAGCCTGAGCTAATCAACCCGAAGAAGAACCTGAACCTAATAGCTTCTTTGTTCTCTCAGTAAACTCAGAGAATTCCCTCTTTCTATGTCAACAAGGCCACATGGGTCTGACTTAATAGCATTTTTTATGAGACCCTTAACTCGAGACACTATGTTAAATAATGAGACTTTTTCTTAACATTTTATGGACACATATTATGTTATAGCATGTTAATTGTAAAGAAAACACAGCTATCCTGGGTGGTAATTTCAATCAACACAACAATTTCAGTCAACTCTCTTATCTTATTGTATTTACCACCATTTAAGACATCACTTAGCCTGTTTGCCTCCTTAACCAGACTTTCAGGTCGACATCAAAAAGACTGTACATCAATTAAGGAAATTCCTTTAAAAGAATTTATATCATGTCATTCTGTAAAGAAAATGAGGAATGTGACCCATGTTGGGGTGGAGTGAACCCTGAAATGCTGGTCAATGGAGAGCAAGGTGGGAAATTTGAAATGGGAACAGTATAAAAAGGCTTGCATTGGTCTGAACAAATCTAGAAGTCCATTAGGAGCTACCTGTTCATTCAGGGGGAGTGAACGTAAAAATTAATAAAAGCTTTCCTGACTTCACAATGAGTATTGTTCTTTGTTTCTAACAGCCCTAATTCTCTATTCCTTTTGGCTCGACTATTATTAGTAGCTAATGACCTGTAGGACAAGTGGAAACCCTGAGGTGTGGAAAATTCTTTCCTTCAGGAAAGTCTTAGGAAATATCATTAGGGCAAAGATTGACCCAGAGCGTTACCTTTTCCACAAAGTACATAATGCCCTCATGCCCACGCTGACCAGGTGGCTTCCAGCTCAGTACAACATAACTTCGGGTGGCTTCTGTCACAGAGAGGTCAGTAGGTGGCCCAGGAACGACGCCCTCTGAAGAACAAAGACAAAACTAATATGAATAGAAAGGTTGTATGTCCTGGATAATACCAGTGTTTCCAAGAGGTCATACGATATTTGATCCATTTGTCCTCACAGAATTCACCTTATCTTTATAATCCTTCTGTAAGAGTCATTCATTTAGTGAACATGTTTATTGAGCACTCATCCTGATGATAGCTTTATACTGTGAAAGATACAAAAAAGTATGTAAAACAGGGTCCCTCCCTAATAGCAGAGGTAATGCACTTTTTCCTTATTTATAAGAAAGCTTGGGCATTTTGTAACTCTGGTTCTAAGAAGAGTATCAGTTATATAGAGAAATAATCTAGATTTTCAGGGACTATAAACTCTTTGAGGGTAGGGATAGGGTTTCATCCTGTCTTTGTATTCCTGGACTGAATGCCTGTCACATAATGAGTACATAGTACATGATCTTAGATTCACAATCGTATTAGAATGGATTTCTTTATATTGAGCTAGAATTTTTCTTTGAAATTCCAGTCTACACCCAATCTGATTAGAGAGATGATAGTGATATACTCCCATGATAAATAGAATAATAAAAGAAGACAGTGTATAACAGATGGCAAATGAAACAGGCAGGTAACACATTGGATAGAGTGAAGAACCTGGAGTCAGGAAGATATGAGTTTAAATGTGGCCTCAGATACTTGCTAGCTATGTGACCCTAGGCAAGTCACTTAACTTCTGCCTGCCTCAGTTTCCTTATCTGTAAAATGGCCATAATAATAGCACTACCTCCCAGGATTGCTGTGATTGGATTGTGCCGATAAAGTACTTCCAACCTTAAAGGGTTACGTAAGTGCATAAATACATAGCTATTATTAAATAAGTAGAGCAGAAAATAAGCACTATATAAATTTGGAGGAATGGAAAAATCACTGCAGCCTAGAGGTTTCACAGAAGGAGTAGAGCATTATAGATTTAATGCTGAAAAGGACCCTACAGGGCATTGAATGCAAATGCCTCATTTTATAGATAAAGAACTGAAAGTAAATGGTGAAGCAAATTACCAGAAGTCACACATGCAGTAAATTGCAGAACTGGGATTTGAACCTGAGCCCTTTGACGCCAGATCCAGTGTTCTCTCTGTCTCATAAAGAAAGCTGAACTCACACTATGTGCCAGAGAACTATTCCTTTGTAGACTGGCCATGACTTTAATTATTTCCTGTCCTTGCAAGAAGTATATCATCATTTGATTAATTGCTTTGTTTTGTTTTGTGGTTCAGTCGTTTCAGTAATGTTCAATTCTTTGCTAACCCCACTTGGGGTTTTCTTGGTGAACATACTGGAGTGTTTTGCCATTTCTTCCTCCAGCTCATTTTACAGATGAGGAAGCTGAGGCAAACAGAGCTAAGTGACTTGCCCAGTTCACAAAAACTAGCAAGTATCTGCGGCCATAGCTGAACTCAAGGAGATGAGTCTTCCTGATCTCAGGCCCAGCAGTCTTATCCACTGTGCCACCTAGTTGCCCTAATCAACTAATTAGTAGGCATGTATTAAGCTCCTACTATGGCCAGGTACAGTGCTAAATGCTAGGGATACATAGACAAAAGTTAAACAGTTACTACTCTCAAGGACTTCAGATTCAAATAGGGGATAGGAAGAGAGAAAACACACACACACACACACACACACACAAGCATGTCCATAGTATATGCAGAATAAAGATAAAGGCATTTGGGAGGCATCTGGGAACAGGAGAAGCAGCTTTCTGACGGTGCCCCAAGTTTTCTCTGTATCAAGTCTCCTTGTTGCTCACATCTCATGTGCATTCTCCTGACTGCCTTGCTTAAATTTCCTGGCTCCTGATGGTCATCTCCAGTCCTTGACCCACCGTCCTCTAGAAAATCTCTTTATATTTCTAGTCTCCTTACTGGGTGATTCCTTGTACTACTGCTATTTTACAAACACAGTCCATTGTGCCTTTTGACTCCTGCTCATCTATTTTCAACCCACTGTCTCACATAGTGGCTGGACTGCTCATCAGCTCCCCAGCCCTATCAGTTTCTAAGTACTTTCCCAGGCCTGAGTTGCTCCCATTCCTGGCTTCTACAACTACTTCCCATTTCTGCTCTGTTTCTATCAGTCCCTTCTTCTGTTTGTGCCTGCTAAGTCCACTACCACCCAAATTCCTTGCACTGACATTGTGTTTCATAGAAGGGGTAGGATTTAAATAAGTGGGGAAGAAGGATAGCGAATCCCAGGGATGGGAACAGGACAGTCAAAGACCAAGATTTGGGAATAAGCAAGACATATTTGGAGGACAGTATGATGGAATCACTGCCCCAATGCCTGGGAAGTCTTTCAAACAGAACAGTCAAAATTTTTTCTGAGCACAGAATGGATGTCTTCTATCTACCTATCTTTCTGCCTGTCTAATAACAGCTAACATTTATGTATGCAGTATCGCCTTTAATTCTCGCAATGATCCTGTGAGATAAGTGCTAGTATTATGTCCCTCTTACTGTTGAAGAAACTGAGACTGAGAATTTGATTGACTTATCCGAAGTCATACTAACAACCTGTAAATCTGAAGCTATAGCCATATTTATTTGTCTATCTACGGTTACATATAATACTGATGAGGCAGACCTTCTGAGGATGAGCGATTGTGACGTTTTAATATTTGAAAAGAATAATACTTATGAACTAAAATTTTCCCATTGCCTGGGTCCTTCACTTATAGAAGTTATAATGCTTGTTCCATAGTTGATGCTTGATAAATGTTTGCTTGCTTTATTGATTGGGGATCTGCATTTCCCATTTTTATGTATCAGGTACCCTTCCATTAATTAATGTCACCCTCTAAATACCTTGAGAACATACTCATACAATGATACATCAAATTATTACTGTATTGAATTATGCAAAAAGTCTGAAAAACTTAGCATTGCTGACCTTGATAATATGTATTGGTTTGCCTGTCAATATGAGAAAAAGACAGGCACTGGGGAGAATTTAGCTTAGCAACCCTGACCGTCTGAAGACTACCAGCAAATGCTATTTGGACAATCAGTCAGTAATTTTCAGTTACCAACACTTGCTTGACAGATACATAGATGGACAGTTACTTTATTAAGATCAATCTAAAATGGATGCATCAGGTTAAGAATGCACACAGGAAAAATAATTTGATTCCCAATTCAACATACTGGCCTTTATTTGATCTTAAATTATCTGATCTTAAATAGCGATAGTGAAGGAATTATTTATTTATAACTCTATGACAATCCATGAAACAGAAAAATTTTTAAGTTGTCCTCAATTCTGCCTTCCATTTCTGCAATAACAGTGGCAACATTGCTTAAAAAGGAAAAAGGGGTATAAAATGTCACCCCCTTTTTAGACCATTCATAAAAAATAATTTAACTGCTGGTGCTTTGTATGTAGGATCCTTATCCAATGACCAACAAGCACATGCACTATTGGAGGAATTAAATCATTTCAATATTGAAATTCTCTCTTGAAAAAAACTACCTAAAAGAAATATACAGGACCAAAAGCCATTGCCAATAGATACGAGATCAAAGAATACCAGCCAACAGTCTTCAAAAAGAATTATGAACTATAAGCAACCCTATGAAAGAATGCTCCAAATCACTAAAAATAAAAAGAAATGCAAATCAAAACAACCCTGAAATTTCACCTCACACCCAGAAAATTGGCACAGGTGACAAAAGGTGGGAAGGGTTGATGTTAAAGAAATTGTGGAAAAGATAGACACTCTAATGCATTGTGGGTAGAGGTGTGAATTAGTACAACCATTCTGGAAAGAAATCTGGAACTATGCAAATAAAGTGACCAAAAGGTCTATACCCTTTGACCCAGAGATTCTACTAGGTAAAACTCTCCAAGTAAGTAATTTATAAAAAAAGACTTCATATACACGCAAAATATTTATAGCAGCACTTTTTTTTGAGGCAACAAAAAACTAGGAACAAAGTAGATGCCCATCAGTTGGAGAATGATTGAACAAATTGTGGAAAATATATGTAATGGACCATTACTGCGTGGTAAGAAATTATAAATATGATTACTACATAAAAGTATGGAAAGATCTGCATGAATTAATGTAGAGTGAAGTAAGCAGAGTCAGAAAACAATATATACAATGTATATGGAAAGAATAGCTACAAAATGATAAAAAATAAATGATGAAAAATTCCAAAGAACAAGTTTAAATTAACCCCAAAGGAGAGACATGAGAAGACATCTCCTCCTATTTCTTTACAAAGGTGGCAGGGTGGGCGTGAGGGTGTCTATAGGTATGAAACACTGCAAATATTGTCAGATTGTTTCAATTTTGATCAGTTTTGCTCATTTCCCCTCTCCTCTTCCTCTTTTTCTTTTAAAAAATTATTTACTTTATGGTATGACTCTTTGAAAGGGATAAAAAGGAATACAAGGGGAAATTTGTGGAGCATAAAAACAAAAGATTTCAATAAAGTTTATTTTGAAGAAAACGAAATCAAAAGAGATACAAAAGTCACAACCCGGTGGGACAATGCCCATAGGCTGTACAAAGAAAGTGGCAGAATTGATTTCATCATGCCTCCCAAAATAAGTGTAATATGGCACAGTATCTGTCTCTCCTTCTAGTAATGATACAATATTTTGCTCACAGGTCACTGGCATAAGAATGAAAGAATTATAGCTATATAGATAATGGTTGGAAGGGGGTCACTTACACCATGCTAATCAGAAGTTTCACATTAAATCCAAGATGCAGGAATTTTGGGAGAAGGGGGGATGAAGAGAGGAGGAGAAAAAGACAAAAACAGAAAGGAAAAGAAAAATGGATGTGGGATCAAGGGTCTCTCCTTGGACCATATATCATTCCCATTGGAGTTGCATTTGGCTTCTCCTCATTCCTGCTAAGGCTAGTACTTTCAGACATGGTAGCAATGGCACCTTATAGATATTTCAGCTTTATTGTTTCCATGTGGGAAGCAATCGCCCTTCCCAGCAATCCCCCACTGAGATTCAGCATTTCTACACCAGGCAAATCCTCAATAGCCTTTCTGTTTCCTAGCTTGCCTTGTAGTGCTGATGAGAAAGTGAAAGGCATGGAAATAAGTAGATTTAGAGCCTCCTAAAACTAAAAATCTGGGAGGAGAGAGTTTTAGGAAATGGGTATTGGAGTGCCTGCTGTTTATTTTAACTCCTTGTTTACCTTTCATTTGGTCTTGAGTAAAAGACTTTTTACCATACTATGGAATAAGGTGTTTAATCCTGGCTAGATTGAAAGATTTGATGGGAAAATGGGATTGATGGGCAGTAGCTTGATTGGTGATGGCCTCAAACGGGTACTGGGAACCTGAATATGGCAGAGGAGGTAAGAAACATTTTTTTTCTTGAGACTTGGTTAACTTGTCTAGCAGTGTTCATGATAAGTATGAACAACAACTCTATTATGAAGAAAATTGTAGGTCATATACCAACATCTAATGTAGAGGATGACATAGAGAAATTCTATAAAGAATTAAATACAACTTCCAAGTTAAAATCACCATATGCTTTTTAAGTTCAGTGACTTGAATGAAAATGTGGGACAATAAAAATATGTTGAAAATTGTAGCACAGGACTCAGCAGTGAAATAAGTGAGTCCATCTACATCTCCTCTTTTTATGATTTGTAGCCTTATTCTTCCACAAATGTGCCATAGAGAATCCGCCTAATATTCTGGATGCCTTCCTCTAAGGCTTGTTATATTTCTTGAATATGAACAGAGTATCTAGGCTGTCTGTCCATTATCTCCTGCTCTCTTTGGTCCGTTTCCTTTTCTGATCATACATTTTCTCAGCAATAGCTGCATGTGACTGCTTGGGTATATGACATCATTGTTTATGAGATAGGCAATGGTTAAACAATTTGTGGTATTTAATTGTAATGGAATACTAAGAAAAATATGAGGGAGATGTTTTCTGAAAAATCTGAGAAGACTTATATAGAATGATGCAAAGTGAAGTGAGCAGAACCAGGAGAATGCTGAACACAGTAGTAACAATATTGTATGATAATCACCTGTGAATGACTTAGCTATTCTCACCAATAAAAGGATCCAAGACGATTCCAAAGGACTCACAATAAAAAATGCTATCCTTCCAGGAACAGAACTGATGAACTCTAAATGTAGATGGAAGCATACTTTTTTTTTCATTTACTTTTTCCTTGCTTTTTTTTTTTTTTGCAACATGGCTACCATGGAAATATGTTTTGCATGAGTTTCTATGTATAACTGATACCACATTGCTTCCCTTCTCAATAGGTGGAGGAGGGGCTGGGGAGAGAGAGAATTTGGAGCTCAAAATTTTAAAAATTAGAGTTAATTTTTAGAAAATGATAGTATTGGTCATCATTGTCATTCACAACTTTGATTCTTTGGAGATTATGGTGCTCTAAGAGTCCCAAGACATGTGTGTCATCAGTGCTGTGTTTCTTTGGTGATTATACCATTCCTTGTTTTATATGTCACTGGACATTAATAATCAGAAGATTGTTGAACGGAAGTACCTCTGTGGTTGTGTTTATCAAGGAATCGCATCTAAATTTAGCGTATACACAAGACATTCCTTATTAGAAGACAAATACCGAAGACTACATCTTATTCAGCTGACTAAAATAATAGTCAACAAACAATTAACACAAGAGAATATTGTATTGTCTGTATCCTTCAATCAAATAACTATAAAGATGTAGTCTGCTGAGGAGGATCATACGCAAAAGCCCACGTATCCCTTCTCACTTTCTTTGAGCACACTTGAAATGTATATATACACATATTTATGTATATATATATATAAAACGTATTTACATATGTGTATATATATACAAATGCAGCCTTATAAAGATTTTATAAATATAAAGTGGATATTATGGGGTGGGAGTTATTGATGTTTTCCCTCTCTTTTTAATTTTAGTCAATAGCAATTGTGATTTTAAAAATATTTTTTGGCATCTCAGATATCTTGTAAAGTGATACTTCATGGATTTCCTGTGTGTACTTGATTTGGCTCTGCCTTCCTAAGTGCTATTTTTCCTTCTTCATGTGGCATATTGGACATTGAGTATTAGAATAAAAATGAGGTGGTTCCTCATCACTGATGATGAAAATAGAATGGTAGAGAAATATTGGCAATTTTCCTCCACTTTCCATCTATTTGTCATCCCCCTGCTGGTTTCATCTGTAAATGAATGCTCTTGGGATGATGTGGTTTATTTGAGTCTCACAGTACGTTTCCTAAGACTTTTTTCCCCTTCCTTTTGCTGTTTCAGAAGACAATACTTCTCATAATCTTCCAGAATCCTCTGTAGTGCTTTATGAACAAGTTTGTATTCTAAAATGGGTGTTGTCTTTGGCTGTCATTCTCTCTCTATTTTGCAAGGAGATCAAGTAGTCACTCACTAAAAGATGTCTGGATTTTTTAAGTCTCCTTATTGTGGCAACTGTTTTATTTTGGTTATACTTTGATTGTCAGGAAGTTTGATATCTTTGCATTTGGCATTCTTCCTGTTTTGGCGCTGATAGTTTGACTTCAGGTTTGAAGCTATTACATTTTCACAGAGAAAAATATTGTTCAGGTTTGAGGAAAAAATGAGGCCAAAGGCTTATAAATTACTCAGAAGTTTATATATTTATATATTATAAATATGTATATATATATATAATATATATATACTTATATATTATAAATACTTTCTTCCAAAATGGAATCATAAACTGCTAGAAAAGTCACAAAATTGACAAAATAAATTGACTATATTATGGCAGACAGGAAATGACTGATCACCTATATGAAAGTCATTTATGAATCAGCCATCTGTATACAGTTAAACCACAAACTTCTTAGAACAGAGATCAAAATCACCAACAACACTGAATCAATATGCAAACTTATTTGAAAAACCTTACAGAGAAAGATGCTGAAAGATTATGAGCCATATTACCTCATCAACTAGTGAAAAGCTTTACAGAAAGAAAATGAATTTACAGAAAGCTTAATGTGAGGTTGATCCAATTGAATCAGATAATCCCCAAAGCATTCAAAGATAAAACTGGAAAGACAACAAATAGAAAAAAATGAGAAAGATCTGGCAGCATTTCTGGAATATGTTATTTGCTGCATCAATGATAGCAGAATCCCCATATATACACTAGTACATCTCATTACCTCCCTATGTACTATACAAAGAAGTAAAAATTATTCTAAGGACAATGAAAATAGAAAGAACAAGTAGACTAAATCAGAAAGGAGAAGATCTTGCTAGAAGTGACATAATTTCGAAGGCTCTGAAATTTTACTAATTCTCAGGATTTTCAAAAGATGGAAGATATTAAATGATTGAAAAAATTGTTAATGATATTACTACTGAAATGGGGAATTAAGAGGATAGACCATAAATTAAATAAATCTGACCCATATGCCTATTTTCTCATGTCTGTAAAATCTTTATGAGGATAATATACATATATATTAAAGGTGCCCTTGATGAAAACATGAGAAAGAAACACGTAGACATTCATAAATACTCTATAGGAGACTACATCTTTATGGTCATACAACTGACTGAAAGACAGAGCAAATAAATGTTCCCACTGCACTTATTTTTTTGTTGTTGACTATAAAATTATATTTGATTTGATGGATCATAATGTAACTTCAAAGACTTTCTTCAAACAAGGTTTCAGAGAGATAAAAATCTTTATAGATAAATAAGTAGCATGGTGGTGCAGTGGATAGAGCTCTTGGACCTGGAGTTAGGAAGACCTGAGTTCAAATCTAGATACACACTTACTAGCAGTGTGACCTGAGCAAGTTACTTAACCTTTGTCTGCCTCAGTTTCCTTACCTATAAAATGGAATAATAATAAGACCTACCTCCCAGGGTTATTGTGAGGATAAAATGAAATAATATCTGTAAAGCACTTGGCAAACCTTAAACTACTATATTATGATGAACAGATAATTTATGACCCCTTTGTGGAAACAAGATTAGGGACAGTTTGATTATTAACACTGAACAAGACATAAAACAAGAAGATATGTACCTTTCCTTGAGGAGCTCATGTGCTCCTGAGGCAAAACAATTGTCACACAAGTAAAGAAAATATACACAAAGTAAGGTCAAGAGGGAGACAGCACTAATAACTGTGGAAATCAGGAAAAGCTTCCTATAGCAGGGACTTTGAAGGAAGCTAGGGTTTCAATAAGGTAGATGTAAGAAGGGAGAGTCTTCAGCAGACTCAGTAATGGGAAAAGGAATGGTAAGTAGAGGAAACAGGTAACAGGTCAGTTTTACTAGAATAGAGAATGGGGAAGCACAGTAACATGAAGTAAAATTGGAAAAGTAGGCAAGAACCAGATGACAAAAGGCTTTAGATATAACAGCAAAGAGTGTATTTTATCCTAGAGGTTACAGGGAATCATTGGAGGTTTTTCAGGGAGGAGTAATACAAGCAGATCTAGTTTTTATATCAATTCATTAACTGTATGGAGGACACATAAGAAAGGGAGGGAAACTAGGTTACTGCTTCACCCCAAATAATGAGAACCTGAACTTGAGTCAAGACAATGCATATGGAGAGAAGTGGGTTATAGGATAGAGATGTCATGGAAGCAGCATAACTAAGACTTAGCAACTAATTAGCTAAGAGGTTTGTGGGAGAGGGAGGAGGCAAGGGTAACTCCATGAATGTGAGCTACGTGACTGGAAGGAAGGCTGTCAGCAAAAGGAGACGTGTGGAATCAGTGAGTTAGTCACCTGGCATTCATTAGCCTATTATCTCAAGAAACTCATAGTCCAATGAGAGAGGCAAGATGCAAACAACTACAGACAAATAAGATAGATTGATATGGTATGATATATGATATGCCATGATATGATAAATTCAGGTATAGTCTCAGAGGGAAGGCATTAAGATTAAAGAGGACTGGAAAGGGCTTTTTGTAGCAGGTGGGACTTTGGCTGAGATTTGAAGGAATCCAGAGAGGAAGGATGGCCGTAGAGGGAAAGAAGTTCCATGGAGGACATATTGAATATGGAAGGCAGAATGGCATTGTGAGAAAAAATGCTGACTCTTGGACCTACATCCAAACTGAGCTTCTGATACTTACTACCTTTATGACCTTGGGCAATTAATTCCTTTAAACTTCTTGAGTCTCAATTTCTTCATTTATAAAATAAAGAAAATTAGACTAGATGGCCTCTGAGTACCTTCCAGCTCTAACTCTATGGTCCTAGGCCTACAAAAACATCTTAATTTGGAATACAGCACTAGCCCTGGAGTCAGGAAGACTTGAGTCCAAATCTAGCCTCCGACACTTATTATCTGTTTGACCCTGGGCAAGTCACTTAACCCCAACTACCTTACCCTCTTTCTCTCCTTGCTGCCAAAAAAAAAAAAAATTCAAACACATCTTAATTTGTTGCTATAAACCTTTGGATATCATGACCTTTACCTGCAGGTTCCTCTTCAGTGACAATGATCTGTCCAGTCCAGGGGGCAGAAGGTTGACCTAAATGAAGCAAAACTGCAAATTAGAAACTTCTCCATAGTAAAGACTGGCTTCTTATTGCACAATCACCTCAGCTGTTTTTACTATGTGGGTGACTCATTTGGTCAATCTGATTAAAGAACTGTTGGATTGATTTCCCTTCCCCACCCCACCTCAAATTATCACTGTTCAGTCATTACACACAGCGTTCACTGAGTCTCTTGTATGTGAAGGCCTCATGTTTGTAAAGGAAGCAGAAATTGGGAGATTTCACTTGGCCTTCTAAGAGTTTAATCTGGGAGGGGCAGTTAAATCTGAGCTCAAATAAATGACCAAATGGATGATTTCTGATAATGTTACCCTTGTGCTTGATCTATCTATATGTAAATTTATAAATATAGGTCTTTGGAGTCAGCTGGCACAGTGGATAGAGAGCTGGACCTGAAGTCAGGAAAAGCTGAATTCACATGTGGCTTCAGGCATTTGCCAGCTGTGTGACTCTGGGCATCTAATTCTATCTGCCTTAGCCTCCTCATTTGTAAAATGGAGATAGTAATATCTTATCTCCCCAGCACTTATTTACCAACGTGAGAATTAAATGAGAAAGTATCTGTAAAGCAATTTGCAAATGTTAAAACTCTATATAAATACGATCTGTCAATCATCATCCTCATCCGCATCTTCATTAGTATGCCATAGTTCAGTGTCTCCCCATCCCCTGAGAGGTTAGCTGTGCTCTTTTCAAATAAACTTGGGGGCACGGTTTACGTATGAAGGCTTTATCTAATACCAGTACGATCATCAGAAAGAATTTTCAGGTCCTTGGATTCCATATCTTTGCAGCGAAGTTAATAAAAATAAACCTTTCAGATGCAAACCAAACCAAATCTCCTGAGAATGGGGAAGTCAGTGAACTGCAGGATGTCTTGGACGTGAATTTGTCTGGAAAAGATCTCTTACTCCTACCTCCCTCTAGCGGATGTGTGGAGGAATGAACACCAGCACAACCCCTTGTAGGCCACTGAATTTGTTAAATCTCTGGCTTAAGGAAGATGCTTACTTTTAAACCTGGCTCTGTCTACAGGATCCAGGGCTGCCACAGGCTCAGAAACCCGGGATGGGATGCTTATTCCAGTTTTGTTCACAGCTCGGACACGAAATATATAAGAACGGCCTTCAATTAATCCAGTAACTGGGAAGCGAGCAAATTTGACCGGTGTGTCATTGCACTGGGACCAGATGTCTGTGCCCACCTCGCATCTGCAGGAGAGAGAGCAAGGATTAGGAGGGTTCAACAGAAAGTGGGAGTGAGAACTCACTTGTGAGGCTGCAATCTGGGGCTCGATCGCCAGTGACCTGACCAGTAGCTGCACAGAACGTTGTCATCTGCCCAAACAATCCAGATGTACAGAGAGGTCAGGCATCTTGTGACTGCTGCCACTGTCGCCCTCCAGCTGTGTCACCCCTTCTTTAACAAGGTGAAGGAAATCTGAGTCTATTCAATGTACACTGAAGTCTCCTCTCAACTCCTTCACAGTATTCCTGTTGTTCTGTGCCACCCACACTGTATGATTTGGGAAGCTGAGGCAGTCAGCAAGGTTGAGGTCCCTGTGTAGGAGAGGACTGGGGGGCAAAGGAGGGGGATGTGACCATTCAGCTCCAGATGGGCTCTGGCATTGACTTACCAGGAGGAGCATCTGAGAAGGGCAAAGCAGAGCAAAGGAAGTATGAATCAGTGGAAAAGACACTAAAGCCTTCCACAGCCGAGCCCCACTCCCTTTTCCAGTCTTCTTACATACCCCATCCCCTTCCCACCCCCAAGTATACTTGGAGCCTGGGACATTGGCCTCTTTGCTGTTTCTGGAGTAAGATGCCCCATCTCCTGACTCAGGGTATTTTCTTCATCAGTCCTCTGTGCCTGGAATACTCTCCCTCCTCCTCTTTGCACCTGACTGCCCTGGCTTCTTTCAAGTCCCAGCTAAAATACCGCCTCCTACAGGAAACTTTTCCTGATCCCTCTAAATTCTAGCGACTTTCCTCTTCTGATTATCTCCAATTTATCCACATGTAGCTTGTTCGTACATAGTTGTTTGCATGTTGTCTCCTCCATTAGAATGGGAGCTTCTTAAGGTCAGAGACTGTCTTTTGCCTTTCTTTGTATCTGAGGCACTTAGATAATACCTGGCTCATAGCAGGTGCTTATTGATGAGCTAGAGCTGGAATCAGAGGATCCGAGTTCAAATCTCTTACTGTTGGGCATGACCTTATGCAAAACATTTGACCTCTCTGGGTTTCAGTTTCCATATTTATAAGAGAGAGGGTTGGACAAGCAGATTTCTGATGTCCCTTCTAATTCTAAATCCTATAACCACGTTTCCAAATAACTCTCTACCATCATGATGCTTTAAGTTGTACTATTAGTATTTTTTTTATGTTAATCATTTTCCTTTCCTGTTCTCCTTTAAAGGTAGATAAATACATTGAGTCCTTCACACTTTAGTGAACTTGAAATGACCAAATAATATTTCTCTGGAGAAAAGAAGGCTAGTATGAGAACCTTGCGTACCTAGAAATAGAAGAAAGTGAAATATAGAACAACCTAAGGAAAGGGAAGGCCAGGGAACCAAATATAAAATAGATATATTTCACAATTTTGACTGAATAACAATCTTTTAGGATATTTAATATCAGATTGAAGTATGTAGTATCAGTGTTATTTTAGTGTTACCTCTCTGGGAATAGTCAAACAAAACATTTCCAACCCACACCTAACAGCTTTTGTTGTTCAGTTGTTTCAGTCATGTCTGCCTCTTCATGACCCCATTTGGAGTTTTCGGGGCAAAGATATTGAAGTAGTTTGCCATTTCCTTCTTCGGCTCATTTTACAGATGAGGAAACTGACACAAACATGGTTAAGTGACTTGCCCAGAGTCATACAGCTAGTAAATGACTGAGGCTAGATCCAACAGCTACAGGACCAAATTTTTTATTTGGCTAAAATAATAGTAGTTCACATCTGTATTGTGCTTTAAGGTTTGTAAAGTGATCAACATACATTATTTCATTTGAACATCGTAACAATCCCATGAGGTAGGTGCTACTACTTATCATCCACATTTTTATGTAGGGCAACTGGAGCTGAGATATGTTAAACAATTTGCTCCAGGTCATAGAGTCAGGATTCAAACTCGAATCTTCCAGACTCCAAGTCTGGTGCTCTCTCCATTATATCAAACTACTTCTAGAGAGACTTGGGTGGTATTCATTCAGAGATGGGATGTTGTTTTCAATGTTCCTATGAGTTCAAAAAGGAAACCTAAGTCTTGGGGGTATTACCTCTTGTTGTGTCTTCCTTTGGAAAGTTAGTGATTTAAATTATTTTTTGGTCCTTAACCATCAGATATCTTGATTGATGCTTGCTGTGAAACATAGTTTCCCTGCCTCCAATAACTGAGATTTGGATCATCAGTGGGGAAAGGAGATAATATACAAGCACAGAAAGTAAAGCAGTGATTAATAACTTATCTGTAGCTTCAAAAGGCCATGGGTGTGGGTGGGTGGTGTGGAGGGCTGAGATCATCTTTTCTTTCATTTCACATAGTTTTGTAGTTTAGTGAAAGAACTGAGAAAAGCAAAAAAATTATGGGCCTTTTCCTATCCCCTGATGTCCAATCTGTGGAGTTTTGGGGCTTGAGTAGCAATGACAAAGTCCAAGCCAGGAAAGAATAGTGATAAGACAACTGGATTTGGTGCCTGAGTTTCTAGGTTTGAATCCTTAGGCTGTATGATCCTAAGTAAGTCATTTAGTTTTCCTAGACCTTAGTTTTCTCATCTGTACTATAAGGAGGGAGAATTGTTGTTTAATCATTTTGCAATTGTGTCTGCCTCTTCATGACCCCATTTGGGGTTTTCTTGGCAAAGATACTAGAGTGCTTTGCCATTTCCTTCTCCAGCTCATTTTACAGAATTAATGCAAGCAGGGTTAAGTGACTTGCCTAGGATCACATAGCCAGTAAGTGTCTGAGGTCAGCTTTGAACTCAGGAAGAAATATCTTCCTGACTCCAGCCCCAGCATTCTGTGTACTGTGCTACCTAGCGGCCTATAAGGGGGGAAGATTAGATGTTATTTGTGACTCTTTCCAGTTTTAGTTCCTATGATCTTTATTCTAAACTAGGCCATAACTAGGCTAATCTAGTAATCCAACCTTGTGGGTTAAAATACAGTAATAGGTACTGGTGGATCATAAAATGCCATTGTGTTAAAATTGTTCTTGTAGCCAGTATAAAAGGGGAAATAGTAGGAAATAAGATTATAAAGGGGGACCTGGAAGTCCCAAACAAATCATCCCAAAGATCAAAGCGTTAGACCCTATTATATCCATATCTTGATAGCATGTGCCACATCAGCAGAAACCTTCTCGATGCTTATGTCCGGGTTCTGGCTCTATGATATTTAAATTCCAGACAAATTCCAGACCTCCACAGCTCCAAACCAGCAAAACGTCAAAAAGGTGCTGATAATTTTGAGACAACTTTGAAATTTTACTGATCACTTTGAAATGATCTGGATTTGTGAGATGAGTTGGAGAAGGAAATGGCAAACTACTGCCGTATCTTTGCCAAGAACATCCCAAAAGGGGTCACGAAGAGTTGAACACAAATGAAATCACTGTGCAATGACAGCAAATGAACAAACCCCGAGGTGGCACAGATAAAAGTTAGATGGCTCCCCTTCAAACCCTATAAAAATGAGACCTCAAACTCCTTGCCCCTGGGGACTCTGATTTCCATCAGGTCCATGCTGCCTAATTCTAATCCATGGCTATGTGAGTCATATCCTCTGCCATTCTCCTCCTCACACTTCTTGCCTTCCTTCAGCATCCCATCCCCCTGTTGCACCATCTGCCTCTATATTTCTTCCATGGCTCATCTCTCTATCCTCTATGTTTAAAGTGTCATTGCCATCCCTGTCCCCCCTGTCAATCATAGTGCTTCCCAGAGAGTATCTAAATAACTGGGTGTGCCGACCCCCATTTTGTAATTTTATAAATTATCATTTGGGTAAGTAGAGCCAATATTACTAGTAAAAGATCAGAGGACTGATTTTTAAAGCACATTCCTCTGTTTCAGAATCAGCACAACAGAGAGCTAGATCAGGAAGACGTTTTCCAGAGGGGTAGCAAGAGTCGAGGTGGAGTTTCTGAATATCATTCACCCTCTGTCTCTTTATGCATCAAAGGGCAAAGGAGTCAAACAGCTTCCCTACCAGATTAAGTAACCAGACCATCCCATGGCACTGAAGTTAAGAACCGTTACATAAAGCACCAAGCGGGGCTTCCAGGGAAGGGAAATAAAAGGGCTGAAAAGGAAAAGATCTTGGCCACCTTGTGTCAGGGTGTGAGCATAGGCTCTCCATCTCTCAACAGGCATAATGGGGCTAGCCATCCCTCCTCGGTGACAGACAAAATCTTTCTATAATCCCTGTGATGATGTCCTGCCCCATCCTGAGAGAGAGAGGAGAGGACCTGCTCTTATCCCAAAGAAGACATGAGCCATAAAAACAGGCTCTAGGAGTAAGGAGAGGTCCAGAGCCTGGGGGATGATGGATAGAAGGGAATTCCTGGGTAGAGAGAGTTGTAAAGGCCAAGAACATGCCATGACTAAGGTAGCAGGAGGGCAATACATACATAATGTTCTCAATTCATTAAGATAAAACTTGGAAATTACCAAGGAAGTCAGGCCAAAGGTTGCTAATACACAGTCCCTGTTGCGTATGAGAGATTCTTAACTAACTTCAATTAACTAACCTAACTAACTACAACTGTAGGTAGGTCTATAGGTTTCAGTGACAGCAGTACATTTTGCATATTAAGATAAAGACATTATTTTATTTCCTTGGCATAAACCATGACATATTCTATACATTTCTGGTAAAAAAAAATGCCTGAATAATTATGGTTTTTAAAATTGCAAAAAAGAAGAAAAACAATCTTGTTAGTTCTAAGAATCCAGTTCTGCTACATACATGAATCAAACTAATTAGATCATTTCTTGTCTTCACTCACCCTGCAATAAATATAGTCATTGTAAGATATAAGGTCTATTAATAAACTTAAATACATCTAAGCATTTTAGATAGTAGTAGTTTAATACTAACATATTTCCCCCCTTGGGGTCAAATTTATAGCACATATTGTATCATGTATAGGGCTTTCTTAGCCATGATATAGTAATTATTTTTAAACTACATTCATAATATGAATATTAATTCATGTGTTTATTAAACTGAGACACAGAGAGGTTAGTTCCTTCCTATAGCCACGCAGCAAACTACTCAGTTCTTCTGACACCCAATCCAGATATTTAATTTTCTTTTTTTTTAAAATTTTTTTTTTACAGATATTTAATTTTCAAAGTGGACTCAATGAAATGTATAGATTTATAGAATGCTTGCCAAATTACATGTCTAGCTGGTGATATGTGATTGGAGGGACAGCCAAGTGAGTTAGTCAATCTATCAGTATACATGTTTTGGACATGCACCACAGATGGCAATCAGCTGGGTCCAGAACTGAATAGGAGGAAAAAAGTGATTTGGATTTCATCTGAGAAAGTACACAGGTCTTTCGATGACTCCAAGCTGTTCCTTTTTTGAATCAATATTATCTTGGCAATGTAATATGCATAGGAAACATGAGAGACTGCAATATCAGAATAATCAAAATTGAGAGTCATTTGAAGGGCACTAGAGACACCAGTGGATGTGAAGTAGCAACTTAGTATCAATGATGACTTTGCATAAAATGCAACATCCAAGAAATGTCTGCTCAGAAAAAGGAAGCATGCTAGACATGTAGCAGTCGTGAACAGTGGATAGACAGCCTAGGGGCTGCGCTGATACCGTGGAATGTTTAGAGAAAAAAGGCCTCAAGGAAAGCCTCCAGCAGGCTGAACAGATTGTCTCTTGATGATTTATGGGCAGCTATGAATAAAGGCCACATAGGATGAAGTCTCAAGGATGGTGGCATTCTTTGAAGGGAGTATCTACCCAGATGAGACCATTGATCTCTTAAATTAGGGATTCTTGACCTATCATGAGCCTCTTTAACAGTCTGATGAAGCCCATAGAGCCCATCTCAGAATAATTTTTTTAATTAATAATTTAAAGAAATACTAAATTTTAGTTAAAGACCTGTGGAAAAAAGATATATGTATCTGTGCATATATGTGTGTATACATGAGATATAGGTGTATATATTTCCCATCTACATTCATGGATCCCCTTGAAATCTTTCTGTAGACCATGACAACTAGGTGGTACAGTGTCTAGGGTTCAAGACTTGGAGACAGAAAGATCTCATTTCAAATCTTGCCTCAGGTGTTCTCTCACAAGGTGACACAGTGGAGTCTCAGACACTTACTGGTCATGACACCCTGGGCGAGTCACTGGACCTCTGTCTGCCTCACTTTTCCTCATCTTTAAAATGACCATAACTCCTATCTCCCAGAGCTTTTGTGAGAATAGGATGAGATGATCGTCATCCAATGCTCTACAACCCTTAAAAGCACTTAAAATACCACATAAATACTATTACTACCACTGTTATTGACTATTATTATTGCTGTGTGACCCAGGACAAGTCACTTAGCCTCTCTGTGCTTCAGTTTCCTCATCTATAAACTGGGAGTGATAATAGCGCCCGCCTCACTGAGCTCAAACAAGTCAACGTATGTGAAGTGCTTTACAAACCTAAAGTCATTACATAAACATTAGCTATCATCATTAACAACCCCAGATTATAAACCTTTGTATTCAAATATTGAAGTAAGTTGAGTTGGGAGTCAGAACCAAAGTCTGTCTTTAACAAGCTTAGCACTGGCTGTTCATGTGACCAAGAGGTAGTCAGATAAAAATGCTTCACATGCAGATGGTATAACCAACTAATTAAGTTTGAGTCTTCCTGACTCCCCGAGGTCTTCAAAAGGCTGGAAATGACTGCATGCTGAACACTGACTTACTTGTCAATGAAATAGCCCAGGATTGGGCTCCCTCCATCTACGGCAGGCTGCTTCCAAGAGATGATGACATAATCTTTGTTGGCATCTAAGCAGACCACATCTAGGGGAGAGGCAGGAGCTCCTGCGATCTCAGCATCAGCATCTATAGGAAAGGACATCATTTCTGTTCAAGTTCTCTCTAGGTTTCTCTAAATCTAACTAAAAGCATTAATGACACTTAGGTCCATTAATATAAATAATGAAACCCCTGAAGCGTCATATTATTCTAACTCATACTCCATATTTCCATTGAAATGAAACCAATGACCATATTTTACATAATTATAGGGCAAATTCAACCAATTATGATAATAGCAGCTAACATTTATATAGTGTTTGCTATATGCCAGACACTGTACTAAGCATTTTACAACTATTATCTCATTTGGTTCTCACAGCAAGCCTGGGAGGCAGGTGTTGTCATTATTTCCATTTTACAGGTGAGGAAACTTGAGGCAAACAGGTTAAGTGACTTGCCTAGGTTCATAGAGCTAATAAGTGTCTGAAGCTGGATTTGAACTTAGGTCTTCCTGACTCCAGACTTAGCTGCTTCTATATAAGACCCCTTCAGGGGAGTCATTGCTTTTGCTACTTGAAACCTATCTGTAGTCAAAATGCTGTATACATACATACAGACAGATGGATAGATAGATAGATATAAATATATGTGTGTGTGTGTGTTGGCTAAAATAAAATGTTTAAAAGCCAAGCATGGTTAAGAAAAGACTTTTGAAGCAATACCAAAATCCAAGTTTATCTGATCTGACTGTACTTTTCCTCAGATCTCTTTGCATTTGAGTGATTTTTTATAAGGTGGGAAAATGTTTGATAACAATATAGAAATGTTCAAACCACAAGATGTTAGAGAGGGTCCTAGTGGAAAGATAGTAACATGGAAAATCAGAAAAAGAAAATGTTTGCTTAGTTAATATTGTTCTCTCTTGAGTGTGTGGCTCTTGGGTGTCTTACCTCCTTGTAGCTTGTAAAGGGAATAACCAAATGCCAGGAGAAATTGGCAAAAGGGCTATGGGTCCCTAGAGAAATCATGACTTGAATTTGTAGGCTGCAACTTGCTACTTCCAAGTCATGTGACTATGGGCAAATTACTTAACTTCTCTGATACTTAGTCCCCACATCTATAAAATAAGGAGAGTGAACTCTAAGATCCCTTCCATTTCTGAAAGTCTATGACCTAGTCCAACCCCATCATTTTACACATGAAGAAAATAAGGCAAAGTTTCAAATTAAGTTAATGGCAGAACCATGACTGAAATCTTTGTCTTCTCTCAGTTCTTTGCTTTTTTTCCCCACATTTCAGTATCATTCTAAGTTCAATACAGTGGGACCACCTCCAGTTGTCCTGATCTATATCCTGTCCCTGGACCCAAATGGCTTGAGAGCAGATCTGTGTAATGTTAATGAGATTAAAGATCTTCCCCACTCATTAATGGGCCTTCCCATTAAGGGGAGTTTGATTAGGGAAGATTTGTGGGAAGGCCCACACCTTCTGTTAATGAGGTACTGGTTCTCCAGGATTCTGATGCCCTCTGCCTCAGAAAAGTGTCTAAAGCCTCTGAGGTGAGGTTTTACTTTCGGGCTTACTCATTAGAAAGGTTGGTTTGGCCAGACGAGACTCTGAGTGACCACCAAGGAGCCTCCCCCTACTTCTCTCTCTGGTAACTTTGGTCAGACAGTTATCTGTCTGTTGATCTATGATGTATGCATTGCTTATACTGGAAGCCCTTTCTGTGGATTTTGTTTTCTCTGTATTTTCTCTGAAGTTCAGGGTGTTGAGTTGTTCCCCTGAACTAAGTGAATGATATATGTGCTTGATTAAAGTGATTGTTGACCCCTCAAAAGTTGCCTTTCCTTTTAAAAAAAGCAGATCAAAGAACCTGTGATAGTAAGCCCTCCTCTGTATATTGGGGTGCTTGCTTTTACACCCTGTCTACAACAAAAACCTGTCAAATGAATGAATTCAATCCATTTCATAAGAGTTGTGGTGCCTCTCTCTATTACATAATGAAGACCTGGAATCAAATCTCACCTCTAATACATACTGGCCAAGTGTCTCAGAGCAAATTTGGCAGCCCAGTTCAGATCTAAAAACCTGTAATGTAACCAGTTCATTACATTCCAGATCACCAGATTCTTGGCTTCTCTCTGTATGTTTGTACCCACACACTCTCACGGTCATTCACATTCATACATCTTCTCTCCTCATGTCCAATGTACTTGCTACCCTTCTACAGTAAATTCTCTTTCTCATTTATTATTTTTCCTCAGTTTAATGAAATGCTACTGTAAAGTTTCTCAAACATTCACCCTTGCTGTTCCTTTCTTTCTCAATGGAAGGCATTATACCCATTTACATATTCTAATATATATCCAATTATACATGTTAATACTTTTTTAATCCATTTTCTCTCAAATACCTTTTAATTGTAAGACAAATGATATATATTATATTAGGAGATGACAACTTTTTTTATAGGTAAGCTAAAAAATGAGTAGTTTGACTATAGGAGTACTAAGGTACTAATGGCATATTTTGGATTTCAGATAATTATACAGAAATGCACATATTTCAGATATTTCAATTCAAAAAACTTCATTCCCCATGAAAATATAAAAATGATCACCTGAGACACAAAGAATCTATTTTTTTCACTCTAATAGGCTGAGTTGAAAAGGTGCCAATTTGTATAGGTAAAGAGAGTTTCTTCACCTGGGAATTACATCATACACCAATTAAATTACAGATCCAATTTATATCCTTTTCCATAATATTTCTTGCCTGGGGAATGAGCCAGAACTTGTCCCAGCTAAATTTCTCAGGGTTAAGGCTACAGTTAGAAGACAGTGATAGCAGTGGAGTTTAAATAACCTGCCAGAAAATAACCTTCCTGCAAATATGATAGTTCTTAATACCATAGATTAGGAGTATACATTCTTCATAAGGGAGAACTATTTTTTTCCTAAAATTTTGAGATTGTTGAAGGGTGGATGTATATATATATATATATATATATATATATATATATATATATGATATAGATATATCATTATATAGATATAGATTATATGGATACAATAGATATTAGTACAGGTATAGATGTTGATGTAGATATAGTTCTAGATTCATAGATAAGTATGGATATAGATAGATATTGATAGAGGTACAGATACAGATTCAGATACAGATCTAAATATAGATACAAATAATATAGATATAATTGATATATCATCTATGTTGATCTAGATGTATAGGTATAGATTTTATAAATATGGTAGATATAGATATAGATACAAATATAGATAGTATAGATAGGTTTCTTGGTTGAAGTTCCTATAGTATTGACTAATTTGACAATAGAGCCAGACGAATTAAGGTTAACTCAACTAGGTTGAATTCAGGACCCACAATGTTTATATGGGCTAAACTTGCATCAATAATGACAGTTTAGGGGAAACATTTCAAGTGGAAGAACCGGGTAATGGGAAACAGTGTGAATTAAGGATTCTAATTCTATTTCACTATAGCATGTCTAATTATTTTGTCTGCTACCAATTATTATTAACATTATATAGTACTTATGTAAATTATTTCATTTGGTCCTCCCAACAACTCTTATCAGGCAGGTGTATTATCTCCTTTTTACAGATGAGGAAACAAAGGCTCAGGGTGATTATTGACTTGCCCAGGTCATATGGCTAGTAAGAATCTAACATGGGAATCAAACCCAGGTCTTTTTTTATTCTAAGTCCATCACTGTACCCACTGTACTTCGGCTTATTTCCATTTACAAGGCCAGCTCTCCACCAACTTACTTCCTATCTGTCATAAAGACTAGTCCTTCAATGTTGATATACTGCCACCAAGTGGCTGGCGGTTCCAAGACTATGACTTTATAGTTTGAATGGCCAAGGTTCCCACAGGAATGATTTACAGAGAAAAAAGATTAGCATGCTCTGAAACAGCATCCTGCTTTCCTCATTAAAAAAAAAAGAATATCAAGTGAAGGAACTGGGTAACACCAGAATTAATTAATTAATGAAGAATTCTACTTCTATATTACTATTGCCTATCTAACCCTACTACCAATAACTAGCATTTCTATAGTGCTTTACATATATTATCTCCAGTACAGTTTGATCTCCAATGCAGATTGGTTTCTTTTAAAATAATTTGTAATCACTAAAATCTCATCCTATACCATAATTTATGTTTTTTATAACACATTAGATAAAATACAAAGTTTTTAAACAAACAAAAACCCCCCAAAATGTGACTTCAGAAGTGCCATATTTGTTTAAAGTTTTTTTCAAATTGCCTAGCTTTTAACACCATTCATATGTAGACCCCTTCTGACTTTTCCAGTTTTCTTAATTCTTACTCCTCTCCATTACTCTAACATCCAGTGACACTGGTCTCTTTGTTGTGACTCATATAAGAAACTTCATGCTTGGAATCCTCTCCCTCTCAACTCTGCCTCTTGGCTTCTCTGACTTCCTTCAAGAATTAGATAAAATTGCCCCTTCTGTAAGAAATCTTACATAAGATCTTCCTTAATATTAGTGCCTTACCTCTGGGATTATCTCTAATTTGTCCCGTCTGCCTTGTCTGCGTTTTGTACATTAGAATATAAACTCCTTGAGGATAGGATTGGTTTTGTCTTTCTCTGTATCTCCTTCTTTCCTCCCTTTAACATAGTTCCTGGCACACGGTAAGTACTTAATAGGAGCTTGTTATTACTGTAATGTTTTGAGGACTCAGTGGAACTATGTTAAAAGGAAAGATTTCAACTTGTCATCAGGTGACATTTTGGACACATTCACGGCTTATTAATTGACCACATCCACTGTAGGTCCAAACAAAGCTGCCTATCGCTTGGGAGACTGAAGAAGTTAGCCACAACAGCACCCCACTCCCAGCCAGCACCCATCTCTACCACTGGGAAGATTAGGGAAAAGGGTTAGGCTTCGTATCCTTGCTTTAAAGATCACAGAAGCTCCTCATTGGCTAATGGCAAAAAAAAATTTGCAGCTGCAAAAGGAAGAACCCTTTCTTGATCTGCCTTGTTTCCTGTGTTGCTTATTTATTGTTTTGACCCACGACTCTGATGTTCATCTCTCTTTTCGGAACCTGCTGTTGCCCAACTCTGTAATCTACTTCTCTTCCTCATACAGACGTCCCTTTCTGTCTCTGGTCCTTTCAGAATTTGTTTTTGTTCATGTCTTTGCTACAGATAAATTCGGGCTTCTGCCCTGATCCAGATTTGTTGTCAGTCAACAGGCTTCCAGCCCGCAGGATGGCACAGGGAGACTTCTTAACCTAAATAAACCCTAGAGAATTTTAGCTACCATATTCTCTGAAGCCTGCCCTGGATGATGCAAGGAAGGGCAGGACTTTAGACAGAGAAAATAAATAATTGAAGATGTTTAGGAATTGCAGATATGAATCTGAATTGCCCACGCGTGTCTAGTCTTATAGTTTTTTCCAAGGACCAACTTTCAATTTGTAAGTAAAAGTAGTATGCATAAGCTCCTGCTGCTGACAAACACATATACTGATGAATGTTAATCATTTAAACTACAAACAGTGAAAGTTTCCTATGAGTAACATTAAAATTATAAAATCTCAGACAAGCAAATATCAAACAATTAGATATTCTTATCTATTCAGTAATAGAACAGGATTTTGCAGATGCTGCTCATGGTAGCTCAGAAGCTATTTTGTAACTGACAAAAAAATACAAGTTAAAAGCAAATTTAGTCAATGGATGCTTTCCCATTTTATGTCAGAAAGTGAATGATTTAGATAGATTGAATCATGGAGTTCATTAGTTACTAAGTTTTAGAAAATTAGCTAACTTTCAAAATAAATCCAATGTAGAGGAAAATTTTTACAAAGTCTTATTCTTTTTTGCTAAATTTACAAATAATGTGACTTGAAATTTGGGGTTGTTAGTGTCTTCGGTTACTTATATTAGCAACTAGCAAAAATAAGCAAAATACTCTTTTTATAATCATTCTGCAGCCAGTGAGCATATGACTGCTTCCATTTTTTTCCTCTTTTGTGACTTTGCAAACTCGTGTTCAAGGCTTCCCTTCAAATATCCATGATTCCTGTCTTCCTTTTATTTTGCACACAGTGCAAGTCAGGCTTTTGTCAGTAAACTTGTGAAGTTTGGTCTACCTTGGCTCCATTCTTGGTGTGCTCAGAGATCCAAGAAAACAAGTGTTTGGAATTAGTAACATAAGCCTCAGCTGCCTTAACAGCTGAGCCAGATTTAGTATTAATGAAAAATAATAGACTAGAATTTTTTTTAAGGAAGAAAAAAATGATTTTGGAAACATCCTATGAAGATAGAAGACAATTGGCTAGGTTTTTGCAATTGAGGAAGATACTTGATATAAGCTAGGCATTTTAGAGGAACAGAGAACTTTGGGGAAATAGCAAGGCAGGGAATTCTAGTAAGGCAGAGAAGCAGAACATGGCACAAGCCCTGAAGTCTGAACAAGTAAAGAAAAGAAGAGAAAAGAAGGGGTGAGAGGTGACTGGAATTTGGATTTCTGTGTAAGCCCCCCCCTCCACCTGCCCCCACCACCCACACAACAGCTGAAGACAGTTTCTCTTTGAAGTAGGGTTTTAGCAAGAATATGCTAATGAGGAATACCACGCTGCCGAGGAATACCACGCTGCCAAGCAAGCAAACAAGTGACGTCATGTCATGAGAAAGAATGGAAAAACCTGCTTAGGATTAGTCCGCCATTAGCCATGAGAGTCAACCACAAGAGCTAACAGCAGTCATACAGAACTGAGAATCTTGGTTTCAGCAATTACAAAAGGCAAGAGGAATTTTTCAGTGACCCATACAGAGTATACTGTGTTTTTATTTTGACCAGTGCTAGAAATAATTCTAATGAGGATGAAAAGGAAGAGCTGTCAAAATAGAACATGGATGAGCCCATAAGGAACTTGCTAAACAACTTAGATTTTCAAAATATATGCATAGAACATGAAAACAGAATTGCTGAACTTTTTGACAAGTCCACCAACAATGTAGAGCTATGAACTGGTTCAGCTGTTCTGGAAAGCAATTTGGAATTAAGAAAAGAAATTAACTAAAATGTCCATATCTTTGACTCAGTGATGGAGAAGGAAAGACAATGAGTTATGTTTTGGACCTGTTGAGTTTGAGATACCTATAAAAACATCTAGTTTGAGATGTGGGACTAGAGAGTAGGATTAGATATTTAGATCACAAAATAACCTGTATAGTCATGGTAATTAAACCCATGGGACCTGATGAAATCATCGAGCAAGATATAGAAGAAGAGGGCCCAAAATATATCCTTGGGGGACAACCGTAGTTAACAGGTATGACCTGAATGAAAATCTAGCAAAGTAGATTGAGAAAGAATGGCTAGATAGGATAGAAGAGAACCAGTGGAAAACAGGTTCATGAAAATCATGGGTAGACAATATCCAGGAAAAGAAAGTGATTGACAGTTTCAAAGGCACTAGAGGTATCAAGAAGGATGAGGACTGAGAAAAGTTTTAAAGGTATGACTACTCCTGTGTGTAGCTGAGGTAGACTGGAGACAGAGTTCATGAGAGTTGAACAAGGCATGGAACTGGAAAGTCAGGTCATTAGAACTATGATTCAAGTTATGCTATAAATTTTTTTGGAAGGAAGTGGAAGATGTCAGCAATAAGGAACTGGAAGTAAACTTTAAGGTGCTGAGTGATAGTGGGAAAGTGACATTTTGGAGTCAGGAGGATAACAATTCCTTCTTCTAACTCTATGTGTTAGGGGATGTGACAGAAATAGCAGTCGATCTTTGAGAGTGCCAAGAGCTAGATACTTTCAGAAGAAAGCTAAGTTTCAGAGAGCTCCAGAAGATGGAAGGAATACAAGAGTTAGAGATCTAGAATCTATGAAAGATTAACAATAGAGATTTCAAAAGGACACAATAGAAAAGGAAGAGAGAAGAGGCTAGGTAATGGTGAGGGCCAGGGCTGATTTTCTTTTGGGGCTAATAGCTACCAGAATCTGCTGCCTACCTTAGAGGATCCTAAGTTTATTATGTGGAGAGAGTAAGAAAGCAGCACTGTCATGTGTCCTTGCCTTTCTCCTTTTTCCCAATTCTTTTTTTTTTAATTTTTAATTTATGGAATAACATAAGCATTTACATAACATAGTATAATAAAAAAGATGATTACATATGAAACTGAAAATCTATTATATATAACTAGCTCTTCCTTCATGTAAATTTTTTTCTTTTTTTCCTTTTTTTATCCCTGCCTCTCCTCCCTAGAGATAGTTACTATTAGACAAAAATGTGTGTGTGTGTGTGTGTGTGTGTGTGTGTGTGTGTGTGTGTAAAACTATTCTATGCATACTTCTATTTATCAGTTCTTTCTCTGGATGCTGATAGCATCTTTCCTCACATGTCCTTTTTAGTAAATTTGGGTATTTATAATAGTCAAAATAACTTATTCACTCAAAGTTGTATTCCTGTTACTGTATACAGTGCATAGATAGGATCCAGGACAAAAACAGGAAGGAGAGGAAACATTGTTGGGGGGGCAACTTGTCTGGTAAAGGGGAGGAAAGAAATGCAAAAATGTGACTCTATTGGGAGGGGGGACTGTAAAATCTAATCATGCCTCCCAGATGTTGGTACCTGGGGCAAAGACTTAGCTGTTCTATGTCAGTTCTGGCTCAAGATGGAAAAATTTGTTGTAGCATTTACAAGCTAAGACTTCTTTTTTTCCCTTAGTACTCATTATATCACCACTGAGCCTATAGAGAGCTGAACTAGTACTATACATACTAGTTAGCTGGGATAAGAAAGGCCATGATAAAAACCTAAGAATGTGCCTTTGGGCAGTAACTCAGGGGCTTTCTTAAGGTGATAGTGTGTTAAGTGACTATATTGGTGGCTTACATTGCAAAAGTCTTGCCATCTTGCCCAAGTTCATATGTCTTGATAGTATTTTCAAAGAGCTCCTTAAAATAGGCCATCCGCAGAATTCTACTGTAAGCATATGCAAGTTACACTGACATCAGCAGCATTAACATTATCATCTCTTACCTCGAACAAAGACATATGCACTGTACTGCTCATAATATTCTCCCATCCGCACACGGAGGGTGTAGAGCCCTTCATCCTCTTTATTGAGATGGGAAAAGGTCAGTGTCGCTCTATTTCCACTCCATTGCGTTTGGACCCATTTTGATGGAGAGACAAGTGTCCCTGGAAAACAAAAATGTAAACAGAAAAGGTAATTTCCTTATGGTCACACACTATTGGGTTTCTATAAGAATTCCCTGGGGAGAAGAGAAAGAAGACTCCAGGTGTGGAATATTGCATGTCTTAGCAGACCTAGTTGATGCATTGCTTTCTCATCTTCTCTACTATACCATAGAAACTTCCTCACTCTGGAAGCTCACTGGACCAGGGAACCTTGGCAGGGAGAATGGCAAAATCAAACACCTCTAGTCTTCAGGCAATGGGAGACAGGGTGGTCAGCATCCCATATTCTAGGATGGTAGCTTCATTTATAATTCTTAATAAATGGTATTTAGTTGGTTAATTGGTTGATTGATTGAATGAGTCTTTAAAATCCTTTTTGCCCAGCCAGAATCAATCTCTGAGAATTTCACAGAATTCTCTAGAGATAAAAAGTTTTCATACTTTAAAGTTAAAGAAAATGGGTATGTGGTATATTCTTTAGATCTACTATTTCCCATCATTATCTTGATTCTTGAACTTTCTGATAGGCTCAGAGTATCCATGGGACTTTCTCAGGTTTGCTCACCTACCTGCAAATTGAAGTGGGTTGGAAGGACATTTTCCTGAAAGTCAGTAATTTTTTCCCTCTCTAAACTGAAAATAGAAAAAACCCACCATGAGCAGGTGAGGATTTTCCATTATGTCATGTCACTGAGTAGTAGAGATATATCCTCATGTATTTAAATATGATTTAAGATTTGTGTTATCTGTTTTAGGTATTAATCCTGAAGTTTGAATTAAATTGCCTGCCTTGATTACAGTATTTTTCTACATATTTTTTAAGACTTTAAAGAATTTGTCATAAAATGATTTAGAAAAATGATATCCTTATTTTCTTCTAGCCCTGATATACTATGGCATTAGGTGATTATTTAAAGCAGAAATACCAAACTCAACTAGAAAGGATTCCTGAAAGCCTTGTATTGACTTAGAAAATTACCAGTTGCCAATAGCTATATTGTATTTTTGTTTATTTGTTAAATATTTTCCAATTACATTTTAATCTGGTTCAGACCACACTAGGGAGTTTTACTGATTGCTTATAGCCCACTGGCTAAACATGTGATGCCTCTGAAAAGGTATAGTTAAAGGAAAACACTTGAAAGAGGTTTTTGGGGTTTTTTTCTGTTTTTCTTGCAGCCCAAGATATAATGTGAACTGAAGGAAAAGATAGTTTCATTTTTTTGCTGACTCTGACAGTCATCTTTTACAGTCATATTTTGCATATAGACTATAGGAATGATTCAAATGCAATGACTAAGACCCTGGTAAATTTGAATAAAACTAAAGCAGTCTGAAATCTTTTCTTAATCTATCTTCATGCTGATTAATTAGTGTATCTCTTATTTTAATAGTATATAAAATTAGATTTTAAAAATAAACTTCTTAAAATGACCTAAAATAGGAAAATTACTTAAAGAAAACTATTACATCAAATCAAATTAAATAATAAAAAGAATACATTTATACTGTTAACTCATTACTTCTTTCCACTTATTACTTAGTAATTCACAAAACTCCCCCAGATTATAGAAATACATTATTAAAATCTTGGTATTCAGCATTCCATACTGTATCAGAGTGAGATAAGGGAATTCTAGACCACACCAATTTGGTTATGTCAGTGCCTCAAGGGATCTGCTGCCTCATGTGGTAGGACGAGCTAAACCATAACTTTCGTAGTTCATTTTGTAATGTCTGGTTTATAGTCATTGTAATTGCAAGAGTCAGCCTTCCTTTGTAAATACAGATAAATTCATATTACTTACTGGGGGTGGAGGGAGAGACAGACTGTACAGACACAGAGAGATAGAGACACAGAGTCAGAGAACAGAAAAGAGTGTGTGTGTGTATACACATATATGTATATTTATATATGTATGCATATGCATATCCTCATTCATGATTACTTGCTGGCTTATCTCATGGATACAAGATATTTCATTTCATAACTGTAAGATATTGGAAGTACTGGACAAAGGAACATAAAATAAATCTTTTTACTGTACCTATAGCATATTTTAGAGTCTGGCATCTAATTCAGGAGAATGAGTTAAATTAGAAGTTGAGATCATGTAAAAACTTGCTTTCACCCTTAATTTGTGTTTTATCATGAGGCCTGTTAAGAACTTATGGCCAGGAGGAGCCAAAATGGTGGAGTAGAAAGATTCATATATGCCAGCTCCGAACCCACAGCCCATAAATTTCCTGTAAAAAGAACTCCCAACAAATTCTGGAGCAGTGGAAGCCACACAGCAATGGAGTGAAGGAGATTTCCGTTCCAGAGAGCCCTGAAAAACGGATCCCAAAGGTCCATCGTGCACTGGACGGGAGCGGAGCCTAGCCCTTCCCTGGCCACACAGCACCAAGAGGAGCAGATCTAAGCAGGCTTCAGGGATGGAATCTCCGGCAGCCGCGAAGGTCCCTCCACCCACAGGCACACAGGTCAGTGAGAGAGACTTCTGGGCTGGCCAAGAGGGGAGTGGGGTGTCTCCATAACTCAGGCCCCCTCAGGAGGCAGTGGCAGAGGCAGAGGCAGCCAGAGGCTCCCGGAGCAGGCAGGTCCTTGAGTCCATTACTGAAGGTCTCCACATAAACGTGCTGAGGGAACTGAGCCTGGGAGGCAGCCCTGCCCCCACCTGAGCACCAGAACTTAAGCTCATGTTGAATAGCAGGCAGGGCACCCACTAAAAGCCCTGAGGCTGAGGAGCAGCATTTGAATCTCAGACCCCAAGCCTAGTTGGGCAGATCTTGGCGGGGGTGGAGAGGAATCTCAGAAGTCAAGTAACTGGCTGGGAAAATGCCCAGAAAAGGGAAAAAAAATAAGACCATAGAAGGTTATTTTCTTGGTGACCAAATGATTCCAACCTTGCTGTCTGATGAGGAAGAAAACTGTTTACCATCAGGTAAAGACATAAGAGTCAAGGCCTCTGTACCCCAAACATCTGAAATAGATATCCACTGGGCTCAGGCCATGGAAGAGCTCACAAAGGATTTTGAAAATCAAGTTAGACAGGTGGAGGAAAAACTGGCAAGAGAAA
>CM053773.1:57332218-57416754 GCA_028658325.1 Potorous gilbertii
ATGGAGAGAAATATAGTTAGTCTTACACAACATGACTATTATGGAAGTCATTTGCAAAACTGCATAGATATGGCCTATATTGAATTGCCTGCCTTCCCAAAGGGAATGGGTGGGGAGGGAGGGATGGGGAGAAGTTGGAACTCAAAGTTTTAGGAACAACTGTTGAGTATTGTTCTTGCTACTAGGAAATAAGAAATACAGGTAATGGGGAATAGAAAGTTATGTGGCCCTACAGGACAAAAGAGAAGATGGGGACAAGAGAAGGGAGGGATGATAGAAGAGATGACAGATTGGTGATAGGGGAAATAAGAATGCTCAATGTACTGGGGTGTGGGGAGGGGACAAATGGGGAGAAAATTTGGAACCCAAAATTTTGTGAAAATGAATGTAAAAAAGTTAAATAAATAAATTTATATTAAAAAAAAAAAAGAACTTATGGCCAGTTGTATAAGTGATGATCCCCTAGATTCTGGGAAAGTTTTTCACAGTTCAGCCAAGGTTTTGAGAGCAGATTCCTAACTCTATAAGAATAAGACTAGTGAATTAGCTACAGGGTGAGTAAAAATTATCTTTGTTTTTCCTTTTCCCTTTTTTTTGCCTCCTCAACCATCTACAATACTCAAAGACTTCCAAGTATAGTCTGGAAGGGGGAGTAACATAACACCTTATATCTCCACTAATCACCTTGTCCTACTTAAATCCTTGGACAAATGAAGAAGATTGGGGGAAACACCACTGACACATGTCAAAGACGAGACCTTTGCTGAATTAAAAAGGGAAAACTAGAAAGCCACATTGCTGCAATTCTGGCCATCCAACCCCTCGGGGTGAGTTTATTGCTGGCCCTTTCCTTCCCCTTGGGTCTACAACCTAATCCTAATTCTAGACTTATTTCATGCAGGGGCCAATGGTAATGGTTACTCTTGGGCACAGTAGGCTCCCACTCTGCGTTCACCTACAATCATTGAACAAGGTTATTTCTGAAGCAGTATTTATCAAGGAGAGAGGCAGCAAGGTGAAATGCATAGGGAACTGGTCTGGGAGTCAGAAGGACTGTATTCAGGTTCTGTCTTTCCCACCTACCAGCTGTGTGGCTGCGGGTCACACGAAGCTGTGTCAGGAGGGTTTCCCTACTAGAGAGCCTTATACTGACGAAATCACAGCTTTGGATGCCTCCTATGGGGCTCACACAAAAAGCCTACCAAGGTCTCTCATTTGATTTTAATAAACAAAGGGATTTTTTTTTTAAGTTCTAAGAAAGCAGACCTGGATTACAAATGGGAGGATGAATTACTCACAGGAAAAGAGATAGAAGTAATTCCTTAAATCTCTGACTCATTTATCAGATCAGTCAACCAACCCCACACAGCCTACGAGTTTAGACTTGGAGCCAGATTGGGTTAGGTTTGTAGCAAATGCTCAGGGCATCCTATCCCCCAAGACCACTCCTTATTTCAAGCTACTGCCTTTTCTCTGGGGTTGCTTTCAGGCTGCGGGGTCACGCATTGATTTACCTGCTTATGAAGAAGCACTAAGGAGAAATAATCAGGCTTTATACTCACCATTTCTCAACCACTGAACTTCTGGCTGAAAATGTTTGATGTCAGGGTTAATAACAACACGACAGCCCAGACTCATTGTCTCGCCCTCTCTTCCAAAAGATACATCGAACTTGTCATCAAAGTGGATCTCAAACTTGGAAGCAAAGCCGTATGGGGTGACACCAACTGAGCCGAAATAACAATGGAAAACAACAAAAAAACCTCCGTCATTTATTTTATCCTGTTCAAATGAAATCAAGAATTTTAATTGGAGAGGAACCAAGGAGTCAGGGCAGCTTTTGATAAGACTGATAGAATTACTTATTTGGAAGGGAAGCAAATTTGAAAGGCTCACCAGACACCCAACATCCCAAAGATCAAAGGACCACAGATGTAGAGCCAGAAGGTACCTCAGAGACCGTTGCCATCCTTTAACATTAAAACAAAATAAAACAAAAACCACCTACCATTCATCTGGGGGCAGCATGGGTCAGTGGCTAGATAGCTGGTCTTGAAGCCAAGAAGACTGAGTTCAAGTCCCACTTTTCACATATTCTGGCTAAGTGACCCTGGGCAAATGACAACCTCTCAATGCCCCAGGTAACCCTCCAAAACCATGTCACAAAGAAGATACTGTTCTTCGCTGATAGAGGTAGTTTTCTCATCTAGGAGTTTCTATAGCAGTGAAATCACAGTTCTAGTTTCTATCTCTACACATCTAACTATAGGAAAATACTTTAATAAAATGCCATGGTATACCATGGATTTAGATGTACTATAGGTTGAATCATCCCCCTTACCACCCATGTCTCTGTCTCTATCTCTCTCTGGCTTTGTCTCTCTCTCTCTGTTTGTGTCTCTGTCTGTCTTTCTCTCTCTGTCTCTCTTTCCCTACCCCTTAGGCTCAAAGTACAATAACTACTTTACCCCTCCTTAGGGAACCTGGTGGCTTCTGGGGGGCTCCTGGTATTGATGCCACATGCAATATGGGCACCCAACTGGCATAGCCCTACTGCAGTTCACAATTATCACACTCAAGTCATGCACCAGCCTCAGCCTCAATGTGAAAAGTCACAGGGATTATAGATGTGGGGCACCATGGATGACCATCACTCTCACTATAAGTCAGCAAAGCTATGAAGGGGATGTTCATTTTGTCCTCCAACACTCCCAGAGTTATCATGGAATTCTAGTGCACTTAGAGAAAGCAGGAAACCAATCAACAGAATCTCAGCAAATAAAATAGCCATAGACACCCAATGATAATAGTGCCAAGAGTCCAACTTAATGTGGGATTTAGGGATCATATACTTTTTGAAAACTGAGCTATGAATTTACTTTTGGGGTTTGGGATGAATTTTAAATGAAGGAGAAACTGAGCAGACTTACAGCTGAGGGGCATGGTGGAAACTCCAGCATGGAAACGAGTCTCATCAAACTCTCCTTTGTATCCTGGAGGAGACAGAAGGAAAGAAGGAAAATGGGTCATGTCCTTTCACAACCACCACCATCCACTTTTCATTTTATCACCAGAAAAAAATGCAATGAATATATACAGAAGTACATGTGTGCATATAGAAATCTATGTTGATAAGCAAATGAAATAAAAAAATCTTGCAAACCTACTCTTTACCACAATGGAAGCATAAGCTGAGAGCTCTCCTTTAACATTCATTGCAGATGCCCGATACTGAGCAGTGTCTTCAAAATCACATCTGAAAGAACATTATGCAAATGATTAGCCATAATATCAACACTCCTCTTAATTACTAGGTTTGAGATTAAAGAACTCTTTGTTAACATGGAGAAATTACAAATGAGAGTCTAACAAATGGCTGGGGAGGGGGAGGAGTGATATTAAGGCTGCTGTCTCAGATCCAGCTAATTAGGAGACTTTATGAAGTTAAAAGGATGTTATATTCATTGTAAGGTTGGTACCCAGGAGTAGGGAATGGGGGATGAACAGTCTTGATCCAGCAGCTACCTATCATTGCTGCTTGAAGGCAAATGGAACTGCCCCAGCATGCATTGGGCTATTTGCCCAGTGGCCCCTGAGCATCCTCACAGAGAAGCAGGAAGATAAAGCAGTGGTGAAGAGCTAAGATCAGCTGAAACCAGACTAAGTTCAACTGTTCCATTCTCTTGAAGTTCTACCATCCAGAGTTCACTTTGATATTGCACTTTATATCTTGTTAAAGGTACTGAGGGAAAAGAAGTTTTCTCTGTCCTTAACTGAATGGCTTGGAAAATCACTTAGAAAGCTGAGACAGCCCCAAAGCTCCAAAGCCACACTCTAGCCCTGGGAAAATGTCCTTGGAAGAGACTGTCTGACTAATCCTAGCCTTTGCTATCCTGAAAAATGATGTTTTTCTTTTCCTCTATTCATCCCTAGCCATCTAAGCTGCCATTAGTTAACCACCCTGAAAAGACCTCTGATCCTCCACGCCCTCAGACACCTACCCCACCAAAAAGTGAAGACCCCATGGGGAGGCTGGAAGGCCACGAGGAAAAAAAATACAACTGTACTCCCTTATCTGTCACCTCTAGAAAAAGAATCCAGATTCTGCTTGGCCTAGATAAAACAGTGTATACATATATATACACATATACATATATATGTATATATGTATAATATATATTTATATATGTATATACATTTATATATTTAAAAAAAAAAATCCAGAGTCTGAAAGGCAGTCCACGCTGAAGCCCCAGAAGATGAGACTCATTAATCAACAGCAGCAGAGACACCTTTCCTTTGCATCCAATCCAAGAGCAAAGACTAGAGGGCTCATCCCCCAGCCTTCAGGCTCCGTTTCCCCTGACATAAGCAGCAGAGGAAAGAACACACACCCCAACAATATACAGGTTTTGATTCTCTGCCAACATTTCTGCATCCCTTCAGGGAAGCACAACTTTCCAGTGCCTTGAGAATAGTTAGGTGGGAGAAGAATGAACTGGATCAGAAGCAAATAAGAAACTGACCTACCTTGGTGCCTCCCCAAATTACCTGATGGGTTGTTCCTGCATCTAAATTAGGGGAGGTACTTACTATACACCTCTAGCCCGCCACCTTCTTCAGTTAACATCTTGTGATTGCTTCTTTTTCCTTTCTTTTCCCTAACCTTCTAATAAACAAGGGGTTAGACACTTTAGTTGGGCTGGACCAAACCTTGTTTTTGATATCCTGTCCTGACCAGACTGGCCTCATAGAAAATGTTTCAGGATGGCAGTCCTTATTCACATGTAAGCATTATGGGCGGCTTTGTGAACTTCGTCTGCCGTGACCTCATTTGGCAAAGATGTTGGAGTGGTTTGTCATTTCCTTCTGCAACTCCTTTTACAGATGAGAAAACTGAGGCAAGGAGGATTCAGTGACTCGCCCAAGGTCACATTGCTGGTAAGTATCTGAAGCCACATTTGAATGCAGGATGATGAGTCTTCCAAGAGGCAGGCCCAGAAATTTATCCACTGAGTCACCTAAGGGCTTACTTTGTGAATAATCCTATCTATAATAAAGTGTTGGTAAAGTAACTGACAAAACATTGGTTTAACTCTGCACTTTATCAGTAACCTAAAACCAGTTCCCAGCTAGGTAGCCCAGTGGACCTCAGTTCAAATCAAACTTCATTCACTGACCAGCAGGGTGGCCCTGGGAAAGTCACTTTAGTACTGCCTGTCTTAATTTCTTAAATTAATGATAGCACCTACCTTCCAAAGATCAAATGAGATAATATTTGTAACACTTAAATGTTTGTTTTCTCCTTTCACACTTTTGTAGATAAGATATCTAAGGAACATTAGAGATGAAGGTCCCCAGAAAACCTTTCCACAGTTGCTGGAGCTGTGGAAGGGAAAGATATTCAATATCTTCTACACTCACAGTGTCATTAATTTGCTCTTGTTCCACGTTGGCTGATCTAAAACATGGTTCCTGGTGGGCGTGGTTGTACCAGGCTCTCAGTTCTGTTTTATCTAATTACAGCTCTGGGGAACTATACACCAATATTTCCCCATCCAAACTATACTGTAGCCTGGGAAAATATCTAAATTCTCTACCATAATGTTTCCCTTCTACAGTTAAAGACTTAAGTCTGGAGGGAGTGAAGGGGAAGGCAGGTAGGTAGAAAGAAAACATTGGAGTAGATGTTGCTATAGAATGTTCTTACCATTGTGTTGCCCAAGATTGTCACTATTCACACACACACACACACACACACACACACGCACACACACACAATATTGATTTATTTCTGATTACAAATAGGAGTAAGGATGACTGATTTGTACAATTATACAAATACATACATGTACGTGGGAATATTATGATTTTATCAGTGTGGGAACTCCCTTTACCAAAAGGGATGGCGCTTGGCTGACTTAACTGAGATTGCAGAGAATGGTCTGAAGGACATAAGGATTGAAGAACCTGCAGAGGTAGTGTCAGAGGTGGAATCTGAACCCAAATCTTAGGAGTCCATCATTCTATCCTATAGACAGCCTGGTATAGTGCTTTAGGGCAGGATTTTTGTGACCTGAGCACTCAGCAAATTTCCTGGCATATCATGGGAACTTATGTAAGTGCTTTTTTGACTGACTGATGTATCACATTTTTCCTTATGTTCTCCTTTTTTCTTAGTCAAGTTTAGCCAGTTTAAAACAGGCTCCGGCTAAAATGTTCTTGACTTCAATAGCAAAGTACTTGATAGCTGAGTAATTTGAATGTCGTTTCCTCTTTCTCGACTAAAGTAGGCGTGGAGCTCAGTCTGGCCAGTCCAGATTTGTGAGGACTTTGGGTCAGGATCAAGGCTGAGGATAATTTCACAAGGTTCCGCTTGGAGCCACATCTGAAGAGTTGACAACTTACATAAACTTGTTGATCTGAGAAAAAGACTACAACTCTGCAGAGGCTGGTCACATGGAAAATTTCTTTTGACATCCCCGGATTTCCTGGGTTTATCTGAACTGAAAATGTTTAGTCTTTTCACCTACCATGCCAAACTGCTTTTTAAAAACTGCCTAAATAGAATAAATGAATGTTGGGGGAAGAAACCTCAAAAGATTGAAATGAATTGTAATTTCAAACTTTACATTGGGTCCATATGTGGCTTCAGTCTCATTTTTCCTGAAATGAGAGAATCTTAAGAGATGGTAAGACCTTAGATGCTATCTCATCCAACCCTTGTGTTATGAGCAAACTGAAAAAAGCCTAACTAATGAGATGCAAGGTTTCATTGCATGGTACCATTGAACATATACTGATATGATCAATTGATGGAAGGGAGGAAATGAAGGCATTTTGGAACTAAAGAGGCATAATGAAATAAATGCCAATTTACGCGATAACAATTGAGAAACTGCCTCTCTTGCTCATGCTTTTGAAAAGAAAAAAAGACCATGTGCCATAAGACAAAAAACAAGAGAAGTCTGCAGAGTCAGAAGACTTGGGTTCCTGTTGTGGTTATGCCAGAAATAAATCGTGTGACTTTGAGCAATGCAGAAATTGGGTCTCGGTTTCCTCTTCTCAAAAACGAGAGGTTTAGCTAGACCTAACTTTCTAATGCTCTAATTCCCTACAATTCTATGAAATCTTCAGGGAGTATCAAATTGTTTGCTGTCTTGGGGAGGGGGCAGGAAGGAAGAGAAGGAGAAAAATTTGAAACTCCAAATCTTATAGAAATGAATGTTGAAAACTATCTTTACATGCAATTGGAAAAAAGAAACTATTAAGAAAAAATCTTCAGGGAACACATAAAGAACAACTATGAACACACATCATATACATTTTAGAGGTTTCTTTTCTTGTCTCTTACATAAACAGACCTGAATAGTCTGTAACATGAATTTGGTATTATACTGCACCATCAAGAATCTGAATCACTAATATCCATACTTTTAGATACCCATGAAGAACTGGTAGAATTACCTTTCTGAATGATTTTGCTTTCTATGTGTAAGCTAGACATGAGAATAAATATATTAAAGATAGTGCAACTCTGCATAGGCACTTGCTGGCTGAGGCTCTGAACCACAATTGGACCTAGGGGTAGGCAGGATAAATGACTGCTTAGGGTACAATTAGGGTGACCCAATTCAAGACACTTCTTAATGGCACTTATTATAATTTTAAACGCCAGAAAATTCTACTCTGTGTGGTCCATTGATGTTAAATCGTTTATGTTCTGGTGAAAACTCAAACCCTCCTTCCCCTACCCTCACACCACTTAAGTAGGGGAAGGAGGGAATACAGGTGGGGAAAGCTGTCACAGATTTGAAGTCTTACCTAGGCATTGTCCTAGCTCTGCTCATAAGAAAATAGATGCAAGGGACCTTGGATATCATCTGCCCAGCCCAATCATTTTATAGACAGAGAAGTAGAGAGGTGAAGGAATTTGTCCAAGGCCACCCACCTCACATCCAACTTCAGCTCAGAGACCTTTTTGTCCACATCAAGTCAAAATGGAATGACTTAATTTATTTACATACTAGGACAGAAAGCCTTAGACAACTGGATTAAAGTATCCCATCTGCCATTAATAGGCTTTGTGATATTGGATAAAGTCACTCATGGGCCTCCATTTCTTTCTCTATAAAGCAAGAGGATTGGGCTAGCTGCCATCTACCATACCTTCCAGCTCAGTCCAGGTACAATCTCCTTCAGACTACCTTTGTTTATTTTAAACACCTCTCACTCAGGAATGCACACATACACAACCAACCACACATACACCCATAGAACCACACACACATATAAGGCCACACATACAGGATGACACAACCACACACACATACACAAATCTACATACACACATATTACTCAATAGTTTTTTAAGGACAGACAAGGAAGTTTTGATTCCCTTACGCATTAATCTCCAGAGAGTGCATTCCATATCGGCTCTCAATGATGTACTTTCCAGGGTTAGCTTGGACATTAATGGGCACATGGTTTTTGTACCTATGGAACATCAGAAATGGAATTAAGTACATGCTCAAATATGAATCACTTGATAGTCAAAACAGCAAACTTTATCAGAGCCTAGCCAAAAAAAAAAAAAATCTCTTCTGACTCTACCCTCAGGGGGTAGCTCTCTGAGTAAAATATCACTTATTTTTAAATTAGAAGTTACCAATTTTCAGTGTTGTTCAATCATGTTAGACTCTTTGTGACCTTATTTGGGGTTTTCTTGACAAAGATATTGGAGTGGTTTGCCATTTCCTTCTCCAAAATGAGGAAGTTAGGCAAACAGGATTAAGTGACTTGCCCATGGTCACACAGCTAGGAAGTGTCCAAGGCTAGATTTGAATTCAGGAAGATGAGTCCCACTGACTGTAGGCCCAGTGCTCTGTCCACTGAACCACCTAGCCGCCTCACATTAATGATCCATTTGAAAAAAATCTATGTCTGTTTGATGTACAGGACTTTGATCATCTCACCTAAAAAATGGGACTGTATTGAGAATATACACATGATGAAATTGTGTCAGTTCCCAGTCAGTCAACAAATACATATTAGGAATTTGCTGTGCTTAATACAATAGAGATTTTGTGGCTGGCCTAGTTTAAGATAAAAATTTCCTTGCTGCTAACATGATTGTATATGATGACAAATTATTGTTAAGAATAAATTGATGAATGAATATTAATACAATTAAAAATCATTTGCCAAATACCTGTTGTATGCAAGCTTGTTGGGCAACTGGGTGGCTCAGTTAGAGTGTGAGGCCTGGAGTCAGGAAGACTCATCTTACTGAGTTCAAATCTGGCCTCAGGCAGTTATTATAGATATGTGACCCTGGGTGAGTCACCACCTAGTTTGCCTCAGTTTCCTCATCTATAAAATGAGCTGGAGAAGGAAATGGCAAACTACTCTAGTATTTTTGCCAACAAACCCCCAAATAAGGTCACCAAGAGTAGGACTCAACTGAAAACCAATCAAAAACAAGTTTGTTACAATCATTAATGATAATTGTATTATTTGATGCTATTAATCACTATAATAGCTACTTATTAACATACTGGATTTTTATCCAACACAGTGGCATGACTTTTGCTTTTGAAGACTTAGTAATCTAAAACACATAAAAGACTTTTAAAAGACACAAAAGACTTCCTCTTTCTCCTAGGCAGCCGTCATCTGGCCAATGAGGAACAAGTTAATGGTATTAAAAGTCTGGTCTTTGATCATCCCTTCTGGCTAAGGTCTAAAATTCGAGACCACATGTGTCTCGAGGCCGCAGGTTTCCTACCGCTGGACTCTAAATTATTCCTATTCCTTGTGCTGGAATTAAAAGTAGTGGTGACCCTCCAATAGGATTTTCCTTTTATGTATTTTCTGCACATAATACTTGACTTTCAAATATGGAGGCTAAGTGATTCATATGTTATTCATAAATTGCTTCATAAGTTATTTATACTTACATCCTAATTCCACTGGTTTTGTTTTAGTTCCTCTAGGAGTTTTGCAAACATGATAACAAAATGAAAGGCTTAGGGAGGAGGAGCCACACCAGAGGGGTCATTTGGTAACACTAAAGAAATAATTTCTTCCCTTTGGGCTTCAATTTCCTCATCTGCAAAATGAGTAAATGATCCCTAAGTTCCCTTAGGGCTCTAAAAGCCATAACTATATAATATAGAAAAGTAAAAAGAGGGAATCAGAAACACTATATTGGTAAATGTTTAACAATTAGCTGGGGGAAGGGGATAGGAGATGATGTATATACAACACATGTTTAACTTTAATATGCGTTATTAACATTTTCTCCACCATTTTCTTAAGTCTAAATCAACACAACAATAAATCAAGCCTTAATTTGTAGTGTTTTCTAATTTCTGAGGTATAAATGTTCACACTGAAAAATTAACAATCTGCTTCAACAAACTGGTATGAACCAGCTCTGGCAGACCATGAGGAGACTTGGGTTTTCATCTCACCTCTCCCACTGATTTTGCTGTAGGATCTTGGACAAATCACTCCATCTTTCAGAGACACAACTCTCTCTGCTTTACAGTGGAAGGGTCAAATGAGTTTGTCTTAAAGGTTCCCTTTTTTCTTACATTCCGTGATTGTATTTATTCGTATCACAAAAAGAGGCAGCCTTGCTCCAGCCCCCGTAGAAACACTAATGTAATAAAGAAGGTATCTGTTCGATTCAAGTACTCCCTACCACTTCTCAGGGTTCTTGTAAGACTAAATAATAAATTGTGAATAAGATGCTTTCAGTTCCCTGGAAGAAAGATTATATAAATCCAAGTACTGCATGAATATTTGTAGTATCATTATATGGTGATATCTAATCCAGCATACGCAGAGAAGCAGGGAATTCTGGTTAACCATGGATTATTGGGATGTCTATTTTGTTTCAACCTATGTTACTGAAAATTTTTCTTAAATCTGTTAGTTCATATTACTGCCTCACCCATTACAATAGGGTTATAGGTGAGATGATTATTTTTGAAGGCTAAAGATCTAATCCAATCTCAAGATCATCCTGCTAAATATAAGTTGTGATTGTGCTGTACCATACATGTTGATGGCATAGGCATTGTGAATAATAACTGAAAATTATACCCTGAAAATTATGGGAGTTTTGTTTTTGTTTTGTTGGTATGTGTGTGTGTGTGTGTGTGTGTGTGTGAATGTGCGTTTTGTCCTTCATTCTTGAAGAAGACCATGACATTAGGAAGATGATGCCATGACTTGCAGATGAATTGGATTTAAGTGAGGCAGAGCTATGCAAAGTCATCAGTCTCACTTTTCTCCTCTGGGGCCCTCTGGATCCACTGGCCAGATATAGATCAGGACGACTGGAGATGGCCCAGTGGTGGTGGTTAGTGGTGTGTGGGTGTGTGTGTGTGTTTACAATTTACTGAGAATTCCATTTAGTTAGGTTCCAGTTTTTGGTTATCTACAATAAAGGCAATACTCTGATACATTTGCCATCTAATTTAAAGTCCTATGTGATATGCTTCTTGATTTCATAATAAAAATTGTTGGGCAGTAAGGCTAGCTACAATACAAAACTTTGAAAAGACATAGAATCCTGACAAGTTTGTTCTATAAGAAATAGACTTCCTACTAAATGAATGGGCATGCACAGAGAAAGCAAAATAGCTTCTCTGCTTTACTGACCTGAGCTATTTCATATGTAATGGAGGAGTTCCCTGCCTTGCTTTAGTTTTTTTTCCGAGTATTGGAATGTTAGTTGTTCCCTTTGGGATCAGGAGAGACTATAAGGGGGTGCTGCTGGAAGAAACAACTAAGTGACACCCACTTGGCTTCTGATCGAAAATGATCGGCTTAATAAAGTTCTAGCTTAATCAGGGGTTCTTAGCTCCTCACTCCCTCGCCAAAGGTCTTTTTTTTTTCTGTTTGATTTAATGATTTCATGCCATCCACACAGCTGGGAGTTCCTGCCCTTTCGATTGTGAGCTCATGGAGAATCAAAGCTGATCTTTTAAAAACCACAGACACAAAAGAGGAGGCAAGTCTCTCACTGAGCCATGAGTGTCTTTTCCTTAGGTACTCTGCCTACTAAGAAAAGAAATCTTTGTGTTTTAAACTGGCAGAAGTCAGGGAACCATTCAATTCCACGCTGTAGGGAATCTGTCAGGAAATATTTTACTGAGCAGCTAAATCCAGGCATTCAAGTTGGGGTGGGGTCGAGGTGCCATCAGTGACTAGTCAGCCAAGAATAAAAGGATTTTTATCTGATCTGTAATACTTATTGATAGAGAGAATATATCCACAATTTGCTATTTCTGGAAAGTGAAGTTCTAAGGCAGCCTAGTCAACCGCTAATGTTGGAGAGTGAACAGACATCTTGGTGTTATGCCAAAAGATTTCTGAAAGCCCCCTAACGGTTCTTGATTTCAAAGTCCCCCATATTTGTTTTATCCATTGCTTATAAAATAGTATTAATGAATGAGCATAAGGATATCTAAGGGGAAAACCTCAAGAGGCAATTTATGCTAAACACAACCCAAGTCTTCACATCTTAGAGAAATGTCTTTTTGGACCTAATTCATGTTTCATAGAATCAGGGTTAGAAGAAGTCATCTAATCCAACTCCTTCATGTTACAAATGAGGAAACTGAGGAATAAAAGTAATTTGCCCAGGGAGGAGCAAGGTGGGCTAACCTTGACAAATAAATCTTCCAGGCACTAAGAAACATGATCAAGAGAATGAAATTTTACATTTTTTTTTTGTATCATCAGAGAATGCCAGGCAAACCATCTTTCAACTCAAATGAACAGATGTTGGAATTCCCCCATCCCTCAATTTGACTGCTTCTTGTCATTAAACTCCTTTATTAATTCTGTTCTCATGTTTGAGTGGGTAGCTGTTACTGACAAGTCCTAATTCTCTGGGGGACGCATGTCACACTAAAATATATTTTGGTATTAATGAATAGCAATGATCTCTAAGAAGAATGTCAAAACATCTATTTGGAGGAAGTTATTAGGAAATGTAAGTAATTGCCTGTAATCCTATTTTTAAAATAATCATTTCTCTGGTGTGACAGTATCATAACTGAATTGGACAATATAGTAAATGATTGTAATAGAGTAAAGAAATATAATGATGGTGATTTCCAACTCCAGTAGGATAGAATTTTTCCTAATGAGATACTCTCTCTTCCAAAGATTGATATTCCTGTAATAGTCCTATAATCATAGATTGTGTCATTAGCAGTGTTTGATATCAATTTCCTTTCCATTTCTATTTTCTGATGCCTTGGAGTCAACAGGAACCATATTTGGAAAGACAAAGAAAAGACTTAAGAATCCCTAAGCGTGTATTTTAAACACTTTTAGTTAAGCCCATCCAGTACTACCAATAATCATCTTGGTGAGGAAATGTGTCATTACTTATAGAGGGCAATCAAAATTTTCCATTTATAAAAATTATTCAGACCTGCAAGCCTAGGAACCCAATTAGATCTGGTAATAGTATGCTTTTTAGGTATAATTAATGACTTCTCCCCTGCCCCCCTGCTATTTACAAAAAACTTTTAGTATTATGGCAGGTAGCTAGTATAGATAGAGTGCCTGTCCTGGAGTCAGGGAGATCTGTGATGAAATCCAACCTCAGACACTTACTAGGTATGTGACTCTGAGCAAGTCACTTTACCCTGTCTACCTCAGTTTCCTCCTCTGTAAAATGAACTGGAGAAGGAAATGACAAACCACTCTCTGCCAAGAACACCCCAAATGGGGTCACAAAGAGTCACACATGACTGAAATGAACAAGCTGTATTGGAATAGGATGGAATGATCTCATCCTTTCCCACCCCCTTTTATAGGTTCAGGAAGCAGGCCCAAAGGAAAGAAAGTATCCTTACATTAAAATAAACTCCCTCTTCATTTTTGCTGACATTAGTGCTGCATTTGCAGTCACTCTCAGATTTTTACACTCAGAAAGAGGCCCAACCAGTTCCAACAACTTGTGAAGTACACAGAACACACAGGTACTTAGGAAAGATATATTTGATTTTCCTGAAGGGGATACTTTATGCATTCCAATCAAGCATACCTGCAATCTGGTCTTGAGAAATAATGGTTGTTAATTTCACTTAGTTATTTTAGGGTAAGCCCTGGACTTGACTGAAATAGATATGATGGTCAATGGATGACTGGCAGGAAAACAGCTGCTCTATAGCTATGCCATCTGCTAAGACCATGGGGACACTTGAATTCTGATGATGCCTCATGAAAACTGTGAAACACCCTATTCAGGAAGGCCAACAATGCAAGCCCTACATGCTTGTGAAGGATGGAACAGAATTCGGTGGAGTTGGGTGATTAGGACCAGAAATAATTGTAGCAAAATATTATACATATAGGAGTACTAGACAGAAGCATGGTGTCACAAAGAGTGCATTGGACTGGAAATTCAAGTTCCAGCGCATATATACACACACATACACATATATAAATATACATATATACAAATATAATATATACACATATACATATACTTACACACATACACACACAAATGTTATACACACACACACACACACACACACTAGCTGTTCATCCCTAGGAAAGTCACTTACTTTCTCTAAATCTCAGTTTTTTCATTTGTACAATGGAGATAATGGAATTTGCCCTTCTTGGCTCTTAGGGAAAGCTTTTAAGACCTAAAGTGCTACAAAAATGAATTATTATTTTCAGTTATCTTTGCTGAGAACTAAATGACATGACTTTGAGTGAGTCACTTGACTTCTGAAATCCTTAGTTTCTTCTCTTTATAATTAGAGGCTGGACCAGATGAGAGACTGCTAAGGTCTCTTCCAATTCAGATTAGAATTCTTTGTCTGACCACAGAACTGGGACATCCATCTCATGTTAAGTTCATAGCTCTCTATCTGGAAGGGGTTCCAGCGGTCATCTGATTCAACTCCCTATTTTTATAGACAAGGAAGCTGAAGTCCAAGTAGAGGTTAAATGACTTGTCCTAGATCATGCCAGCAGCAGGCATCAGAAACAGGATTTGAATCCAGGTTATTTTTTCACCATTAACACTCCCATCTTCAGACTGTGGAGGGTGGCACCTCTATTTCCTTCACCCCTTTATGTTTTTCTCATCAGGCAAAAGAGAACATAAGCGGGGTGAAAATAAGAGTACCAGCCCCTCAAAAAGGACATTTCTTTCCTAAGTATGACAATGTATTTAGGTACTTTGCTTATTGCTGAGATGCTAATTCCAAGGCAGCCAGACTTTCTTAAGAAAAGCAATGTATTTAGAATTTAGAAAGTTCGAGTTTAAATAGTGGCTCTTCTACCACCTAAATGAATTTGAGGTTTATAGGTCTGTTTCCTTATTGGTAAAATGAAGAGGTTAGACTACATGGTCTGTAAGGTCCCTTCTGTCTCTAAATGGTACTATACCCATGATACAGGAAAATACTTTGTAAAGTTGAATTGCAATGAACAACTTTGACTTATGAGAACAGAGGATTTGACCCATCCTCTGGATAGACAAGTCAGGGACTACCTGAGCAGAATGTGGCGTGTGTCATCAGATTTGGTTACCTTGTCAGTCAGAAAAGAAACAAGCATTTAATGAAAGTGCCTACTATATGCCAAGTACTGTGCTAAGTGTTCTACCAATATTGTTTCATCTGGTTCTCACCAAAACCCTGGGTGGGAGATGTTACTATGATCCCTATTTTACAGTTGAGGTAACTTAGGTAGACTGAGATAAAGTTACTTGCTCAGGATCACATGGCTGATAAATTTCCGAGGCCAAATTTTGGCCTGGCCTTAAAGCCAGGACTTCCTGACTCCAGGCCCAGGGTTGTATTCACTAGGCAACCTACCTGCCTGTTAGTTCTGCTAGGGAATGGTCAGTGAACATACTAGGACATGATTATTATTTTTCTTTTTTAAAGGTAGTAATATTTAAATGGGGTAAAAAGGAAAATCTGCTAAATGTAAACTGTAAGTTTCCTTAGCTATTATAAGGGAATGATATTTTTCTGAAAACTATATTTTCTATACATGTATGTATATATAAATTCATATGTACATATATGATATGTGTAAATATGAATTTATACATACATATATTATGTGTGTATATAAATATATACACATATGAATTAACATTTTTAAAGATATTTTTATAGTTTCTAAAAAGTCCAAAGTCCAGGAAATCTAGGAATTCAAGGGAATCCAGGGAATTTAGAGCTATAGTTTATCATTGTTAAATAATATAGTCAATTCTTAATTATGTTCCAGGGGATTAGGCACATTTTGGTTTATCAAAGGAAAATCTTTCAGATTTACTGATACTATCTAACAGTACTATTTAGTTACTAGTTTTGTTGACAACTGACTCTTAATTTTAGTTTTCCATGAAGTTTTCACATCAGTAGGTAAGATCTATGAAAGCCAAATGCTTAGCTATCATCCCAACTCAAGGGACAGTTTCACAGAAGGTATCACAGTTTTGCTTAGCTTGGTGCTAATCCCAGCATGGAGTGGATTAGGGAGCTGAGGTCATGATAGAGAGATTTGTTACCTCCAGAAACAGATTTTCACTGTGTGACTGCCAAAATAAATTTCCTAAAACATGTCCACCATGTCAATCTCCTACTCAAGAATCTTCAATGGTTCCCTATCATTTATGATATAAAGTAACTTTTTAACTAGGCATTCGACACCCATTGAAATTTAGCTTGAACTTACTTTCTCAACTTTATTTCATATGACTCCTGTTCTGTGCTCTACCATCTAGCAACACTGAAAAATTCTTCCTTTGTATTTTATTTTGTACCCTCTTACCTCAACATATTCAGAAAGGTCTGGAAGATACTCCTTCATATCAACCTGGTGAAATTCTCCTATTGTTCAAGGACTAGAATGAGAGCTGCCTTTTCTAAGAGGTTTTTCCTAGTAACCAAACTAGAGGTAGTGCTCCCTTTCTATTTTTTTTTTTAGAGTAATTTGTTCTTTATTTACCTTGTTCTCTTATCACTCAGAGAGTTAGACTTGGAGTCAGGAGACCTAGTTTCAGATCCTGGCTCTGACACTAATTAGCTGTGTGACCTTTCACTATATTCTTTACATGTCTGATATCGTTTAGTGAGGAAAACCTTTAAAACTGGAATAATAATTCTTGGTCTGTCTACCTCACAAGGAAATTTGTAATCCTACAAGAAACATGTGAGCATTAATATCGTTATTACCCTGTATCAATATAGCTAGGCAGCTAGGTGGCATAGTGGATGGAGTTGGAGTTGGAGTAAGGAACACCTGAATTCAAACCCTGCCTTGGACGTTTACAAGTTGCGTGATCATAGACAAGTCACGATCCCTCTTAGTCTCAGGTTCCTTATCTGTAAAACAGGAATAACAATGGTACCTGTCTCTTGGAGTTGTGATCATCAAATGAAATGACATACAAACTTTAAAACACAACGTAAACGTTAGCTATTATCATTGTATCTATTTGTGTGCATTTTGTACACAAATTTTGTGCCTCTTTCCGCTCAGCTATTGTTCCCTATTGGAGTAAAAGTACTTAAGGTCAAAGGCTATGGTTTTTCACCTTTATTTCCTTGGAGACTATAGAGTACACAAAGCTTTAACCCTAATAGATATTTAACAAATGTCTAATTGGATTGTTTGAAGGTGGTGAGTCACCTTTGTATCCAAATGTGAGTGAAATAAACATATCAAATTCCAAAGTGAAGACTTAAGATGCCCATACCTTTGGATTTATATGCCTAAAAGGATGCTGACAATATTCCTATTCCCAATATGGTTGAAATTCTGTCACGGGAAGGTGTGTCAGGCAGTTTTGTTCTTGACAATTCTAAATTTCCACCTCTACTTGAACTTATTTTGATTTTTAACAGGCAGTCTGCATGAAATCTAAATGTAGTTTGGGGAGGTCAGTCTCCATTGCTGTTTATTGTTTCCACAAAAACAATTGTCACATTTGTTCTTACTCAAACTCAAATATAGCTGCTATGTTGCAAAAATATTTATATTCCATTTGAGGAATAGCCATTAGCAATAATATCAACTTTGACAAAATGTATGCTCAAATAATGAAGGCCATTTGGGGCACAACGAATTATCACTAGTTCTAACAAGAGTGTGAAAACATGTAGGACAATCTGCAGTAAGTCCATCTCTCTATAAGGAACCCCAAACACCCAATCTACTGAAATAATTTAGATTTTTTATGGTGCTGTATATGCATGGTACAGGGATACTTTTTGTTAGCAAAAGAGAACTTTTGAGACAAAAATGTGCTGAAAGTTATGTCCTCATGGTTTTTAATAAGAAAGACTGCACATAGTAAGAACTTACATTCTCTCTGTCTCTCTTTCTTTCTCTCTTTTTCTATCTCTTCAGTGACTACTACCTTCTTCCCCCCAAAGTCTTCCTCTTCTTTCCTAATCTCCTCCACTGGAAAAACTCAATATCCAACAACCAGGAAATGACTGTAATCTATACCAGGTAAATTGAGGAGTTGTCAATTTCAACGGGAAACGGAAGTGTTTTTGATTGTTCCCCTTGCTACCACAACGGGGAAGGATGAGGCATAGGGAGAATTTGTTCCTAACCATAGCTAGGGCCCTTTATGAACTTAAGCCTGATCATTGATAAAACCTTTTGCCTTCACTAGGTGATGTCACTCGTCATATGGTTTCTGATGGACCTCACTGTTGTTTGCCTTGTGAGTGATTACTGACTTTGGTGTCTATTCTCTGGGTATCAGGTTTATGAGGCTAAGGAAATGGTTTATACAAAAGTAAGAAAATCCAGAACATAATCAATTATAGATACTTTCACAAATGGATGTGTGTGTGTGTGTGTGTGTGATTACAAATTGCTCCTTGAGAAGTAACCTTGGAAAACTAAATAAAAAATGAATAATTTTATCCATCTTCATTATTAGTAGTTAAAAGTGTTCGTTATCATAGGAAAGAAAGGAAAAAATTCCACGGGTGAACATTCACTTTCATGTATCTTTTATTCTTTCGGCATGCATGGCTCTCCACATCACATGTGAGGATAAAGGAAACACCACACAAAACACACATGTTAGCGGTGTCAAAGAATGAAAAAGAAAAGGCTTCTTTTTAAATTGGCTTAACTCTTTCCAGGGCCTGCTGTCTGTGGCCAGAGCCCCAGTACCTGTTGTAGGTCGTTTTGCAATCTAGGGCTCAGAAAGACATTAGACAACTATAGAAGAACATTCAAGAAAAAAAGACCTTTTTTCTTTTTGGGAGGGAGAAAAGGATGATTTTGCTGGCCCCATTAATAAGTGATATTTTCAAACCTAATTATTTTTTGATGCATATGAAAAGGCACAGTGTGATCAGAGATGGCCCAGAGGAGTAGGCATGGGTGCTATATTTTTTAAGATTTACATTTTTTTAAAAAGGAGAAACAGTAGAGCATCACTTCTAGTCAGAATGATTATGTATTTGCAAATTTTGTCATAAAAGGGTAAAGGAATTTTTTGTTAGAGTTCTCAGATTCTCTCCTATTCTAGTTGTGGCCATAGATTTTGGTTTTATTTAAGGTGTTTTCAATACTTCATGTAAGATGTGGAAACAGTAATGTCCTCATCACAAAGGCATTCTCTTTCTCTTGCATAAGATACACAGTCCACTGTCATAATCTCTCCTGACAATCCTTCAAACTAGAAACTGTCTTCATTGATTTTTACACATTAGAAGTCCAAATCAAGTCTGTTGGTGGTAACAACTAAATTAGAAATCATGTATATTGTTTCCATCAATAATTCTTATAAAGGTACAACCTACCATGTGAGCCGTGGTTCTGGCCAGCCTGACACAGAGCAGTGTAATCTGACATTCTGTTTCTCCCAGACAGTATGGGAACGAGGTTTGATGACAAACTCAGGAGCATGGAGGAGGCTATCTTCATTCAACTTTCTATGAAATTCCTCAGTTTCTTCTAACTGGAAAAAAAATATTAACAAAACCATTCCAAAATCAAAATATTCTATCTCCCTAAAAAAAATGACAAATAAACCACAATTTTAAACCATCAGAGCCTCAAGTTTGCTTCTAAAAGGTTATAATTTGTTCTGATGAACTTTTATAGTTTTGGCAAATGATTTTTTATGAGCCTTTAAAGCTCATTAAAGTTTTCTTAATCCTAATCTAGAGCAAAGGATTCTCAATGGATTTCTCAATGCTCTTTAAATGTTTCAGAGTTTAACATGAAGACGAAAATTGTTTAACTTGTCTCCTTTGATTTTCTGTTTTGTCTTTACTCCTGCTTCCCTCAACCCCTGTAGTTTCATGTGTTTTAGGCACTTGAAGGAAATCTTCTATCTAAAACAGATTCCATGCATGCTACCCTTTGGCAACATGACTTATTTGTCCATTCTTACTGTTTTTCTCAATGCCAGGCGTTCTGCCTTCTCCCGTATGGCCACTTTCCTTGATTTCTTCTCAAAAAGCTCCTCTTCCTGCGAAGATACCATGGACTGCTTGGTGGTGGTGATGCCTTCACCAGTGGCCAGTAGATTTCTCCTGGCAACATAGGCAGCAGCTTCTTTAATTCTTTCTTCTTCTGTATCAGAAATTCCATTGACATGTACCTGGCTAAAATTCAAATAAAAAATACAAGTCCAATGAATGAGCATTCAAATCCCCATTTTTGCCCTATGTACCAAATTCCATGTGCATACCACATGAAGGTATTCATTTGCAAAAGGCATAAAGAGACTTGTTCACATTATGCAAAGATTTTTCACCTTTAAAAGGGATACACCAATGCCATTGTGGTTCAGTTCTGACTCTTTGTGACTCCATTTGGGGTCTTCTTGGAAAAGATACTGAAGCGTTTTGCATTTCCTTCTCCAGCTCATTTTACAGATGAGGAAACTGAGGCAAACAGGGAGAAGTGATTTGCCCAGGGTCACATAGCTAACAAGTCTGAGGATGGATTTGAGCACAGGTCTTCCCAACTCCAGGTCTGGTGCTCTATCCACTGTGCCACCTAGCTACCCATAAGCCAATGACTTCTGCTAAAAAGGAGGCTTTGTTTAAATGAAATTTTATTTACATCCATAGTTTCAAGAATAGTGTAATTTGGCAGCTAGGTGATAAAATGAATAAAATATGGGACCTGGAGTCAGGAAGAGTCATATTCAAATCTGGCCTTAGAGCCTTACTAGTTCTGTGACCCTGGACAAGTCACTTACATTTTATTTGCTTCAATTTCTTCATCTGTAAAATGAGAATAATAAATAACAATAATACCTCCAGGGTCATTGGGACTAAATGATGTCACATTTGTAAAGTGTTTTATAAACTTTAAAGTTCCACATAATATTATCATTATTGGCAAATCTATATTCTATGTGAAGCCTAAACTGCTGATCCATGACTTGATAGATTTAGATTCTTCTCTCCCCTCTACCATTTCTATTTATTTATTTTGGTTTTCAACATTTACTTCCACAAGATCTTGAGTTCCAAATTTTCTTCCCATCTCTTCCCTCCCCTCCATGGCAGGTAGGCATTCTGATTATCCCTTCCCCTAATCTACTCTCCTTTCTATCACTTCTACACCTTCTCTTTTTCCTTTCCCTTTCTATTTGTCTGTGGTAAGCTAGATTTCTATATCCCATTTCCTGTGTATCTTATTTTCCAGCTGCACATAAAAACAATTTTTAACATTCACTTTTTAAAACTTTGAGTTCCAAATTCTCTCCCTTCCTCACTCTGCAACCACTTGCATTGAGAGGGCAAGCAATTTGATATAGATATACATGTATAGTCATGCAAAATACTTCTATAATACTCATGTTGTGAAAGACTATTTTTCTCCATCCTATCTAGGGTTGGATTCTTAAAAATAAGCTGGTGTAACATTCAGAGCAACTACATGGAAAAATGAGCCACAGACCTTATGCTAACTAAATCAACCACGTGGCTCAGTCTAATTCTGAGACAATGAAATGTGTGTACATTTTCAACTTAACCACTCTGTATTCATTTCTTGTATGGGAAACTGATCAGCTCTGCAATAGCCAGTCTTGGTCACAGAGCCTATATAGTAAAAGGTATGCAAGCTATTGTAGAGTGTGTTGAGCTCTCTCCTGGAGGGAATATTATGGCATAATTTGTTGGAGGAAAAACTGAATAATATTCCTAGATTATCAAGGCACTAAAAAATTTTCTATATTCCTAGACAAGGAGTCTTTGCGCATGGTTCCTTCACGCCCTTAAAAGCGGCTCCTCAAACACTGCCCACTAGAGGGCGCCAAAGTGCCAAATTGATAATACTGCCATACTCCCAGCAGAGAAGCAGGAAGCTATGAGGCAACAACGTTTCCTAAATTGTCAGACAGGGCCACTGTTTAGTTACTTTTGCTAGACAGTTTTCCTTCAGGGGCAATGGAAGAGACCAGACCTCCAACCAGGAAAGATCATGATATAGAGCCCCCAAAGCATCAAGAAAACTTTTTTTAATGAATATTTTTAGAATAAAAGATTTCCCATCAAATCCTTACATTTACCGATAGCAAGGTCATTTCTATAGCATCCTGTCAGAATGTTTTTGGTTTTTGGTTGATGCTTATGGAAAGAGGAGAAAAAGAAGTTCCATAAGAAGCACTGACCCCCTACAGCCTGCATTTTGTAAAGCTAGATCCCTATCATCATGAATAATGGATACCATTAAGTAGTCACATTGTTTGAGTTCACACTATTTGAAATTATAATTAGCTGCATGTAAAGTAAGTATGGTATTGGTTCCAATCCAATGGAAATATGAACTGCGAATTCAAATAATATAACCATTTCATAGGATTCGTATTAAGCATGCTTGCCTCAAAATTATTTTTAAAATTAAAAAAGTTTTATTTTTAGAATCTTTCTCAGTCTCTTTTCTACAACTTCTTTGGGCGTTTCTTCCAGACAGGATGTAGCCAATTTTAGTTACACTAAAAAGGGTTTCAGAATTTAGAGTTTCTTTAGCCCTATTATAGTGGAGAAATAGCACAGATCCAGCTGCTTTGTTATCCCCTTCCAAGGGAAGGTTAGGACCATGAACAGAGCACATGCAGATATTGAATTTACATATTCTTGACATCTTACTCTATAAGGCTGGTAATATATGCATGCAATGGCTGAATGTTGAAGAGAAAGATCCAGCTTTTCTTCTCAGTCCTAGAATTTAATAAACCCAAGTTGTGACCTTGGTGGAGCTCATCCATAAAATTTAAAGGTTATACTTTCATGGATTTCCTCTTAGCTCTCAACCACCTCTACCACTGATTCACTGAATCTCCTCAGGCAAGTCAGTCAACCAGCATTCATTAAGTGACTTTATGTTCCAGGCACTTCATTTCTAAAACAGGGACTTGGACTCAACACTCCCTATAATCCTTTACAGCTCTAACATTCTATGATTCTAATTTCTGCAGGAAATCACACACACACACACACACACACACACACACACACACACACACACATACACACAGAAAGGAAAGAAGAAAGCTATTGGCACTAGAAACCTAACCTGCTGTCAAACATTATGGAAATTCGCCTGGTTTACTCTATAGAAATCTATGTCAGTTTCCTCAGCTGTAAAGTGTAGATAATTACACCACCTAACTTCCAGGATTCTTGTGAAAATAGAAGGAAATAATATCTGTAATACTTTGCAAATCTTAAAGAACTACTTTGTGTCTTTATTGTTATTTTAGTTATTATGCCCTTTAGGAATTATATGAATAGATACTTGTTTGGTATGTGTTAATAATTAAAAATCAGAGCTAACGTTTCTATAGTGCTTACTATATGTTAGGCATTGTGTAAAACACTTTACAATTCATAGCTCATTTCATCCTCACACCAACCCTGCTATGTAACTGCTGTTATTGTCTCCATTTTACAGATGAGGAAAGTAAGGTAATCATAGGTTAAGTGATTTGCCCAGGGACACACAGCCATTGTCTGAGGTTGTAGTTGAATTCATGGTTTCTGGAATCCAGAGCCAGAGCTCTAGCCACTGCACCATCTAGCTGCCAAGAAAGGCACATTACCTCTACCAGAAAGTCTGAAAGATGAGAAAAAAGACAGCCAGGTCTACTCAATAAAACAAAAAGCAGTGGCATTTCAAGTTGTCTTCCAAAAGAAATATTTTTTAAAGGACAATAAAATTGCATATGAATTTTTTGAGAAGATTTTGGAGCATTTTAGAGATTATTCAGGCTTAGATGTACCTTGTGGCATCCTTTTATTGAATTGTTGAATAGAAATTAAAAGATTTAACACATCTCAGTCCATGGCAGAACATGGGGGAAAAAAACCTAGACCTTGCATAATCACTTCTTGGATTCTGCCTGACCCCACACACATTACTTATAATGTCAATCTTGGAGTCTCCTTTTCCATTTTTTTTTTGAGATGGGGCTGTGCCATTTAAGAGACACAATTCTACAGAGTAAGGAAAAGAGACTTTAATGTAAGACATTTGAGAGATTTACTGTGAGACATTTCAATAAATGCAATACAAATGTAAGATACTTTTAAAGTCTGCTGCTGATGGTTTGCAGAGGGGGAAAAAATCCAAGCCTTTTGGAGGGAGGGAGATAAAACACATACTATATTAAATCCATATGTCTTTTCACTTGTATGAAGTTCTATTAAATATGAATATCTATTAAAATATCTTAGATGGGCAGCAGCTTATTAGAGAAAGAAATGTGATTGTTTACCCAAAAAGTTCACTTAAAAAAGCAGAGAGTTGAAGTAATGAGCTAAAAATAGTATCTCACACAGGAGGAAGTGAAGGAAAGGATTTTATTTATTCCTCAAGTTCCACCCCAGGCACAGTTCCATTAGACTGTGGAACACTTCAAAAAGCAGGCCCCCTGTCAGAACAGGAAAGAGCAACACAGAAGTACAAATCAGGGACAGAAAATTCCTACTGACTTTCATCTAGACTCTGCTTTTCCATGACATTTCTTGATGTCATTTGGCCTGAGAGGATGACATTTGGTCAGCCACCTTAAGATCATGAATCTTTAGCACAACAAAGAAAAACAAATAGAAAAAGACACAAGGATTCCTCTAGCCCTTCATCTTGACTCCCCAGTCAAATTCCTTTCAAGCTTCCTTAGGACACCATTGGAGTTCAAATGAAAATTACCACAAAAGTAATGAATATTGTGTTGAACTGGAAGTTGATCTGTTTTTCCTGTTTCTTGTTTGCCTTCATGAAATAAAAGGAAATCATTTGTTTTGCATCAGAACCCAAACCTTTGATGCTAAGGTTAAATGGTGTAATAAATTTTCCCATGATAAAAGTCTATGAAACTATTAGATTGTGTTTGCAGCTGTCTTTTTTCTTCTTAATAAATAATAATTAAACAACCAAAACATCAACCAACAAAGCAGTTTTCAGGGTAACTAAATAGTGGTGTGTCATTTGAGCCTTCCCATTCTCCTCATTTTATCTGGTATTTTATTTAAATATTCCTTTCCTCTATTCTGCCTCTAGTAGATAGATCAGTAGCATCACAAGTCCTTCCAAATTCTAAGAAATTGCATAGGGGAAATGTATTTTTAAAGCAATGCATCCATATAGCTTCTCCCTGTCTTCTGAGATGAAAAGTTTCAGAAAAATCTCTTAAAGTCCCTCCTTACATGACAGCCTTCAAAAATATTTTTTAAAATAATTTTCTTGACTTTTGCTCCTGAGAAGGATGCCATTTCCAGAATAACTAGTAAGCATAAAAACAGAAAACAAAAGACAAGAAGAGATTATATAAATCAAGAATCTATTAATGATGTAAGTTCAGGGTCATAGTATCATAGACTGAGGGCTGGAAGGGACCTCCAAGGTTATTTGGTATCATGACCTCTTTTATAGACATGGAAACTGAGGCGTAGGGAGATTAAGTGGGTTGCCTAAGGTCACACAGTATCAGAGGTGGGTTTTGAATTCAGATTCTCTGGCTCTTGAGCTAGTATACTTTTTTGCTATACCAAATTTCAGAAAGGTTCTTCCACCTTTCCTATCTCCTCTTACAACCTTTCTTATCCCCTTATAAACTCCAAAAGTACAAAAATAATGCAATGGTGGAAGTGGGAAGAGGGCAGCAGGAGGGGAAGGTCTGGTGAACATGCACAGTTTGCTTGGTTGAGGGAATCTCCATGTGGAAGAGACCAGGAGGCTTCCTTCAGGAGAGGCTGAAACTACAGGTAATGGAAAGGTCCTGCTTCCCCATTTGGAGCATGAGCAGACATTCTGGACTGGTTCTGCTCAGCTAACCATGAGGTGAAGAGATAGAATTTTGCTTGGCTATGGAATCAGAACTGGGATGCATTCAAAAGGCACCAAGAAGCCAAAGTGAGGCTCTTATTCTGGTCATTTCTCCTTCTTGGGAGCTTCTACTCAGCTTAGAGAGATATTCTGGAAACTCATAGTGGAAAGTAGGAAAGGTCTCAGGCTCTCCTCACCAGAGGTCAACATGTGACCCATGAATCAGTGCCTCTGCTCTTTCCCGCTTTTAGGTAAAATCATTTTGGAGGCAGTCTACGAGCTTATGAGTTTCCAAAGGTTGGAATGACTAGCCACCAGAGGTCCCCGGGCTGGATTTGGTAGCCAGCCTAGTCCATCAGAAGTGAGCCATAGGAGAGATCTTTGGGACATAGCCTAGCAGTAGCTGAGACAGTTTCATTTAGCAGCTGTGTCACATTTAGAGGTGAACTTGATCAGGTAGCGATGGGTAGAAACTTCTTTGGGTTTGGACACACTCTCTATAGGGACGAGGGTGGTTTGAGGAAAGTGTGCCCCTAGATGTGTGTGTGTATGTGTGTGTGTGTGTGTGTGTGTGTGTGTGTGTGTGTGCGTGCGCGCGCGCGCGTGTGTGTGTGTGCATGCAATTCTGTTCTGACTGTATCTTGTTGGTAGGTATTCTTCTGTAAAGACTAATTAATGTTGATTGCTTGGATACAGTTAGGATGCTGATCCCTGCCAATCTGCAGTCAAGAGCACTCCAGAATGGAGGGTTTGATTTGGTAGCATCCACAGAAGGCCACTCCAAGAGCCTCAGGAGTACCCCTGGAAACCTGAGGAAGTGATGTAATCAACCTCATTCTGCTAGAACAAGTCCAGAGTCTTATTACAACAATGAAAATAGCAAAAAAAAGCATACATACCGCCCTGAGAAGATAGGTACCACATAGTCTTTTGTCTGATTTTCTTTCTCCTCTCCAGAGACAAGGCTCTTTTTGGCCCTTTTGGTTTGGGGACTCAACTTGGAGGAATAGTCTTCTGTCATAAGAGAGGAATCTGTAAGTCTGAAATAAAACCCCTGAGGTTAGATTCTAACAATATGGAAAGATATATTCAGAACACACACACAAAAGGTGAGATTTAACTTGGAAAACATTTCATAGAATTTTGGATCTTGAATAATTTTCTTTCCAATCCAGAGCCCACTAAATGTGGGCACATACGGAAGGAACTGAAAATAATGTTTCCATGTGCATATGAAGAAAGGATTTGGGCTATATTTAAAACCGATATCCTAGAAGAAGGCTTGAAGGTTAAAAACCAAGCATTTTATAATAATTCCTTTTATTTCTTTTTATAGTCAAAGTTCAATATTTTTCTCTTTTTTAATTTAATATTTTATTTTCTCCAATTAGATGTAAAAGCAAATTTAACATTCTTTTTTTAAATGTTGAGTTCAAAATACTCTCCTAACCTCCCCTGTCCCACCTCATTGAATATTTTTCTCTCTTCACACAAAAGAATCTATACCCTAGTCTATATTGATTTATTAGAGAACTTCAGATCCCTTCATCATTCTAACCAGTCATGCAGGGGTTCGATGACTTGACAAAGAAATTCAACTTAATATCAGTTGAATGCTTTGAATATAGCAGACACTTTGAGAGATCCAAAGAATAAGGCACATTTGCTGCTCTTATGAGTTTGTAGTCTAACAGAATTCCTTGTTCCCTTCCAAACTCTGCTCAGGTGCCATCTTCTACATGAAGCCTTTCCTGAATTCCCATAGATCTCCTCCCATAATGTATATTCATGTAACATGTGGCATGGTACAGATGGAGTCAGAGTAAGGAAGACTTGGGTTCAAATCCTGCCCCTGACACATACTGTTGTATAACTTTGGACAAGTCACTGAATCTCTCCATGCACCAGGCAACTTTCTATGACTATGTTAAGTTACAGAGAAGGTACCAATGAGTTTCCTCATTGGGGAGGTCCTATGATGGAATCATAGGTCTAGTCCAGAAAAGAATTTTATTTTGCATATATCTGTGTGTATGTGTGTGTGTATGTGTATGTGTGTGTGTGTGTGTGTGTGTGTGTGTGTTGTCTCCTCCCACAAATATAATGGGCACCTTAGGAGAAGAGACTGATTCTGGTTTTTGTGTTGCTGGCACCTAACACAGTGCCTGGTACAGACTGAGCATCTGCTTCAGAAATGCTGGTTAGCTTATTGGTTGATCGATGAAAGTAGTGCTATTCTGTAATACCTGGACATGAATTGTGTAGATGTGGGGAAATAGTGAAGGTCTCTGAACAAGGGATTAACGTGGAAAAAATGGAAAGATGAATCTAGAAGTGATAGTAGGACGGATCTGGGCATAAAGAAGCCTGGGGAGAGCCCTCTTTGCTTCTCCCTTGATATGTATTACATACAAGGCACTAATTGATTTTCATTGAATTGAATTTGTAGATTATTGTTGTTTGTCCTTTATGCTCAAAGAGAACCAAAATAATATCATAGGACTTTAAAAATGTGCATATTCTTTGACCCAGCAATGCCATTTCTAGGACTGTATCCCAAAGAGATCATACAAATGGGAAAAGGGCTCACATGTACAAAAATATTTATAGCCACTCTTTTTGTGGTGTCAAAGAACTGGAAATCGAGGGGATGCCCATCAATTGGGGAAATGGCTGAACAAGCAGTGGTTTATGAATGTAATGGAATGCTATTGTATAAGAAACGATGAGCAGGCAGACTTTAGAAAAACCTGGAAAGACTTATATGAACCGATGCTGAATGAGGGGAGTGGAACCAGGGGATCGTTGTACACAGTAACAGTCACATGGTATGATGATCAGTTTTGATAGACTTGGCTCCTCTCAGCAATGCAAGGTTCTAAGACAACTCCAAAGGACCCCTGCTGGAAAATGCTATCCACAAGCAGAGAAAGAATTATGGACTCTGAATGCAGATTTGCTCTCTTTTTTGTTTTTGTTTCTTCTTTCTTGTAGTCTACCCCATTGGTTATAACTCTTCTGTGAATGTATATATATATATATATATATATATATATATATATATACATAAAACCTATGTTAGATTGCATGCTGTCTTGGAGAGGGAAGAGGAGGGAGATGGAGAAAATTTGAAGTTCAAAAGCTTGTGGAACTAAATGTTGTTAGCTAAACAATAAATAAATAAATAAAATTTTAAAAATAATATCATACTATTGGGGTCAATGTACATTATGTCTGGCTTCGGTTGATCAGAAAGCTGTACCACAGATCAGGCACCAATAGTTCATATGGTCATTTGCGAGGGAGATGTCTCTAAATTTTCACATCTCATGTTTCTTTTAAGTTACCACAATTCTGCTTTGCTTATAGAGCACAAGAATTTCTTGGATGAATGAATTTACATCCCCACATTGTCCTGACCAGTAATGCAGGGATAGATGACCTGACAAAGAAATTCAATCTAATTCACTTCTACAGATAGAAGGAATGACTGATTTTCCAAATGTGAAGTGGTGAGAACATATATTAAGTTGATGGAAGTAGGAATTTCCTTTTGTTTTATTGTTGAAGACAGAAGATGCTCAGTTAATGTTCCCCATTTGTTAACCCGAAGATGGTAATTGGAATGTTTTTCCAGGCATTAGAGATCTTTAAAATAGAATCTATGTGATGAAGTTATTTCTAACAATAAAGATCTAAGAGAGTACTTGCAGTGCAAATAAAGTGGAGAGAACAGATGTGAGAGGAGGTAAGAGAAAAGGAAGAGTCAAAAGTGATGCCATTCATGGGTGATTGAGTGAACGATGGTGCCACTGACAGATATTAAGCAATCAAGAGGAAAAGTAGATTTTGGGGAAAAGACAATATGTTAAATTTTGGATATTTGAGTCTGTTGTACTAATGACATACTCATATTCAGATGTCTAAAAGGCAGTAATCTTGCCAGTGTAAAGTCTATGGTGGCAGCATGACAGAGGATTGAGTGCTGAGCTTTGGTTCAGAAAGACCTCATCTCTGATGCTTATTGGGTGTGACCCTGGACAAGTCAAGTAACCTCTATCTGATTGAGGCTTAAGCACTTATCTTTTGAATGTTGGTTTCCATCACTATCACTAAAATGAGGGAGTTGGACTAAATGTCCTTTAAGGTCCCTTCCATCTCTGATCCTGTAATCTACTAAATCATGAGTTCCCTGCATTGAGGAAATCACAGATACTTCACACATTTGTGCATACAGAAATCTGATCATTCATACTTCTTCTTTGAAAAAAAAAAACCCAAACCTTTGCTAGCTTCTTATTAAGTATCAAATAAAGTCCAGACTCATTCTTTGGGTATTTCACAATCTAGCACCACTCTAATTTTATAGACTCGTCTCTTACCACTTTTTCTTTTATGTACTCTATGTTCTAGTCAAGCTCAGCTACTTACTATGCTTGCACTCTCCTGTCTCCTTGTCTTTGTCTATGCCATTCCCTAATGCTAGGATGCCAATTCCACTCTGAAATCAGTTCCCGATCAAAATTTTCTCTTCTTCCTTGAGCCTCTTATAATATTTTATTATTACATTATTATGTTTATATTACATTACTTTATTTCTATTTATAATTATATATAGTATGTACATTATATTATAATGTTTTTCTCTGTGACTATTGTGGTTTATATTCTGTTATAACTATTTCCGCCCCCTTCCCACATACACATACATACACATCATAAACTCTAGATGGGAAAGAATCATGTTTCATTATAAGTGTTCTATCCTCCCATAGTGCTTCAACCTGTGTCTGTTTCAAACATAGCAAGTGCTTTAAAAAAAAGTTTTGTCAAATTGAATTGAATGGCAAGTTTAGTTTTAATGATTCATAACTATGTAAAGATGTAGGATAGATAGTATCATTTGTTTATACCTCATACTTCCCCCACTGCATCCTGGGCCATCTCCAGTTGTCCTGATATATATCTAGCCACTGCACCCAGATGGCTCTGGAGGAGAAAGTGAGGCTGGTGACTTTGCACAGCCCTCCCTCACTTAAATCCAGTTCATTTGCTTGTCTTGACATCATCTTCCTCATGCCATGGTTCTTTGCAAGAACAAAGGACAAACAACAACCTCTATGAGTAGAAAAAGAGCTGCCCCCTGGGGACCAAACAGGAACTGGTCAGTTGGGGGCAACACTGCTTGCTTCCTTCTTTCTTTCTCTTCTTTTCCTTCCTTCCCCTCCTTCCATTCCTTCCTTCCTTCCTTCCTTCCTTCCTTCCTTCCTTCCTTCCTTCCTTCCTTTCCTTCTCTTCCCTCTGTCCACATAGGGTGTCACACTCTTACCTTACTTTGCTCCTCCCAAAGGGAATGTAAACTTTAATCTCTGAAACCTTTTTGTTTTGTTCTGTTTTGTATTTTGTTTCATAAAGACTAGCCTTAACCCCAAACCACTCTGGCTTTCACTGATTGCCCAATAATAGGTCACAGGTCAAGCCCTAGTAGATCATTGTTTGGGCTCGGACTGACTCCGAGAGAAAGTCAATAGCAATTGTTTCTGTATTGGCCAGAAACCCTGGGGGTCTTCTCCTCCCAGATTTTTTTTTTTTAGAGTAGGTAAAGAGGCTATTCTCTGCCTCATTTCTTATTAAGCCTTAGTCACTGAATGGGTATTGCCTCAACCAGAGACCTGTTAAAGACCCTTTGCTTGAAAAGGCCAAGGTCTTGCGCTGCACCCTGGGCTATCTCCAGTCCTGATCTATATCTGGCCACTAGACCCTGACGTCTCTGAAGGAGGGAGGGAGGCTGGTGACTTGGCACAGCCCTCCCTCACTTAAATCCAATTCACTTGCACATCATGGCATCCCCTTCCTGAGGTCATAGTCCTCTTTGAGAACAAAGCACAAACAACAAAAACCTCATACTCCAGCATGACAGCGTATGTTTAGCACAGTGCCTGGAATATAATACTTGTATAGCAATCCTAGCCACCCAGCAATCTATTCCCATCTTTTTTCAGCATTTATATAGTACTTTAAGGTTTGCAAATATTTCACAATTTTAATCTCATTTTATCCTCACAACTGAGGCACATAGAAATGAAGAGACTTGTGTAGGGTCACACAGCTGTGAAGTATCTGAAACTAGATTTAAAATCATTTTCCTGGCTCTGAGTCTGACACTCTATCCATTGTACCACCTGGCTGTTTATCTAACATAGTACCATGACAAAGTGCTCTCTAGAAAATGTAAGTGATAAATTATGATCATGTTCCCAAAATTTTCTTCAAGCCCTTGAATCCTAAAAAAAATTTTTTTTAATTTATTTTGATTGGGAAAGTTTATTATGAAGAGGTTTAAATTTTTATGCTTTCAGAACATTCAAACTAGTACTTTGGAAGTTCTTTACAGAAAAATAAACAACAACAAAAACAAAACACATTTTCAAAGAAGCACATGAAAGACCTTGGGGTCAAGGACTTTTGGTCTGAAATTAAAGATCTATCAAGAAGAAAAGTAGCCTTGGAGAAGCTGCCATTTTGAAAACACTGATAATTTTATAATAATATGGTACTGATAATTTTTAAAAAAAAAGTAAATTATTGGCTATATCATACGCTTGATAAAATATGGAATCTGATGACTACTAATGTTAAAGTTTGAATTTTTTAGAATAATTAAAAATACCATATAAATTTCAAATTCCTTTAAATTTTAATTCTTCCTAGAGTCATTTGAGATCTTTGAAACAATTTGGTCTTTTAGTATAAGACACTTAAAAATGAAAACAACACACATACAACAGAAAACTCCTACATAAAAATTTTTCATGTAATAGTAAGTTTGCTTCCCTTCTCTCACCTCCTGCCAGTGGATTCTAACCTTGATGAAATTCTTCATTCAAGTTTTATATGGGATATTTAATAAAAAAAAAGTTATATGCAGCGTTATTTTTGTTCCATTTAAGCTTTTTCCCCCCATCTTTATTCTTTCTGATTTTTAGTTGTCAGAGATAATATGACTCTAGGGGATGAATATAGGATAGGGGGAATTAGGGTTTGTAGGAGTACCTATGTGTCTCTGACTCTGTGTGTCTGTGCATATATATTATGTGCTTATAGATGTATGTTACATATTTTTTTCTGCACTATCATACTGCTTATGGTTCTGTTTCCTGCCTTGTAAATTCCATAGTTGGCATGCACATGTTCATTTCAAACAATGATGATCATGTTACCTTACCCTGCCTGGGACATGCTTTGCCATAGCAGTCAAAGGAAAATATAGAAAAGTTATGGATAATTCCCGGTGGAGTCTCTCTTGATCCTTTCAGAGAGAAGGGAGTTTTTCCTTCTCTGAACTTTTATGACACTACTTGTACCTTTCTTAGGCACATAATTATAAGACAAAATTGAATGCTACTTAAACTGTGAGCTTCTTTAATACAGACCCTTATCTTTTTAAAGATAAGTACTCAGTACAGTGCTTTACATATAGTAGGGCTTAATAAGTATTAACTAAATCATACTTATTGGAATTCCCTAGGAATTCTATACGGTTATAATAGCCAATCAGAAATAGTAGGAGCAGTAGCAATAACCATAATAGCTAGTATTTACATAGAACTTGAAGGTTTGCAAAGGACTTTACACACATCATTTCATTTGCTCCTCATAACAAATAAATGCTGTTATCCCATTTAGCAGATTAGAAAGTAGTAGCAGGCCTCCCCAAACTGTGGGTAGTGTTAAGGATCTTCCCCTTGCTAGCTCCTTGACCTTAGGAACGTCACTTAACCTCAGAAATCTTCAGTTATCTCATCAAGGTACTGGGTATTGGCATGAGCAAAGAGCACTTCTGATGGGGTCTCCCCAAATGGAGGATACTAAGGCATTTGATTTTTGCCTTTGGGAGAGACAGGATAATGCTTAATAGAGGTGCCTTGGAGTGGTGTTGGAACATACAGAGTGATTCTGTAACTGCTGCTACTTTGCAAACCACAGGGTTAGGGGAAGACTTCAGTTAGCCAGGACAGGGGGAGTCTTCCGATAGGCAGTAGGCACCAGAACCTCAGCCAATTTCCCTTTGGCTGCAGTCTCTCTTTGGCTCTTCTGTCTTGATGGATCTCTGTGTAATGTGGCTTGATTCCTTCACGGATCGTGAGAAACAATGCTAAAAGGGCCTAGCTATCGGGCCAATATGTGACCCTGTGAAAATAGGCAGTGATCTTTTTGCCTCTAAATTTGACCTTTTCCATTCTAGGTGAGGGAGATTAATCTGGAGGCTCCAACTTGTGGGTTTGGAAAGGTTAAGAAGGCAAGCTTTCAGGAGTCTGAGAATGAGTCCATGCTGGGTTTTATAGCCAGCCCAGCCTTGGTGCTCTGAGGAGCAAAGAGTGACCTTCGGGGCCCAGCCTAGCAGAATCTGAAACAAAAACTCATCCAGAAGATGTCTGCTACATCTGGAAGAGAATACTGATACTATATGCAAGAGTGCGCTAAAGTGGATCTACTCCAAGAAACCAAGGTCGGACAAGGGGAGACAATGCCCTGAAGATATAAAGGAGAAATGGTTATACTTCTGTTACTGCTTTAGCTTAGAAGTAAATATCCTCTTGTAAAAGCTTGTTGACATTAAGCAGATAAAAGAAACTGGGGGTGCTAGTCACTGGCACCTAACAATGGGAGGAATACAACTTGGTGGGGGCTTGAACTGATGGCATTAGAAATGTGATACCACAAAACCTTTCAGAGTACCACTATAACTGTGAGGGGCATAATATAGTGGGCCTGCCCCTATAATAAATAGCATGCCAGAGCACAATCGCTATGTGCAGGGCCTCATCCAAGATAAAATTAGGCCCTTCACATTTTGGGGGGGTTTTCAAGTTCAGATACCTTAGCTTGTCAGATCACAGAGAAAGTGGGGGAAAGGTTTCTCTCTTTGTTTTAGACTGTAATCCTGAAATTGGTTTCTTCCAGTGTGTGTTTTCATTTGAAAGTTCCTTTTGGTCAACTAGGTGGTTCAGTGGATAGACTTGAATTCAAATTCAGCCTCAGACACTAGCTGTGTGATCCTGGGCAAGTTACCTAATCCTGTATGCCTCAGTTTCCTCATCTGTAAAATGAGAAGAAAATAGCAAACCACAACAATATCTTTGCCAAGAAAACCCCAAATGGGATCATGAAGAGTCAGACAGGACTGAGCAATAACAAACAACCATTTTGCAAAACTTTGCACTTGTTGCTTCATTGAATATCTAAGTATTTATGTTTCCGGAATCCTGAATAAGTATTGATATGAAGGCTAATCTGGGCACCAGCATTTTAGTAATGTGCACATTACTAAAATGCTGGTGCCCAGATGAGAAATGCTTGTATTTTCTTCTTGCATTTAAACAGAGCTAGACTGTTTGCCTTGTTGAAGTTCCTTATGCACTACAGCTCCACAGGGTACAGTTGGCCTGGGGCCTAGGAACCCCAAGTAATCACTTCTTAGTGCTATATGTCTTTTCCTGACAGCTCTGGCTTCTTCTGGGCTTGTTAGACCTCATTTTGTCTTCCCTGTCGTCTCGCAGCCTGAGTTTTCGCTTTAAAATTTGAGAAAATAATAGCTTCTATCTCCCAGGACAAGTTGTGAGGACCTATAGAATGTATGGAACCTCCTTGACGGCAGACTTTAGAACATTATTTGTCCCCTTGACCTTGTCCATGAAGATGGAGTCCATGGTTTGCCATCGTCTGTGGTTATTGTGCTAGTTTGACAGTACTCTCTGCATTTTCAGTCTCTGAGTTGTCTCTTCCTTCTCTTGCTTCATCCAGAGTGCCATAGAGAAGGTCAAAGGCCCTGTAGAGACTGCTTTAGATCTCAAAGAGGCCCTGGGCCCCGTGGGGAAGCTCAGTTACCTCCTGCTGCTTGCCACTGACTGGCCAGCAGGAAGATGCAGACGCCACAGAGCCTCTCGCCCTGCAAAAATGGACCTGACATTTTAACTGAGAGGCTGGAAAACACCAGCCCTGCTTCTCCTGGGCCTTCAGTTGATTCAATTCACATCACATAAAAGGAAATGCATTCCTTCTTTAGCACACGGTTCAATTACCTAAGCAAGGCTGCAATTGCCTTCTGGACTCCTCATATTATGTCAACCTAAATCAAGCATGAATAAGAGGTGGCTAAGAAATAAGGACATTTTTTTACGTACAAGGAAACTCCAAATGCAAAGAATAATTGCCAATTAATTTTATGGAATGAAAAGAGTACACTGAGTCTACCTTTCTTCTCCAACAAACCAACCAAGAGACACATCAGGTTAGAGTAGTGGGGGAGGGTGAAAAGAAGGTATAGGACCATCCTTCTATTGGTCTTCCTGTATAAAGGGTTTAGGTCTTTGTGGTCCTTCATGCAGTTGAATGGCTTTTAAGGAGGCAGTACTGACTTTCCGTCCTCATTAGATTTTCCTCTAGCCTCTCACCCTGCTAACAGTATCAGCGTTTCATCATTTTAATGGGCTTGATGATCTCAAGTTCTTAATCCCGCTATCTCAAGTTGATTCTTCATTACACAGAGACCATGGTTGAAATTTGGGTTTATTCGTTTTTCGGACTAATACATGAATAATAATATGATTTTCTTGAAGTAGAAGTTAGAAGATACTATTCCCCAGCTATCAACCCTTGCAAAGGAGGTGAGAAGGCATGATCTTACTTCTTGGTCACTTTCAGATAGATCCAATTTCCCATAAAATCCTAGTTCAATTTGGTTTTCACCAATAAGATTTAACCACTTTTGGCTCTGAATCAGTGTATAGATTTCAGAACTTATACAATTTCCGCACTAATTATTATGCAAAGAATTGTAATACAGTAAAGGGTTTCATAGAATCTACTGACGGAGTGCCGGAAAGGAGATGAATTCGCTAGATGTGCAGTTCTCTAAAGTACATCTCCAAATCAGTGGTTCTGGAACTCATCAGATTGACTAAGATGACAGGAAAGTAAAATGATAAATGCTGAAGGAGCTGTGAGAAAATAGGTATACTAATGCACCTAACCATCACAATAACAATATCGTAAAGAAAATCCACTTTGAAAGACTAACTTTGATGAATACAACAGACTACCACAGTTCCAAAGGATTCATGAAAAAGCATGCTATCTACCTCCAGACGGAGTTTATAGATTTGGAGTTCAGATGGAAGCTTTTTTTCATCTCTTTTTCTTTTCCTTTTTTTCTTTCTTTTTTTGAACAGACTAAAATGGAATTTTTTTCACTGTTACATATTTCTGATGGATTTTTTTTTCAATGAGTGGGAAAGGGAAAGGAAGGAGGAAGAGAATTTGGAAGTGAAAAGAAAATTAAATTAAAAAGAAAAAGTCAATTTGTTCAGAAACAAAGGAGTCTCAACCTCTAATTGATTGATGGACATTAAGGGTAGATATCTGACTCCCCGAGAGTGCAAAAGGACAGACACTGTAGAGATTCTGAGAGAACTGAACAAGGCCAGGGGAATGGGGTTTTACCCTAGGACTCCTCCATCTGTACCTCCTTCGAAGGAAAAGGCCATGCTTCCTCCAACAGGAATTGTGGCACCTCATGATCCTCTGTGCCAAGGCTAGATTTGGATTCAGGCCCATCAGGGGAGGGCAAGGTCCAGCTGTCACTTCAGCAGGGGGTTGGGGAAGTGGGATGCAGGAATCATTATCTTCCCTTCAAAACTCTTCCCTATTCACAACTTTCTGATGACTGTTAAGGGTAGCACTTTCCTGTCAGGCCCCCAGACTCACAACTAGGGGGTCATCCTTGATTCCTCACATGCCACTCCCCATTTCCAATCTATTGTCAAGTCTTGTTTCTACCTTCACAGCATCTCTTGTATCCATCTCCTTCTTTCCCTTCACGTAGCAACCATTCAAATAAGGCTTTCACCACCTCACACCTAGGCTATTTGGGATAATCTTCTAATTGGTCTCTCCGTCTTAAGACTTGTTCCTACCTCCACAACATTTGTAACCTTCTTTCCTTTGTAACTGACTCTAGCCTGGTGCAGGGTCTCCTCACCTCTACAATAACCTTGCCTCCAGGCTCTTCCTGCTTCAATCTATCACCCATCCACTCAGCTTCAAATCTAAAATCCTGTTTGTCCTTCAAAGTCTTTACAATCTACTCCTTTCTTACCTTCACCTTACCAAGTTACATGTGCTCTATGATCTTTCTACACTAGTGTGCTTGCTATTTTTCACACATAACCCTCCATCTCACAACACCACGTATTTAACGTTTTCCTCCCCATCTCTGGCTCTGGCTTCCCTTAAGACTCAGCTCAAGTCCAGTTGCCTTCAGGAGTCCTTACTAGTCGTTCTCCTACCTTCCTCTCCTACCTAACTACTTTCCATTTATACTGTATATGTTTTGTGTACTTAGGTATTTGCATGTTGTCCGCCAATTAAAATGTGAGCTCCTTGAGAGCAGAGAACGTGTTTTTGCCTTTCTTTGTCTTACCAGAACTAATCACATTTCCTGGCATATGTCAAGTGCTTAATAAATGCTGATTGAAAAAACTCTTATCCCCAGAGTCCTGTCTCAGTGGAGGTCCCTCTGCATTGCTCCCTCTAAATCCTGGACGGAGGGAGGAGTGACCTTCTCCTGAAACTGGACTGCTCTCCAAGTCACCACCATCTCACTCTTAGCCCCTGTTTAGTTATTTTTGCCTGAGGAGAAAAAATTCCTAGTTATAACACTGGAATCTGATTTTATTAACGTAGAGGATCAAAGATGAAAAGATTGAACCACATGACCTGTAAGATTTCTTCCAGCTTTAACATTCTAAGATTCTAGGAAATAGATGGTGGCAAATATATTCCGAAGTGACTATCTGGATGAATACACAAAATGCTAGCAAGGAACCTGACTTCTTTTGGGAGTGAAATTGAGGAAGGGCTCAGCCCTGACATTAGCTCAAGGTCCTTTCAGACTGAATTCTAGCCATCCTCACACTTAACATTTGGACATGGGGGCTTCCTGATCCTTTATTGTTCTGTGCCCAGCAACCCCACACAATTGGTGGTTGAATACAGCTTGGGAACTAAGTATTGCTTTTCACAAAAGAGTCATTTCAAATGAGTCGGCTATATGTTTTTAGTATCATTCTACCATAACAAGCTGCTTAAAAAATAAAAGATAGTAGGAATGTAAAGAGTTGTGAGGGTTATCTTCAGAAAAGAAGTCTTATTTCCCATGAGGTTTCTTATCTGGGTTTTGGAAATGGCTAAACATTCCAGAGGCTGCTTACTTCCAAAAGGCTGTTAAAAAAAATATGGACATGCCAAAGTCACATTATTCATGTCTAAGATAATAGCTAAACTGACAGATAAATATTATCTACTAGTTTTTCTCACAGAATTTTCACTTTTACATGATATTGGGAACCAAATAAAGAGGAGATGCAATTTCATGAATGTTTAACACATAATATTCTTTGGGAATTCTTCAAGGACCAAGAAAGCAAACAAGTCTTCTTTCTACATTTCTAACCTGACTTTCACACTAATGATTAATGGTTACATGTTATGGAAAATACCTATCTTCTTCAGACTCCTTGAGTACAGGCAGTACAGGAAAATGGATATCTATGGTGCCTTCCTCCTTTAGGACACAACAGCTGTTTTCCTTATCAAGGGGAAACTTCTGGGTTTGGGCTTTTTTTGGCCATAGTCACAGGGCATTTTTTAGGCAAAAGAAACTAATTCTTTCCCAACTTTTCTTTCAAAGTGGTGAGTATTGTCAGCCAGGCTACTTGAAGTCACTGCCTATATTGCTACCCTGAAAGTGGTTCTGAATTTGTGACTAACACTTACGAATATCCCAAGGCAGAATCTGACCCTGTGAAAAGAAGCCTGTAAAATGATCTTGTTCCATTTAACACTGGGATTCCAAAACTAGAGCCTCATAAATTCCAGGTTTACACTCAGAGATCCTAGCTGAACATATTAGCAGCTGCCAAGAGTTCACTGATTGAGCTAAGAAAATGGCAGCCCTGTATCCTGGGCCATATTCCAACAGCGAAGGGATTTCTGCCCTCAAGCATTCCAGCAAGTAACTCCACAAACCAATTTTTCTCTTTCCAGAACATGTTTTAATTTCCCAGACACATATGGTGGTATATGTTACAGAGCCAGGTTTTAATGGAGGTAAGTGAAAATTAAGATGATAGGACAAGGGGACTTGGTTGGTCTACCCCCTCCCCTATTTCAGTAATGAATGTAGTCTATGCAAAAAGAAGATTTTTTATTTTAATTATTCATCTTAACTGAAATTTTACTTCACAAAGTATAGATATTATTTGTGTTAAATGTAGATTTTCAGCATAAACTCTATCTATTTATGGGCAAAACTAAAACTAAACCATGAAACTATGAGGCCAAACTGCTTAATGTGGCATTTATGGTCCTCCACAATTGGACCCCAACCTACTCTGCTAGTATTATCTCACAGCAACCTCTTCAGCTCCTTATACTCTAGTCAACTGGGACTGGTCCTCATTCTCTGAATTCACCCTAGGCTTCCCTGCCCTCATGTCTTGGCTCATGCTTTCTGCTCCCCATGAATTCCTCATCCCTGCAAGTTCGACCCTGCCTGTCCAATTCCTACTCATCTGTCAAGTCCTAATTCCAAGGCTGAGGCTCACTCACCATCCCACAAGACTCTGATCTTCTGATCTGGCTGTCAGAAGGAATCTCTATTTTCTGAATTCTCTAGTGCTTGGTTGGTGCCTTGCTTAATTGTGCTTTCACATTCACCTGGTTCTTAGAGTTATTTGTAGAACATGTTGAATTCCTTGGGGGCAAGGACTATCTTCTTTTTGTCTTTGTATGCTCAGCACCTAGCACAGTGTCTTGCTGGGCAATCGAAGTTAACATTTATATAGAATTTTAAGGTTTGTAAAGCACTTTACATACATCATGCCATTTGATTTAATCCTCAAAACAATTGTGGACAGTAGGTAAAATTATTATTCCCACTTTACAGATGGAGAAACTGAAGTTGAGAGAGTTTAAAAGTTGAATGACTTGACCCTGATAGAGGTCCATAGCTGATAGAGTACCTAAGGGAAGATTTGAACTCAGATCTTCTTAACTCTTAAGGCCAGGGCTCTAGCCACCAAACCACGTAAGTGCCATCTTCAACAACACACTTATTGAATTATTTGATATGCTAAAAAGAGTACTGGATTTGTAGCCATACCACTTGGGAAAGAATCTTGGCTGTGCCACTTACAACTTGTGTGACCTTGGGTAATTTACTTCATCCTCTGAATCATCAATTTCTTCATCTATAAAATGAGAGAGTTGAACTAGAAGACCATCCCGACCAGATCAAAATCGTTCCACTTGTCCTACTATCTATGAATTGGATTGATTTTGTATTACTGTGTTATCCTTTCTCCTAAACCATAAACCTCAAATATCTAACTCATCTTTGTACGTCCTTTATGTCTATCAAAATTCTGTTATATAGCAGATTTGAGCTGATATTTAAGGTTCTCACAACTGCACCTTGATATACCCATTAAACTTTATCTCCTAGCACCTCATCACTCCTTTATGCTCCTTTAGTCATATATGGACTAGTCATCATTTCCTGAATTCACTCTATGATTATGTTCCCTTAGAGCTTTTGTTGAGTAACTAAATATTTGAAAAAAGAAACACAAGTTTTAAAATCTAAACGAAATGAGATATGATACCTGTTACTTGAATAAAGCCAGAGAAATCACCAGACTACCTCTGCATTGATAAATGGAATAAATGACAACTCCACTCCCTCCCTTGTCTCGCCAAGTGATTGTTCTAAGTGCTGTGCTCAACTTTGATTTAGACAGTAGCATTTCTAAAACCAGGAAACCTATGATGAGAGTTTAAATCATGTTTTCTTTGTCTAATACTACTGCTCTTCTAACATCTGGTAAAGCTTCCCTGCAAAGAGAAACATCACAGTTTACAACTCAAGCAAGATCCCAGCATGCAAACATGGAAGACTCTGCACATCATGACTGCACTGGGAAATAGAGACAGACACAAGCAGAGGTTCAGCCATGGTGTCCTTGACTCTCCACCCCAGGAGGCTGAGCCTTTGACAGCTTGATGTAGATAGGTCTTCCAGGGAAAACAACCCCTGGCTCTATTCCACGTACCAAATAGCTATGATAACTGAGGACAGAAACAATCATTTCAGAGAGTTCTTTGAAATGATTTATCTTTTCCCCAGTCCCTAAAGATCTGTTTTTACCTACCCAAGATTGTAGCCATAGTCATAGGCTGAAGATGCTTTACTACTGACTTCGGATCCTAATGAATAGGCTGAAGATCCAAGACTGTAGGCCTGGGAGCCGTGCCTATAGGCTGAGGAGCCATATGCCTCTGAGGCCTGTTGGTGGGCCGAGGACATGTGACTGTAAGCTATTGAGCCATGAGTATAGATGGCAGAGCTCTTCTTCTCCTGATGATATTGGCTCATGGTAGATCGAAGATCTTTGTTGCGGTAGCCTCGGTCATAGTGCTCATGGTACTTCTGGTAGAAAGGCAAAGACATAGTGGGCTCCTGCTTTGTACAGTACTTTATGGAGGTCTATTTTAATCAGGAGTCTCAGGGGACGGATGATCTACAAAAAAAAGAAACGAAAAGAAAATGAAGACCATTTTAACAAACAGATGAGAAGCTAAATCCAGGAAACAACATTTTCCTATTGGCTGGGATATTATTCTTCATACTTTCTTCCTTAGATTCCCCCTCCCCCAATAAAATTCACATTAGACATGGAAGATGGTATTCTTCACCTAAATAGGTCCTTCACCTCCGGGTTTTTATGGAACAATTGGAGCGATCATATCTAAGGAAACTCTCTAAATGGTCTTCTGAATGACGAGCCTTTTGCCACTTGGGGATAGAGGTAAAACCAAAGCAAAGTAGTCATTTAGGGAATTAAATTTCATCAAGAAGAGGGGCACCAAGGTGGCTCAGTCAATAAAGTATGGGTTCTGGAGTCAGGCGTGCCTCAGTTCAAATCCGGCCTCAGATAACTTGACATTACCTGTGTGACCCTGGGCAAGTCACTTAATCTTCCTTGTCTCAAAAAAGAAACAAACAAAAACTCCAATAAATTTCATCAAGAAAAGACCACCTGACTTTGCCTCATTAAAAAAGAGCTCCTCCAAACTTGATAAATCTTTTGGTCATGTAAAAATTCTCAGCTGCATAGTACATTAGATAGAGCTTGGAGTTAGGAAGGCCTGAGTTCTGATCCTGCCTCAGATGTTAGTTGTGCGAATCTAAGCAAGTGACTTAACCTCTCTCAGCCTCAGTTTCCTCATTTGGAAGACATGGCTTAATAATAGCACTTACCTCCCAGGGTTGTTATAAGGATCAAATGAGATGACATATGTTAAACCTTAAAAGGTATATAACTGCTAACTATTGTTATCAATTGTAGCCATTGCACTTTTTATACCCAATTCAAAATATTGAGATTAAGGTTATAGGAACAAATATCACTATCCAATGTTCAGTGTTGATTGTAATCTCCAGTATATTCTTTTCAATGTGGAAAAATTAGCCCTGAAGGAAAGAAGTTAACTGACACTCCTTGGGATCATAGGTTCTTAGATATAGAATTAGAAAGGACTTTACATATAATTTTTTAAAAAGCTATAGTCCTCGATAATAGGGAAAAGCTTTCCAAATACTACATACTAGTAGATAGAAGCAGAGAACAGTACACTTACTGCCTTGAGGAGTCTCTATGGCCAAAGCCTTGCAGATGATATCAAGGAACAGTTCAGCAGCCATGACGCCAGTAGAAATAACTAGATGAGCCAATACACTAGAGAACAGAGGTCATGTAATACCTAGTGGAAATGATGCCACACCCAGCAGGTGGCAATTTATCGACATCACCAGATGACACGGACAGCTCTTTAGAATTGGGCATGTGAATTGCCCTTGCTCTGTGCACCCTAGTCACAAGCAACCATAAATTTGTGCTCTCCACATAGTGAAGATCTGGCCACAATTACCTTTACTACATGTTATCTCTCTGCTAGTCTACCCTGCTGGTGGTATGGTAGGATAAGGGAGAACGTACACAACATGTGCATGAAGGGGACCTTTCATTTTCATATAATTTGCTATTATGTTTGGGATTCATCAGCAAAGAGGTGGTAGTTGAAATCATAGATATGCATGATATTACCAAAGGAGAATAGAGAAAAGAGAACAAATAAAAAAGCGAACAAATAGCACTTTAAAGTCTGTAGAACACTATATATTCTCTCTTATTTGAATCATACCAACTAGTGAGGTAAGTATTATTATGTTAATTTTACAGATGAAGAAACACTCAGGAGGGTTAAATGACTTGTGTGCACAGTATCACACAAACTATGACAGTAATGCAAGGTCTTCCTAACACCAGACCAAATATTTGGGACCCCATGCCATGCTGCCCATGTAAGTAAGGGCACACCTGTTGAAGAACACTCACATCAAGATATCAGAAAGAGGAAGAGGAACCAAATGAAACAGAGGATATTCAGCAAACAGGTAGAAGATCTAAAAGAATCAAGGGAGGAGCCTATCACAGAGGAGTCCACAGTCAAAAGTACTGAGGAAGTAAAGGGTGTAAAGAAGAAGGAGGAGGAGAAAGAGAGCATTTATTTCATCAGAGGCCTGGTTTTAAGTAGTTGAGGAAAGAGTTTATGGGATTGTAAAACTGAAAGAGATTTTTGTTCTCGTCCAGTTCAACTTCCACAGGTAGTGTAATTCTGAGTTGGTTTTTAGAGTTGAGGATGTTGAAGAACTAAGAGGTCAGGATTTTACAGTGACTGTTGGCATGAATACTGATGTTCCTAAAGATGATGCCAATGGATGTTATGGAAAATAAGGCCATGAACTAAGTTGTAAAGGCTTTGAAAAAGTCAAGTGACCTGGAAGATAGTGTATGACTGCAATCAGAACAAGGATAGGATGATATAAGCAAACCTCATGTACTTTAAAAGAGGAAAGGTCATTAAAGAGAAAGGGGAGGTAAAGGAGTAGTCTAGAAATAGAAGTAAGGTACAAGGAGTACGCTTGTCTCTATACCCCCGACCCTGTAAGTTAAGTATCCTCCAGTGGCCAAGATTGCAAGGGATGCAGTGTCTTCAGGTTAGAGTCAGGTTTCAGTTAGAGGGAGAGGGTAAAGGGAATATTGATTACGCCAAGATTGCTCTGTGGATAGAGCTATGGGCCTAGAGTCAGGAAGATTTGAGTTCAGATTTGGCCTCAGATACTTCCTAGCTGTGTGACCGTGGGCAAGTCATTTAACCTTTTTTTTTCAGTTTCCTCAACTATAAAATCTGGATAATAATGACACTATCTACCAAGGTTGTTACGAGGACTAAAGAGATAGTATTTGTAAAGTGCCTGGCACATAGTAGGCGCTATATAAATGCTAACTATTATTGTTATATGGTCAAGAATAGAGGGAAATCTGCTGACAATAGAGAGGAGTTTCTACCAGGGATAGTGGAATGGGCCAGATGATGTCCCCCATCCTTGTCCATCCCACCAGAGTGGAACTGGGAAGTTAAAGTAACTGTCAGAGTGGAGGTGAGGGTTTGGGAAGCTGAAGGAGCTTGAGCAATGCACTTATCCTTAAGGAAATGAGACGAGATGACTGAGGTGAAGGAGCTGAGTCATTTGCTGAGTTCATCTGCCTGGCGTTTGTGTATATATATATATACATATATATATATATATATATATATACACATATATACATATATACATGTATATATGTATATATGTGTATATATATATATATACACAACTACACGCAGGTGCTAAAAGCCACGGACCAATTAACTGAAGGAGGTGTTAAGAACTTATATCCTGCATAGGTTGTTTTAATATGCATATGTCTGTGAAACATTTTGGACCTATTCTATTTTTATTGCTTCTTTTTATACCAAAAGATCATTTTTGTTTTTCATATTTAAGGACATATGCTATAGTAATAGAGAGGAATTGTGGTCTTATGGCTGTAATTCTGGGTTTGTAGTTAGGAAGACTTGGGTCCAAATTCTACCTGTGAGTTACTGGCTATGTGACCCTGGACAAGTCATTTGACTTGTCTGAGCTTCAGTTTTCTCATCTATAAAAAAAATAGAAATGATAACAAAGGCACCTTCCTCACAGTCTACTAGGAGTATCAAATTAGGCAATGAATATGCAGTATTTTGTAAACCTTAAAGTATGAGCTGCACATTCTCTACCATGGGAAAATGAGATGCTGAGAGGTTGACTTGCTTAGGATTCTATAGCCACTGAGCGTCTGAGACAAGATTCAAGCCAGGTTCCATGAACTCAACTCTCTATTCCCTATTGCATGCTGTCTCCCAAAATAGTCATCCTTTGAAACATAGACATATTTAACTTACATTATTCTATTAAAATGAACAGCTAGCTGAGGCAGTTGGGCCTGAAGTCAGGAAGACATCTTCATAAGTTCAAATCTGGCCTTAGACATTTATTAGCTGTGTGACCTTGGGCAAGTCACTTAACCCTGTTTGCCTCAATTTCTTCATCTGTAAAATGAACTGGAAAAGCAAATGGCAAACAGCTTCAGTATCTCTGCCAGGAAAACCCTAACCAGGGTCACAAAGGTTCAGGCAAGACTGAAATGACTGAACATCAACAAATTCTATTACAACTAAATCCAGCATATGATTTTTCAAAAAAAGTTGTTTTCATGATTTGAAATCAAATCAAGAAATGATCATCTTCATTTTCAAACTCTATTAAGGAAAACCCATAAAATAGGATATCTGAGGGGTTGCAAGTAAGAAAATATCTATAGTGTACCTTAATTATTTCTTGATAATATTTGTCAAGCACCTCCTATTAGCCGGGTTCCGTGCTAAGCATTTTTACAAATACTATCATCGCCTTTGCTTCTTACAACGGCCCTGAGAGGTAGATACTATTATCACCTCTAGTTTTGTGATTGAAGAAATGGAGGCAAATAGACGTTAATTGACTTGCCCAGGTTAACTAGTGTAGCTAGTGAGCGTCTGAAGTTAGACTTGAATTCATTCCTTTCCGACTTCAGGCCTGGCACTCTAACCCCTGCACAACATAGCCTAGCTGCCTCTGACAAGATAGGTGCTTAGGAAGAATTGTTAACTCTGAGGCTAGAATGCCTTTGTAAGCATGAAGGTTAACAAGGTGTCCGCAGGTGTAAATGGTTACTGGGCAGACTGGCAGAAGTTGTTAATTTTAGCGCTGTTACAGTGAGAGCTGCCCCAGATCTGGAAAAAGATAAAGGCCCTGGTTTTGAGTCTGAGATCTCTGCTGGTTACTTTCTATGAGTATTTGAGAAAATCACTTCTCCGGACCTCAGTTTCCAATTCTGCAAAGCAATGGAGTTAAATTAAATGATACCTGAGCTCCCATCTGGCTCTAAACCTATGATCGTGACTGTAACTCTGGTGTGATTTACTGCGTTGGAAGAATTACTATAAGGTATCCTGCAGCAATATCAGGGAAATTTTCTGACAGTACCTTCAGAGAGTTACTCTGCCTCTCTGTGTGCCTAACTGGAGAAAATGAAGCCCAGGGATCTCAGCTTCCTTTATTCATTTCAGATTCTATACAATTCCAACTCCCATCCCCCACTCTACTCTGTTTTAAATGGCGAAGGCACAACTAGCCCAGATTGACACTGTTCAGACAGAAAGGCATTTCCACCTCCCTGTAGTTCCAGCAACAGTTTATTTTAAAATTAGTACAATGTTCAGTAAGAATAACTCTGCCAGAATAAAATACAATTTTAAAAAACTGGCCCACTGCCCCACTCTCTTTTTTTCCCAATAGCTTCACCTTTCTATTTCTCTGCTGTTTCCACCCGTCCCTCAACAAACTGCTGATCCTGGAAGACAGAAGGAGCTATCATCAATCCAAGCTTGTTAAATTCACATACAAAATAAGCACATTCTTCCATGAAAATGTCACACTTACTTACCAGAGTTCAGATGAGTAATGATGGTGGAAAGGTTCCGATGGAGCGATGGAACTGAATGACAGGATGAAGAATCTACTCAGGTTGAATCGACGAAAAAAACAGAGGCAGGGCTAAAGACTTGGACCCTAGAGGCCAGTACAAAAATAATGCCTGTAGTCAGGAGAAAGTCAGGGCCATAGACCTGGCCTTTTATGGCCAAGAAGGCAGATAAATTTAGCAACCAAGGGGGTGGGGTAGGGGGGAGAGCAAGAAGAACAGACACAGATGATAGCTACAGCTTCAGGAATTCAGGCAAGCAAGTCCTCGAGACTCTCCTTTGGGGAGGCCTCACCTCACCTAACCAAAACGGAAAGCTTCGTTTTACTATAAGAGAGTGCAATGTTTTCTGGTCAGCAGAATGTTTTAAAGCATATGAAAGTTCCCAGGGTAAGAGCAGTCAATGTTGTGAGTGAAAACGAAGCCAAGTAATTTGAACCTCAGAACATAGCTGGAATGTTCATGGCAAGCTACAGGCCTCAGCGTTCTCTTAATAGTACATGTACAGTAGAGATAAACGAACAGACAGTGAAAGAGGAACAAGGAGAAAAGCAGAATCAAACGTCGTTAAGAAGTGAGGTAGAGGTACTGATGGTGGATTGGCTGTCACAACCTTCTCTCATTTATTTAATGCACATTTACAAGGAGGGTCATAAGCTCAGTGAGACGATGGAGTCATTATATTTTGAACACCTTGAAACTATCTACTTTATTTCTCTTAATGCAGAGGCTGTAGGGCAACCAGGTGGTGCCATGTGTATAAAGTGCTGGGCCTGAAGTCAGAAAGACCTGAACTCAAAACTGTCTTCAGAAACTTACTGTGTGACCCTGGGCAAGTCACTTAACCCTGTCTGCCTCAGTTTCCTCATCTACAAAATGAGCTGTAGAAGGAAATGGATGACAATGGCAGTATCATTGCCAAGAAAACACCAAATGAGGTCACAAAGAGTTAGACATGACTGAACAACACTGTCCAAGTTCATGGATTAAAGTTATGCTTATATATCTATTGTTCTGTAGCATAAATGAGGTTCTGTGCTTTGATTACATATGTGTATGTATGTGTGTGTGGGTAGAACCAAGAGAATGTTATATACAGTAACAGCAATGCTGTTTGAAGAATAACTATGAACGACTAAGCTATTCCAAGCATTATAAATATTCAAATCAACTGCAAAGGCCTATGAAGGAAGATGCTATCCACTGCCAGAGGAAGAACTGATTAGGTATTCATAATATGGTTTTATGCATACATGTGTGTGTGTGTGTGTGTTGGGGAAGGAGGATTCCTCATCATTTATGATGCATGAACTGAGCTGGCGGGGAGGAAATCAAATCTTCCTTTACCCTAATATGAACATCGATATATAGGAAGGTCATTTACTTTTTATGAGCCTTCTTTTCCTCGTTGATAAAATAAGAGATGTGAAACAGCAAGTGTAGGACAGTGAAGAGAATGATTGATGTGGAGTCACAGGAGTTCAGATGAAATACCAGCTTTGCTATTTGCTACCTATGTAACCCTTGGCAACCAAACTACATCACTTTTTCCATGCACTGTGATCTCATCTATCAAATGAGAGAGTTGAACTAATGACTTCTGAGGCACCTTCCAACTCTAAATCAATGATCATCTAGAATTATTTTATTCAATCTTGGTGCATGGTGTTTCTGTGAAGTTAAAAAACGTTATCAGAAATTCAAATATTTCTGCATAAGACTTTAATGAAGGCAATAATTGTTTGGTTGATTGATTCATTCTTTTCAAAGAACACATAACTTGGGTAAGAGATAAATTCTTAAGCAAACAAGGAATAGAAGTATGGGAAATAAAACAGGTAATTTGCACTACAAGAAATTGAAACATTTTTATACAAATAAAATTAACACATCTAAAGTAATAAAGGAAGTAGTATACATTGTCAAAGGGAATAAATCTTTATGTACAATATCTTTCATAAAGACCAAAAATCATTCCCAAGAGATAAGTGGTCAAAGAATTTGAACAAACAGTTCTCAAGAGAGTTCCAGGCCATTAAAAAGCCACAAGAAATAATGCTTCCAATCACTAATACTAAAAGAAATAAAAATTAGAACAACACTGAACTTATTTGAAGCCTCACTCCTAGCAAATTGGCTGAGATAACAAAAGATGAGAGCATTCAATGTTGAAAGGGTTATGGAAAGAGTCAGACATTAATGTATTATTGATAGAATTCTGAATTGATACAACCATTCTACAAAACAATTGGGAACTATGGAAATAAAGTGACTAAAATGTATATAGCCTCTAAGCCCAAGAGTCCACTGCCAGGCATATACCTCATGGAGATCACTGACAAAAAGAACGGTCTCATATACACAAAAACACTTACAATAGCACTTTTTGTTATAGCAAGAACTAGAAACAAAGAACAGGTCCATCAACTGTGGCATGTGAGTGTAATAGAATATCGTTGTGCTATAAGAATTATGAACATGAAACATACAGAGAAGCATGGAAAAATTTCTGTGAATTGATGCAAAATGAAGTAGAGCCAAGAAAGCAGTAAGCATGATGACTACAACAATGTAAATGGAAACAACTGCAAACCAATAGAAACTGAATGTTGTAAAATTATAGAGAACTAGAATGCCCCAAAGAAGAGATGTGAGAAGATATTTCCCTCTTCCCCACTCCATTGCAGAAGTAGGAACACTTCAAATAACATCAGATTTTTAAAATGCTTTGAATGGTTTTATGGCACTTTCCTCTTCCTTCCTCCCTCCCCCTGCTCCCCCCAAGATGGTGCAGTGGATAGAGTACCAGGGCTAAAAAATGTGAGTTCAAATCCACCCTCAGAACCACGGTGAGTTAGGGAGATGTCTACCCCAAGCATATGAAGGCTTCATCCAAATGGACAGATGAGAACAATCTGTTCCAACGGCCATGAAGGTGACTGAAGAAGTTGCTGTGGAAGGTTTAGAGCCTGGGCAGAGCTTGAAGACACGAAGGCACTACCCTTTAGGCCATCACCAGGTGTCCTGACTTTTGTCTTCAGTGATTCTGGAAGAGAGAGTGAGGCTGATGACTTTATGCAACCCTGCCTCACTTAAATCCAATTCACCCACACCTCATGATGTCATTGGTTCTTTTTGAAAATGAAGGACCAACAACTAGCAGTGTGACCCTGGGCAAGTCATTTACCGTTTGCCTCAGTTTCCTCACCTGTAAAATAAACTGGGGAAGGCCCTAAAAAACCAAAATGGGGTTACAAAGAGTTGGACATGACTGAATCAACTGAACAATGAACAGTGGCACATATTATCCTGGATTTAATCTTTATATGTTATAGAAACTAGATAATTAATATATTATTTTAAATTGACCCTGTAGGGTTTTTGTTTTGTTTTCTCACAGCTGCCCTGTGAATTAGTAGTACAAGTAATATCCCCATTTTATAGAGGAAATGGAGGGTCAGAGAAGTGATTTTTCCCTGGTCATACAGCTAATTAGTATAGGTAATAAGACTCAAAGCAAGACCTACAGATTCCAAATACAATGTACCAATATATCTATGTCCCCGTTCCATTGTCTCAATTGGTGTATGTCTGCATATTCCATTTGGAAGCATTCTACATAATAAAATCAAAATTTTCAGAGACACATTCAACTTGGATCTTTCAAGTGAATTTTCTTGGCTTCATTCCCTGACAAAATTAGATTCCCTTAAGGCATATAATCCCCTCATCCCACCCCACAAAGAAGTATAGGGAGACTAATCAGGTGTTAATTTTAGACAGTTCAATTCCTACAGTGCTACCTAAATACTAATGCAAAGTATTTGGGGTGATTATATTTTTAGAAAAGGCTTAGAAACGCATGCAAAGGGTTTGCCTCCAGTGCTATAGTTAGCTTTGGATGTAGGAAAACAGTTGTCAGTGTCTTCCACATTCACTATTTCACATCTCATAGGTATGAAAGGGATCAGTTTCACTACCAGTAAGATAATTATGAAGCCATAATATGTTTGAAAAATATACATATATTACCATCTAGCTTTTTTTCAAACTTTCCCAGATGGAACTCATCATATCCTAATAGCAGAATAGGAAACAGTTGGGAGCAATCCAAGTCATGTATACGTATAAGGGGAGAAACAATTCAAGATATTATGTAGAAATTTTTTTTAAACAAAAAGACAAGTTGTTTCTAACCATGATCAAGGAAATGTATTTGAAAGAGTGGATGACTTTATTTGTCCAACTAGGAAAACTCATACAAGACACTGCAAGAACAAATCATTAATACCCAAAGGAAAAAGGATCCTGTAAAAGATCAGCACTTTCACAAAACCCTAACCATTTATTTTAGATGAAGGTAAAAGAAGTAAATCTAGTATGAAACTCATTGACCATTACATGTAAATAATTGACTAAAATTATTAACAGCAATCTAAAGAAGTGGAATCTTTCCTTACCTTACAGAGAAAAAAAATTAAGCACAAATATATTAAAGTTATAAAAAAACTAGAATCAAAGTGGGGCCTATTAGTTGGAGAATAACTAAATAATTGTATGTGAATGTAAGGGAACATTGCCATAAGAAGCTATGAACAGAAGGGGACAGAAAAACATAGAAACACTGTCAGAGTAAAATAAGAAAATCAGGAGAATAAAAAGTATGGTTATAATAGTGCACATGCACACAAATACACATGCTACATAAAATGAAACAAAATATCGTCTAATTATAATAACCAATCTTGGCTTTGGAGAAGAGAAGAGGAAACACTCTCCTTTTAGTAAGGAGATGGGGAACTGCAGATATAAGATGCTACATACGCTGCACTTGTTTTTCTTTGTTACAAGAAGGCAGTCATTTGGGGTGGGAAATGTGTATCTGGAAAACAACTCTAAATTAAATATTATGTATTCATATATATATATATATATATACATATATATATATGTATATATATATATATATATATATATATATATATACATATATGGACTATGGCTACACTTTAAATTCTACACATGGTCAAATTTTGAAAGGTTTTTAAATAAAGTTGCTGTTTCTGCATTATCCTTGTACTAAAATTTGGTGTTTTGTACAAAAGTTGACTGTCCAAGTCTAGTCTTGCTCATAAGCCAAGTAGATGACTGGTTACTTACACGATTTTAAAGGACTGCTCTCCATTTCCCACCCCTCAAAAATCCTCTCCCATCTGCTGGATGAAGCTTGAAAGTTCACTAGCTAGAGAAATCACTGGCATGATTCTGGATCTGCAGTGTTTTTGGTTTTGATACAATCAGCATCCATCTATAAATAGAGCTAACTGAAGGAACAATTGATCTTTTGAGAACCTGGCTTTCACTTGGACTCTATATCAGATATCTCCCAGAATGGTGAGAAAGACATTTGGCAAGTCGGTTAATTCCTTACTTGATATTAATGTAGCAAAATATGGGGTAGACCATATTCAGTTCTAGGTTACTCCTCATAACCTTGTCCTGCAACTTTTTCGATAGTTAATCTTATTATCCTAAGCTTTACATAAATCAGGGTGTGGGGGGGACATACTTTAGTTTTTTCTTTCTAACTAATAAAATTACAATCTCTTTCTTATTCATTAATCAGCTGGCTCAAAGCCTCACCCTAATTCATTTAATATTATTTATTGAATAAACTAGAAGAATCTCTACTCCCCATAGTAGTTAATATGTGAAATCTCTAATCTTCTATGACTAAATATTTGTCAAATTTATTGAATACATAATATTTTATAAATGAAATCAATAATAAAAAGAAATAACTATTGGTAGTTATTACTACATAATTTGTTATTTACATACCTTACACAATTTATTATTAATGCATATTTATTATATAAATAATTATTTAAATGATCTTTTTTTACCCCTTAGTGTGAATAAAGAATTAAAGAACAGGTTTTGCTATGTGAGACAGAATGGAAAATATACTTAAACTGGGAACCTAGGATTTAAGGATGAAAAGAAAGACAGACAGCATAAAGGAAAAGAATGGAAGAGGAGCCTTGTAACGTTTGCTCAGTTTCTATTATTAAAATAGCTCCTATCCTTGTTTCCTACCTCCCAGCCTTTACACTCCATCCTTCATCTCTACTTATCAGTAATGCTTCTGCTCTTCCCCCTCCATCTCCTAAACTCACCCAAAGACTCTGAAAGGACTCTGATACCAAATCAAAATTTACAGACCTCAAAGACACCCTGCTTCCTTCCTCAATGAATTCAGTACTTGGCCCTTGATTTTTATCTTCTCCCCTCCTCTTGCCCTCATATTAGGGGACTTCCATACATATATTGATGCTCCTTCAAGCACCTTAACCTCCTAACTCATCAACGTCTTCATTTCCACCACCCCATCTTAGCCATACACAGAAATAGTCATACTCTTGATCTCACCATCACCCATAAATGCCCCACTTTCATGTTCATGAATTCTGAAATTCCCTTATCACAAACTATTAGATTTCCACCCGTCCCTCTGCCTTCCAATAACAAATTGTGCTCTTCATCTGCACCAATGACTCTCTATTGCCTCCAGGATCAAATACACAATCCTCAGTTTGGTGTTCAAAGCCCTTCATAACCTAGCACCCTCCTGCCTTTCCAGTCTTCTCACACCTTGCTCCCTGTACATACTCCAGTGACAGTGTCCTCCTTGCTGTTCTAAGAACAAGACTTTCCATCTCCCAGCTCCAGGCATTTTCTTTGGCTATTCCACATTCCTAGAAAATTTCCCTCCTCATCTCTTTCTACTGACTTGCCAGACTTCCTTTAAGTCCCAGCTAAAATCCTGTCTTCTACAGGCAGCGTTTGCTAACGAATTCTTCTTAATTTCAGTGCCTTCTCTCTGTTAATTATTTCCTATTTATCCCATATATAGCTTGTTTGTACATAGTTGTTTGAAACGGTTGTCTCCCCCATTAGATTGTGAGCTCTTGGAGGCAGGAACTGTCTTTGTCTCTTTTCGTTTCCCCAGTGCCTAGCATAGTGTCTGACACATAATAGGCACTTAAAATTTTTTCTTGATTGATTGACCGTGACATTCAGAATCTTATCTCCTCACTTCTCTCCTAGGCCAACAATCCTGCATAAAACACACTTTCCTCTTTTCCTCATCTTTACCCCTTGGTGAACCAAAGAGAGAGTTCAGATCTATACTGTCATCTTCTCTTGAGTCCCTTGCCCACTTATCATATTACTGATTGCAGTCTGTCAAGCCTCAACCATCGATCACTCCTACCATCCACCATCTTTGTTCCTACATTTGTACTGCTGAACAAAGCTGGAGAAAATTACATCCTGACTAAATTCACTAAATTAATTTAGTTTGCATAACCTCAACTAGGTTCTCATGGCTGGTAGGTAATTCTTTTACATCTCCCAAATTAATTTACCCATTCACTACAGAGGCTCTTCTAAACTTTTTCATTCCTTCTCAAACCTCCCATGGCTTCCCCTTCCCTCACCCTCTCAACTGAGAATTTTGCCTCATATTTTACTGAAAAAATTGAAGCTGTTTGTCAGGACTTCCTTATTCTCCTCCCTTATCTTACATCACTCAGCTGCCTTCTATGGCTATCACTTTTTCACTCCCATGTCACGTGATGAGGTGGCCCTTCTCCTTGACAAGGCAAACACCTCTACATGCCCAAGTGATCCTATTCCATCACGTTCTTCCAGCACATTGCCCCCTCTATCATCTCCACTCTCTCACTTAACTTCAATCTCTCCCTGTCCAATGGCTGATTCCCTGCTGCCTACAAACATGCTGATGTCTCTCTCCCACATCCTCAAAAAACCTTCTCTTTTATCCCTCACCCTTGTCTTATATCTCTCCCGACTTAAACTCGTTGAGGACACCATGAACAACGGGTGACTCCACTTTCTTTCCTCTCACTCTCTTTTTAACTCTCTAATATTTGTCTTTCAACGTCATTCAAATGAAATGTCTCTAAAGTTACTAATGACCTCTTACTTGCCCAATCCAGTAGCCTTTTCTCAAGCCTCATCCTTGATCTCTCTCAATCTTTGACACTATTGGTCACCTTCTTCTCCTTGATATTCTCTTCTCTCTAGGTTTTCGAGACATTATTCCCTCCTGGTTCTGCTTTTATTTATCTGACTGCTCCTTCCTTCCTTCCTAGCATTATCTAACACAATGATTTATATTTAGTAGATGCTTTAAAATTCTTTTTTTATTAAATTGACTCTTAGAGACTTTTAAGCCATGAGACAAAGAGAAGCCTTTCTACTTTTAAGGTATGCCATGACTAATGAACATTTGGGGTACTCAAGAAAGCAGAATACTCATTCGTTTGGATCGTTAAATTTGGTCTTAGTACTTTTGCTATCTTTTTTGAATTTGTTTGAACTGGTCTTTTTTCCTTCTTTATTTGGAATTCCTCAGATGATAATGTATTTAAATTTCTAGATGGTATGATTTCTGTTTTGCAGCAGGAAGAAGGATGAATAAATAGGGATTTTACCATTGAATTATCTTTCAAAGAAAACTAAAAAGGAACAACTATTTGTTACATTTCTAATGTTTTTAGACATAATAATAGCTTAGAATTACATCCTTTTTTTTTTTTTACTATTGCAAAGTATATAGACATATTGTGCTAGATGATTCTTGTCCTATGAGATTGTTGGTGCAAATATGCTTATCTCTACCTCATAGATGAGTAAATTGAGGTTTAAAGAAATTAAATCTTTTGCTCAGTGTTTCACAACTTGTGTTAAAACAAGGACTTGAATGTAGGTCATGGATGCTGGGTCAACATTCATTTCACTACCACATGATAACCTTCTAAAGTGATTAGTCAATAGTTCTTAACAGGAATGAAAATCATGACTGTAATGTACATGTTGTTACAGAGGAGGTCTGATTCTCGACTGTCTTAATGTTTTAGACTCACTAATGTCTTCTTCCAAAATCACTCTTGGATATCCAAGTGAAAGAAGGCACTTCCAAATGCATTAGCATAGCAACCTTAGCAGATTCAGGTACATAGCTTTAAATTTCTATGTCCATAAGTGGTCAAACTGAACAAATAGTTCTCATAAGAAGAATTGCAAAATATTAAATATCATATGGAAGATTTATTCAAATTACTAATAATAAGAGAACCAAAACTCAATTCTCTTGGAGGTTTTACTTGCACTGAATAAAATGGCAAAGGTGACAAAAGATGGAAATGGTTGATGTTGGAAGGATTGGGGAAAGACAGGCACACCAAACTGCTGTTGGTATATCTAGGAATTTATCTGAGCATTCTGGAAAGCAACTTGGAACTATTCTAAAACTAAACTGACTACAAGGTGGCCCAGAGGTTCCACTACTAAGCATGTACTCTAAGAAGGTCAAAGATAAAAAGGTCTCATACACATTAAAATATTTATTAGTAGCACTTTTTGTATTATCAAAGACTGAAAACAAAGTAGATACTCATCAATCAGGGAATGGCTAATCAAATTGTGGTATGTAAATATAATAGAATATTACTATGCTGTAAGAAATGATGAGAGTGTAAAGAGTACAATTATGGGAAGATATGTGAATCAATGCAAAGGAAAATAAGTGGAATTAGGAAACATACATAATGGCATCAATCATGTAAATAGAAAGAAAAAGTGATACAATATACTATAGTTATAACGATCAAAGTTGGCCCTGAAGAAGAGGTAAACATACCACTCTTCCTACTCTACAGAAGTGGGAGCCTATGGATGTGGAACACGGCATGTGCTGTCAGACTTAGCTGATGTGCTTAGTTTTACTGTGATTCTTTTTCCTCTTTCTTTTTTATTCTTTGTTTTACAAAGGATGCCTCTCTGGGGAGATAATGGAAGAAGAATATATTTCAAAATCAAGGTAATGTTAAAACAAAAGGCAGTAATAAACATTTCAAAATAACAAAATTTTTTTTAATTTTTAAAATTTTTAAATTAATTTTATTTATTTTCAGTGTTCTACAATAACTACCATATAATTTAGATTATTTCCCTTCCCTCCCCCCTCCCTCCCCAAGATGGCATACAATTTTGTATAGGTTCTACACATATATTCCTATTAAATATATTTTCACTATAGTCATGCTGTGTTGAAAAATTAAAATGACTGGGAGAAATCATCTAACAAACCAAAACACAATGCACACACACACACACATAATCTGCCCCCATCTGCAATTGAATTCCATAGTTCTTTCTCCAGAGGTGGAAGGCATTTTGCCTTAAAAGACCATTGGGGGCCCCCTCGCCTCCTGCCTAGGCTCCTCTGCCTACCGCTCCCTTGTGGAGAGCTGGAGACCAGGGCGGAGCTGGCCCCACCATGACCATGAGGCTGCCCAACGTCCTGTTCACGTCCCTGTCCCTAGGGATTGGAAAGACCACACCAGGTAAAGAGCTTGCATCAAGAACAGGACTGACATACTTTAATGTGGGTGATTTAGCACAAGAAGGACAGTTATATGATGGCTTTGATGAAGAATATGAATATCCCATTTTGAATGAAGACAGAGTAGTTGATGAGTTAGAAGACAAAATGAAAGAAGGTGGAGTTATTGTTAATTACCATGGCTGCGACTTCTTCCCTGAATGATGGTTTCATATTGCTTTTGTTCTTCAAACAGATAATTCTGTATTATATCCAAGACTTGAAAAGAGGGAATACAGTATAAAGAAACTGCAGGACAATATTCAAAGTGAAATTTTCCAAATTCTTTATGAAGAAGCCATGGCCTCCTACAACCATGAAATAGTACACCGGCTGCCCAGCAATGTACCAGAAGAGCTAGAGAATAATTTAGATCAGATAATGAATTGGATTAAGCAGTGGATAAAAAATAATAATTGAACCTTGAGGACAAAGCATGGACTTTTCAAGGTTTTCCACAGGATGGTTTTAAAGATTTTCTTGATGATTTCTTCTCCACGCAGTAGAAATTAAGACCACATACACTAAATTTTATGATTCAAGATTGTGTTGTAGAAGTAGCAGGTGGACAGTATATAAAGCTGAGTTATAACTAACTAATTTTTTTCTCCATGAGAAAACTGAAAACCCCCCAAATACAGTGAATAAGATATTAAGGACTTTTTAAGTTTAGGAATTTTCACCATTCTCATTTACTTTGGTTAATGGCTAATGAATAAGCAAATTTGAGAAAATAGGTGGAAAGCTTTAATATTTGACATGAAAAAGAAAATGAAGGCTAGGAAGAACTGCTGATTTATAAATAAAAGAGTCTAAGGATAAAGCTAAAATAAATAAGTAAATAAATAAATAAATAAATTATGCCGTTGGGAATTTTTTTTAAGTCCTTGCATTGCAATGAAGTTGCAAGTCTACCAGAAAAAAACTCTTGCATACTGTGGTCGTTGCTGTGCACAAAGTTCTCCTGGTTCTGCTCCTTTTGTTCAGCATCAGATCACGTCTTGCCAGGCCTCTCTGAAGTCTTCCTGTTCATCATTTCTTATAGCGCAATGGTATTCCATTACATTCAAACACCATAATTTATTCAGTCATTCCTCAATTGATGGACATCCCCTTGATTTCCAGTTTTTGGCCACCACTAAGAGTGCCACTATAAATATTTTTGTACATGTAGGACCTTTTTCCATTTTTATGATATCTTGGAGATAAAGTCCTAGAAGCACTATTGCTGGGTCAATTTTTGTAGCCCTTTGAGCATAGTTCCAAATTGCTCTCCAGAATGGTTGGATCAGCTCACAGCTCCACCAACAGTGTATTAGTGTTCCAACTCTCCCATATCCTCTCCAACATTTATCATCTTTCTGTTCCATTATGTTTGCCAATCTGATAGATGTGATATGGTACCTCAGAGCTGTCTTGATTTGCATCTCTCTAATCAAAAGTGATTTAGAGCATTTTTTCATATGACTATAAATATTTTTAATTTCTTCCTCTGAAAATTGCCTGTTCATATCCTTTGACCATTTATTAATTGGGGAATGACTTGATAACATAATTTTTTTTTTAAATTCCCTTCCTCCTAATGGAATAGCTAAAAAGATATCTGCAGTTAATTGTTCTGGGTCACATAGCATCTTTTTCCTATTTCAGGACTCAAAGGATCTTCTGTCACCCTCTTTACTGATTTGATTCATTTTTCTATTACAACAGTCATCAGAATTTAGGGCAGTTAGGTAGATAGAATTCTGGGTCTGGTGTCAGGAAGATACTTCATCCTGAATTCAAATTGGGCCCCAGACACTTACTGACTGTGTGACTCTGGGTAATTCACTGAACTATGTTTACCTCAGTTTTCTCATGAAGTGGAGAAGCAAATAAAAACCACTCCAGGATCTTTAACAAGAAAATCCCACATGAGGTCCAAAGAGTCCGACAGGACTGAAATGTCTAAACAATAATAAAAAACATCAGAATTCACTTAGCTCAGCCCTTTTTAATTATAATTTCATTAAAGGCAATTTCCTTTGCCCTACAGTTCTTTATGACACAGAACTGAGGGGATAAATATCAGAACTAATGAAAAAGATGAAACAGATTGTTATTTAGATTGTTTCATGATAGGTGAGTTACTTTCAAGTGTATTTATAAAGAATATGACCTATTTATTTATTAATTCAGGGTAATATAAATATCCTATCACACTATTTATCACTGCAGAGAGTTCTTCTATCATTAATTATCAATTTCATCAATCATCATGGGTCATTCTATCTTTTCCTTTATATTCTTGTGATGTGTCTGTCACTTAAAAGGAATTGAGGGTGTAGAGTAAATATTGGGAGGTTTTTTTTTTTCATTTTTCCCAAAAACTCTTCCATTATTTCTGGGAGCTGGCTATCATAGAAAGTTATAATAGATGTTTGTAATAGATGTTACAGGGACAACTAACTGAGAAAACCAGAAACATCCCTCTTAAAAGACTCCCTTGTGTCTTGTGCTTCATGAAAACAAAAATAAAATTTTGTTAAGAAATTGACCAAAATCACCACACAGTTTGTCCCAGGGATGCCAGTGTTAGACAAATAATTCAAGGAGGTCAAATAAATGATCATTTCACATAAAGATTTGAATGAACTTGTGTTCAGAATGAAATGAGAGGAACAAGGAGAACAGTTTATAACAACAGTACAATGAAACAAACAAATTTGAAAGCATTAAGAATTCTGATCAACATAATCAGCAATGATGATTCCAGACAACTGATGGTGAAGTATATGCTTCCTGATAGGAGAAGTGATAGAGTCAAGAGGCAATATATATTACATCTTGAGTCATCTATATGTATATATGTGTGTATATATACACACAACATTTTGCTTGACCTCATATTTATTACTGAAGTTTTCTTTTTCTTTTTTTTAACCAAAGGTGTAAGGGAGATGAGAGGGGAAAATTTCTTTTTGTTCATTGAAAAAAACAAAATCCAATTAAAAAAAAGTGGTCCCATATACAACTCAATATTTATAGCCACATTTCTTGTTGTAGTACAGAATTGAAAACAAATTATATGCCCAGCCATTTTGTTATTGTTGTTCAGTAGTTTTTCAGTCACATCCAATTCTTGGGGTTTCTTTGGCAAAGATAGTGGAGTGATTTGTCATTTCCTTCGCTAGCTCATTTTACAGATGAGGAAACTGAGGCAAACAGGATTAAGTGACTTGTCCAGAGTCACACAGTCAGTAAGTGTCTAAGGGCAGATCTGAACTCAGGAAGATGACCCTTCCTGACTCCAGGTCCAGAACTCAACAAACTGAGTACAGGGAACTTGACTGGAATCAGGGAGCTCCTGATCAGTTTAGTCCTCAGAAAACAGTGACAATGAGGTGAAAGTTTTGTCCCTTTGAGACTTATAGAAGCTTGCATTCAGGGCTTGTAAAGGTCACATCTTGGATGACTTATTGGCAGACTATAAAGGGGGGAAAACCTGTGAGTGGCCTATTAGCATCTTGTTTTACAAGGTTTTGATAAACTTAAGGAAAGGAAGTCTAAAGAAGGACACTTGTTTTCTTTTTAAAGAGATGTGCGGAAGTTCTTCAGTCAAATTAATGGAATTATTGGATGGCTAGCCATTGTCTGACTGAAAGATTAGGTGTGCACTTGATGGCCTTAAAAAAGATCTCTCTCTCGGTAGAGTCAATCATTCATCTCTGGCAGTCAAGTAAAGAGCCTGTTATGAAGTAAGAACCTAGCTTTTGAGAGATAAAAAGCTATCCCTTTTCCATGGAACCATTGCTAGAGTGCAGCAATGAAAGAAGGATTTTGCTTTCCTCCCTTCCACTGTCCCATTGGCAATGGCATCTTGTAGCAGAGAAGGTCACTCTCAGGTAAGATCATCTGTATGCTAAGGAGAGTCACAGGTAAGAGTGAGTCCCAGGAACCCAGTGAAGCAACCTGCCCAGCAGAAATGGCCCACCTAGGGGGAACAGCACACCACAAAAAAAGCAAACTCAAGCCTCTAGCTAAGTTCATCAGTGTTGAAGGTTTGAGTTGCCTTGGTCATATGTGTTTCTTAAATGAGTGCCTCTGTAATAGTATACTACAGATAATGCCCACTCTTCCCACTGATACTGTGTGGGCAGCTAGGTGGCATAATGGATAGAGCGCCAGGCCTGGAGTTAGAAGACCTGAGTTCAAATCCAGCCTCAGACACTTATGAGCTGTGTGACCCTGGCTAAGTCACTTAACCCTGTTTGCCTCAGTTCTTCATCTAAAATGAGCTAGAGAAGGAAATTTTAAACCACTCTAGTATCTTTGCAAAGAAAACCCCAAATGGGGTCATGAGAAGTTGGACATGAGTGAAACAACTGAACAACAATGGTACATATTAGCCTGGGTTTATGTGTCTGTACATAAAAACATACATATATAAGTATATGTTATATATGTTTACATATACATATACTGTGTACATATATGTATGTAGTATGTGTATGTGTATATATTTCACTGTTACAGTGATAGATATAGATAATCCACTGTTATAGTGGCCAAAGAATTGCAGTAGTAAAAGAGGTGGTCCTGGAAAAGCACTCATTTGAGTCCAAGGAAACAAAGTCTGATAATTCCCCTCATGGCATTCTTTGAGGAAAGTTTTGAAGGCTATTTTCCATTCCCTAATCCTTGCTTGACACCTTCTTGAAGGCAATCTAGGGGCTGATGACTCATCATATGAGAGGTGGGATGGATTAATGAAAGTCAAAGTCAAGAAGGGATAATGAAAAGTTTATAGGAACTGCCGGAACATAAAGACAGCAAGCCCTAAAGGTGAATCTAAGGATGAAGCATGGCTGTGTGGAGTTAATTTTTGCCCAGTAATGAGAATACTCATAGCAAAGGCAGGGAATCCAGAAGTGATGATTGAGTGCCTTTCTGGGAGTAAACAGGGGAGAGCTGCTTACGTGTATCAAGAAAGAGGGATGAGTCTTAACGTAATTCAATAAATGTAATAGCCTGTGATAGTCAGATGATAAGTAAGAATCAGGCTACAGAAATTTCACAGTAACTAGTTGGAGCTATGTGAAGTCACTAACTGCATAAATGCTCACTGTCTTGACCTTGCCTTTCACTGATCCTCTGAGATGGTTAGTGTGTGCAGGCCAAAGTTGAAAGGGAAAGGAGAGGATGATTTTCTCATGGCTCTGAGTTCATTCCCCTTTCCAGACCAGGGTGTGGCCATTATTCATCTCTAAGTCTGCAAGTAAACATTGAAGTCTCTGAGAAGATGGAGTTTGAACATAAGAACAGATTTTCTAGCGACGCTAAGAGCTTTCTCCTTGCAAGAGGAAAGGAAACATCTCAAGGGCAGCATTATGTTTCTGGCAGACAGAAATAGGATTTGGAGGGATAAGGATCTCACCATAGAGGGAACAAGGACGGGACTGATGGAAAGGATCTTTGAGGATTATGAAGCGTTGGGCAGAAAGACCCAGGACACAGGGAGTGTTCATTCCTGCTACTTACGGAAAGCGTGGATTTAGAGGAAAGTGGGCTGTAGGAAAATTTTCTATTATTGTTGCTGTTATTTTGTTGTTATACCACAAGGCTAGAAAGGTATTGGAGCATAATTATATTTTGGGACTTTAGCTATCCAGGTATCTGCAAGAAGATCACTCTCTAATAAAGCTGCTGATAAATTCTTAACACCTCATTGCCAATTTCATCTTTTATAAAATGGAAGACGCAAATCAGGGATTGCTATTCTAGATCTGATTCTGACAAATTAGGAGAAGCCTGGAGAAGTAAAAAATGACAGGAACCATGGGAAACAGTGACTATGCCATCTTAGAGTTTCTGATATTTGTCCTTATCTCACAGAGACTTTAGGAAAGGAAGATTTTTTTAAAATTCAGAGATATGAAACAAGGGAATAGGCCAGTGAAGACTCATTCCAGAGCACATTTACAATGTGCTCTACTTTTTGCTAGCCCAGGTGGAAGGGGCTGGGGAGCTTGCCTCCAGAAAGATGTGATGAATGGTCAATGACCTTAATCCTTGACTAAGAGAACATGTAGTTAGAATAACTGTTATTCTAACTGTTTCTAGTTCACTAACTTTATGGTGAAGAGTGGGCTTTTGGGGGGATGCCCACTGAACCAAAACTAGGAAGTAAACAAAAGATTTCCATGGAGGCTACTTAGCCATCTTTCTTTTCTGGCTAATCTGAGTGAGGCAATAAGCCTGTGAATGAGAAGAGGCCTTGGGTCTGCCCTCCCTGGATAGACATGAATATAGGCTTCTGTTCTTTATTCCTTTGTGTTTGTTCTGTCCTACTCTAAGTGAAGGCATATCAGGCTAGGCTGGAACCTTGTGACCTTCAAAGTTTTGGGAGGATAAGCCACAACAAGTCTGGGAGCTAAGTTCCTGCCATATTCTTCTGCCAACGAAGGCAGGTGAGTCCCCTTTATTAACTAGGGTCCCTATTTCAGCTCCTACTCTCATTGGCTAGTCAGAGCAAAGTTCCTGGCTTCATCTTCGTCTTTGGGTCAGTGAGGGTCTTCTCTAATGCTGTTGGCTAAAGCTCTCGTTCTGATGTGTTCTCTCCAATATTATCTGCCAGTTAGGTTAGTGTGGAATAATGTTATTCACGATGGCAAACATTTATACGGCACCCATTCTGTGAAGGCATTTTGCTAAGAACTCTACAATTATTATCTCATTTGGTCTTCACAATCATTCTGGAAGGAGGTGCTATCATTATCCCCCCTTTTACAGTTGAGGAAACTGAGTCACAGTTGAGGTTGTGACTTGCCCAGGGTCACGGAGCTAGTAATTATATAAGGTCAGATTTGAACTTAGGTCTTCCTGACTCTATGCCCAACGCTCTATCCACCATGCCAACTCACTCTCTAGCACAAAAAATAATTAAAAGAGAGTTGAAACTCAAGATATGTAAAAAGGTCATAAGAGGACCTTTGGTTGTCCTCAACAAATACAAGTCACCAGGCCTGTACTACATCTCGACACTAAAAATATGATTTCTGGGACGGTGTGTGTAATCATCAAAAGATCATAGGGTGTGGAAGAAGTATAACCAAACTAAAGAATAATAAATGCGTTCCCCATTGTCATAAAAGGAAAAAATTAGGGTCTACAGACTTGGCCAACAAGCTTAATTTTAATTGTTGAGAATATTCTTGAATGTATTATTATTATTAAAAAGTTGTTTGTGAACATTTACAAAAGGAAATGTCAACCAAGCTAGTGTCAAACCAGATCATGCCAGACTGATACTGTTTTCTTTTTCTGAGTAGGTTATTACACTGCTAGATCAAGGGAATGGCATAGACATAGAGGGCCTACATTTCCCCAAAGTGTCTAAGTCTTTCATGTCATCCTTATGGATAAGATGAAGAGATGCTGGCTACATGATGAAACGGCTAAATGGATTCGGAAGCAATTGAATGGCTTGGAGCCATAATAGTCATCAATTACTACTGAGAATGATCTTTAACAGAGAGCCCCACAGATGTGCCTTTGGCCGTGTTCTAGTTAACATTTTTATCAGTGTCTTGATGAAAGGCACATATGATGTACTTGTAAAATTTGCAGATGATATTAAGTTGGGAGGGATAGTTAACATTTTGGAGGATGGAATAAAGATCCAAAAATGTTTTGAAAGGCTAGAGTAACAAATTAATTATAATAAAATTAAATTTGGTAGAGATAAAAATAGTTATTTAGTTTCAAAAATGGTACAAGTACACGATAAGGGAAACATGGCTAAACAATAATTGATGTACAAAAAAGATGTGAGATTCTTGCATATAGATATGTAACCAGGGGTTAAATGTCTCTGCCCCATCTGATGACTGAAGTTAGGGCCTCGCTCCTAAAGGCAAAAAGATGAGAAATGCTAAATTAACAGAGGGAGCTGTGATGCACCTCTTGGCATTTGGCCATGTGAACTAAAATCTCAAAGGGAGAGAGAGACAGGAGAGCAGAAGGGCAGCATGTGTGGATTGCTAAATTACTTCACAATTAACTATCTTTGATTGCATTTATTAAATGGCATTATGAATTACTTGCTCCTAAGCTATTCCACTGCCTCTTCTTGATATGTGACTGAATTCTCTAAGCTTGGTAACTTAACCCAAAATGGAAAAATTGAGACTGCCCCTCACAATGAGGACTCTACATATCTTCTGAGCTCCGGCTAAGCTCGCTATGAAAAGATTGCTGAGGAAGAGGCTGCCCAAGGAGTGATGACTGTTTCTTCAAAGCCACCCTGACATTTTTCTTTCCTTGGTGCTCTCCTCTACCTAACTAACCATATTGGATCACCACTGTCTGTCTCCATCTCCCTTAGTATGAGTGTTTCCTCCTGGAAATCACCCTACCATCCTCTCTATAGTCTTTCTCTCTATTATCTCTAAGCTCCCAAGATTAAATTATCCTCTCTGCATAGACAACTCCCAAATCTTTATTATATAATATATCTATATTATATAATAATCTTATTATTCTTAGTCTCTCTAAGGTCTCATATCAACATGCTGGTGGGCATTCTTACCAGCAGCATCTCAAACTCAAATATTTCCAAAGCAGTACCCTTATTTTTCCCTCCCCAGACTTTATTCTTTCTACTGAGAACTCAAATCATCCCTCTAGGCACCCAGGGTAGCAACCTGAGATCCTCCTTCAGCAGACCCCTATCCAATAGGTTACCAACCTGTCATCCATTCTAACGCTACAATATCTCTTGTATCTTTTCTCTTTTCTCCACTCACGTAGCCATAGCTCTGGTTCAGACCTTCATTACCTCTTGCCTAGAATATTGCATTTGAGCAAAAGGCATTTAGTCTGAATGCTGAGTGAATAGTTTCTTTAGGGTTACAGTGTGAAGAGAAAACAAGACTGGAGAAGTCAAATGGGAATAGAAACCAGAAAATTTTTGATAAGTGTGATTTCGAGGAAATTAATGAATACCCTTAGATTTACATTTGAATCTGAAATGTTAGGAACTGTATAGAGAAGCCAAGGGGTAAAAAGTGCATCAGATTGTTTGCAGTGACAGTGTCTGTCATTCAAGCTTCAAGTGCCACCTGGTGGATTGTACAGTTATAGACACCCTCCCCCTTCTGTGCCCAGCAAATGTTCTAACGTTAACTTCTAGTGGGAAAAACATGCCTATGCACATGTGGTCCTTGGGTGCACGCATGGAATATGTTTCAAGGACAAACACACATGAAACATTAAGATAGGTTATACATAGCCTTTTTATCAAAAGTAAGCTATTTAGACTTCCCACTGGGGAAAATATCTCTTCTTGGTATACAGTTTTCCATTTAGGAAAACTTTGATAATACTATGTGACTTGTGTTTGACCCTACAGGTCATCTGTGGGAACATCCAAATTTGTGTGATCTATACCTCTTCTCATGCAAGAAACAAGCTCCTAACAAACATTTGAACATAAAGCGTTTTTGTTACAATATGAAAGCAGAAATGAGATCTGTACCCCAATTCCTCCTCAGTTAGGTTGAAAGTTCCTACAACTATTCAACACCATTTAATGAAAAGTCTGCCTTACAAGTAGATCTGTAAAGGTCTCAGCAAAAGGCCAAGTCTGTATCTTATCTGTTTCCTCTGGAATCTATTTGCTTCCACAGTTTACACCACAGCTCTCTCAGCCCTTTTTCCTTATAGATTTGAGATCTTTATACAGATTATGGTAGCTTCTACAGTTCCTCTTTATAGTCAAAGCTATGGCTTTTCCAGTAGCTGTGAGATTTGGACCATAAGGAAAGCCAAAAGCCTCAGAATTAACATGTTCAAGTTGTGGTGCTAGAGAAGACTTTTGAGAGTCTCTTGGACAGCAAAGAGATAAAATCAGTAAATACTAAAAGAAATTCACTTAGACTATTCATTGGAAGGACAGATACAAACAATAAAGCTTAAATACCTTGGCCACAGGAGAAGACAGGATTTATTGGAAAAGACCCTGATGTTGGGAAAGATTGAAGGCAAAAGAAGAAAGGGGTAGGATGGACAGTGTCATGGAAGAAACATGAGCTTAGACAGACTTTGGGAGTTATAAAGGATAAAAATGCCTAGCATGCTATGACCCTTGGGGGTCATGAAAAGTTGGATGCTAAACGACTGGACAACAACAATTTCCCTTGTTTGACTCAAGAACACTGTATACTTGCCTAACAGCCCACACTTCTCTTTTTCTCCCTCTCTCTTTCCCCTCAGTCATCCTTATATGTGTTTGAACTGCTTCCTCCCAGAAATCTCTGCCTGTGCCTCATGTCCATGATATGAGAAATCAGTTCTTATAAATAGGGATGTATCTGTTTTTTTAAGTTGAGTGATATAGATTCTAAGTTTCTTAGGGGTTCAGAGAAATGAAAAATGGGAAATAAATATAAAATTGAGTAGTGCTCTTATAAAGGCAGAGACATTTTGACCAGTGCCTTGAAAGATGACTATGATCTAGAATGGCAGAAAGAAGAGAGAGAGAGAGAGAAGAAGAAGGAATAAAGGCATCCAAAAAATTTCCGGTGATAATGTCACAATTAGGTAGAACTGAGGTATTATGTTAGAGATTAATGAAAGAAAGCTCATATATATTGGGCAGGACTGATTATAGAAGGGATTTGAAAATCAGGCTAAAGAGTTTGAACTTGATTTGATAGGCAAGAGTGAATCACATTAGGTCTTTTAGTCTAAGGAAAATTAATTTAGCAATTTAGGTTAATTAAAATAATATCAAAAATATTTTTCAAAAAATAGTATCAAAGGAGATCAGAAATGATATGACACCTGTGCATTCCATTGGTGACACTTGAGGTCCTGCAGTAAGTGACACTATGTTGTTATCAATTGGTGTATATGGTACCTTCCTTTAGTCTACAGATGATAACATGTTAGTGTACTAATTATCTATGCAGGGAATGTGACATGTGAGCTATCTACCTAGTGGTACTCCTCTTAAACCACTTGCCCAACAGCCATCTTAATCTTAGTGCCTTTATGGTACAGGGATACCTCAGAGATATTGTGGGTTCGGTTCTAGACCACTACAATAACACAGATATCACAATAAAGCAAATTAAATGAATTTGGGGGTTTCTCAGTGCATATAAAAGTTATGGTTATGCTATACTGTAGTCTATTAAGTATGTAATAATATTATGTCTAAAAATGTACCTAACTTAATCAAAAAATACTTTATTGCTAAAAAAAATGCTAACCATTATCTGAGCCTTTGGTAAGTCATAATCTTTTTGCTGGTTCTTGACTTGATGGTGATCAAAGTAGTTATGGCAGTTTCTTAAAATAAGAGAAGTTTGCCACTTTGACTGACTCTTCCTTTCACAAAAGATTTCTCTATAGCATGTAATGCTGTTTGACAGCATTTCACCCATAAGTAGAACTTCTTTTAGAACTGGAATCAAACTTCTCAAACCCTGTCACTGCTTTATCAACTAAGTTTGTATAATATTCTTCAATACTTTTGTATCTCATGGAATAGGGAAGCCCCAGGAGAGCGAAAGAGACAGAGAATGGCTGGTTGGCATAGTCAGAACACCCACAATATTTATCAATTAAGTTCACTGTCATATATGGGCACTGTTAATACCAAAACATTTACAATAGTAACATTAAAATCACTGATCGCAGAAAAAGTTTGAAATATTGTGAGAATTACCAAAAAGTGACAGAGATATGACATGAGCACATGAGGTTGGAAAAAATGTTGCCACAAACCTTCAATTTGCTAAAATTTTAAGAAAAAGCAGTATCTGAAAGTGCAGTAAAATGAAATATGCCTGTGCACATGTGGGATAGCTTCCCAAAAGGAGGAAGTGTCCTCTTTGGCTGCCAGAGAATATACCTCCTGTAGCCAGGCCCTGTTTTGTACCCCTCCCTTCCCATCCTTTGCCAGATATGTAACTTTAACTCAGCACTGATCAGTTTAAACACACACTGGCTAGCTTCAGAGCTTAAATAGGACATGATATGGAACACTGCTCAAATAATAGAAAATATGAAAGCTATAGCTTTTGGGTCCCTGTCTCATATCTAGACTCTCTCCAATATAGTCATAACCTCAGCCTCCACTGGACTCAGATATCGAACATATAGTGGTCACAAAACGACACATAGTAAAAATGTTGGGAAAAAGTTAAGCTCTTCTATGTAGAGCCTTCTGCTTCTAGTCTTCTACCCAAGCCTCTTTCTTCTTAACCTTTCAGATCTTGAGAATAATGGGAAGAAATGACCGAACTACCTATAACTGCATCTTCTGGGAAAGGGAATAGCAGGGAAGTATTTGTGTATAGTGCCTTCACTCCAGGTATTCAACTGTATCTGTGAGAGAATGATGAGAAAACAGCTCTCAGTCTCACTCATTCACTACATAATTCTCAATAATTGCCAGTTTTGAAACAAATTTCCCTTGAGGCCTTTTGCTGTGATCCTACGTCTTTTTCCTGGGGTCCAGGTTATCTCCACAGAAACATCTCCAAACAGACTCAGCTAATAGGCAGTTCCTCCCTGCTCCCTTTCTCTCACATGGTGTACTGGAAACATGACTCATAAAGTCAATGTCTTCTCACTCACAGTAATCAAGGCCTGCTCTAACAGCAGCTGCTAATTGCTGCTATCCCTGTATAGTGGTCAAGAAATACAAAAATGTGATTCCATAAATATGAAGATATAAAAGATACAGTCAGTCCTTGCCCTCAATGATCTTTCAATGTCGAAAAACAGTTGTCTCCACAAACAAGGAAAATATAAAGTAGCTTTTGGTAGGTGCTTTTATTGGGGGAATAAAGGGGGAATCAGGATCTGTGATCCCATTGTGTAAAAATTGGTGAGGAAATTCCTCCTATGAATACACATCAGTAAATGTTCTGCAACTAAAGAACTGTCCTTTGACCCATATCTATTATCTCAGTTAGTATTTTCAACTCTAGTATAACTGGCCTCCACATCTAGTCTTCATCTCTTCTACTTTAATTTTTTACTAGCTACTGCACCTAGAATCCCTTAACCCTTTAATCTTCCATTTCCAACCTGCAAAAATCCTCAACACTGGACAATGCCTACTACTCAATTTCTCTGATTCTGCTCTAGGACCACTAAATGGTTACTGGAGAATCTTGTGAAATCAAGTTCATTTCACCAACTTCAAATTTATGCTTTCCCATCCTCAGCTGAGTCCTCTCTGTTGATTGACAAATTTCACCTTCCAACTAAACTCAGTGTCTCATTACCCACAGCAACTGTTCCTAACCTTCTCTCTCTCCTCTTGATGCCAACTCTGCTCCCTTCTGCTATACACAGCAGATGACTTACTCTTCTACTTCATTAAGAAAGAAAAACCATGTATCACAAGCTCCCCAAATTCACTTCTCCTATTCTGCAAAAATTTTCAGCAGCATCCTCTACTTTTCCCTCCCATCTGCTCATATGATCAGTTATCCCAACTACTCACTAAGGGTAATCCCTCTACCTTGATTCTATCTCCTCCCATCACTGCAAGTATTTCTTTCCTGTATATTTAATTTCTTTTCACCTGCTGGTTCCTTTCTCTCTTCATAGAAACTCTTCTCAACACTAAAAAAGCCTTTTCGTGGCTCTTCTAGCCAATTAGATCCTATTCTATCTCTTTCCTTCCCTCCATTGCTAAACCTCTTGAAAAAAGTCACCCATTTCCTCACTGACTGCTTTATAGTCCCTTGTGGTCTGACTTGTTTCTTATCACCTTATTATAGTTGCTCTATCAAAACTCACCAAAGTCTAAATCAGATTCTAATCACCAAGTCCACTTGGGTACCTTTACTTCTAATGCTCCTTAACCTGTATGTAGGTTTTGACACTGCTGACCACTCATACTTTAACATGTTCTTTCTTCCTTTGGTTTCAAAGATATGACATTCTATTTTCTTCCGACCTCTCAAATGAAGGATTCTTTTGTTTATACTCTAAATGTAGATTTTTTTTCTTAAGGATTTGTCTTCAGTCTTTTTTTTTTTTATATGCCTCCTTACTAATTTCATTCACTTTCATGACTTTGATCTTCATCACTATGCTCATAACTTCCAAATAATTTTCTCCACACACACATCACAGATTACTTTTGTGGATTCCAGACATGTATTTCTAGCTGCCTACAAGATGCCTTTGGTTGGATGTCCACTTTATAGTCAGTATGTCCAAAACTGAAATTACTATCTTTCTCTCATAACCTCTGATTTTTCTACTTTTACATATGGCACCAACATTTGCTGTCTCTTATACTCATAACTCTGAAGTTGACTTTTCTTACTCTCTCACCTCTAACAGTTGATCATTTATCAAACACAATCAATTCCAGCTGCACGACACCTCTTACATTTATCCCCTCTACTATACTCCCACTGACACCACCCTGATAAAGACTTTAATTATCATCTCTATGGACAATTTTAATAGTCTGCTTCCTGATTCCCTCCTCTCCCCTTCCCAAACTCTCTTGCATCCTGAAGCAGGAATAATTGATCTAGTCATGTCACTTCTCACTCAAAATCTTCACTAGCTACCTATTTCATCCTAGTTAAAATCTAAACTCCTTTGTCTGACATTTAGAACCTTATGCAATTTGGCATCACCCCACCTTCTACCTGAATAATCTCCCTTTCCTCATTCTCTTTTTTTAATTCCTAGGTATTCTTTAAAACCTAATTTAAATGTCATCTTCTCCTTTTTACTTCTCCTGGTCCCTTCAGTAGAATCCCCTGTGATCTTTTAATAGCTTTTTTCCTCCTGTTAACCAGTGCATTTATCATATTATGTTGCTAATTATATCCATCTCTGTTGGCATCTTATTTGACTAATAAACTAAAGCCAGCAAAATAGAGATTGTGCTTTATCTCAACTTCATATTTCTCCCAGAACCAGCCCATACTAAGCACATGATAAACGTTTGGTGGGTATTGAACATTCGAAGAATTAGGTGAATTTGATTTGGGGTCTTGAAATATTTATGTGATTTCAGACAGAGAAGAGAAGAAAAACAAGGAAACAAAAAGAAGATAACTTAGAATGTTCTAAGGATGAGAAGTTATGAGGAATAGCAAATGGGCTAAATTGTTTTGTCTAGAAGGGTTATATATAGAAGTAATGAGTAGTAAAAATAATATAACCTGGATTCCATCCAAGTCTGGAATAGTTTTGTGTATTGTTGCACATGTGGAGGGAGATGCGACTCTTGATCAGCAAAGAGAATGTTGAATATGACACTATGTATCTCTGTAAGCGACTCACTGAGTTGATATTTTATGAAACGAAAAGGGTGAATATACTTCTAATGAAGATGAAATCAAAGTAATTGTAAGGATTTATTTTGCCCAATTATATGCCAATAAATTTAACAATTTAAGTGAAATGGAAGAATAGTTATAAAAAAATAAATTACCTAGATTAGCAGAAGAGGAAATAGAATATCTAAATAGACCATTTTAGAAAAAAGGTCATAAATGAACTTCCTAAGAAAAAAAGAATGAGGACCAGATACATATACAAGTGAATTTAATCAATTAAAGGTTAACTAATTCCAATATTAAATAAATTATTTAGAATAATAGGCAACTAAAAGGACTTACCAAATTCCTTTTTTGAAACAAATATGAAACTGTTACTTACGGCAGAAAGAGTAAAAAGAAAGAAAGTAAGATAATTATAGACCAATTTCATTAATGAATATGAATGCAAAAATCCCAAATAAAATTTTAGCTAAGAGATTACAATATATTACAAAAATTATGCTTTATGACCAAGTGGGATTTATGCCAGGAATGCACTGATGGTTTACCATAAGAAAAATTATTAATATAATTTGTTATATCAATAATAAAAGTAACAAAAAGGATATGATTATATCAATAGATATAGAAATTTTTTTTTATAAAATACATCACTTATTTCTATTAAAACACTTGAAAGTATAGGTATAAGTGCATTTTTCCTTAAATTGATAAAAATCACTTACCTAAAACCATAAGCAACATTATTTGTAACAGAGATAAGCTAGAAGCCTTCTCAGCAAGATCAGGTGTGAAACAAAGATGCCCACTGTCACCAATATTATTCAATATTGTACTGGATATCCTAGCAATAGCAATAAGAGAAGGAAAAGAAATAGAAGGAAATTAGAATAGGAAATGAGGTTATAAAACTATTTCTTTTTACAGACAACATGATGATATAACTTGGAAAATCTTAAAACCTTAACTGAAAGGTTAATTGAAAATTAATATTAGCAAAGTAGTGTGATATAAGGCAAATCCACATAAATCATCAGAATTCCTATATATCGCAAACAACACCCTGCAATAAAAGATGGTAATACTCCATTTAAAATAACTCTAGACAGTATAAAGTACCTGGGAGCACACTTGTCAAAACAAACCCAGGAACAACATGAAAAAATTGTAAAAAGACCTTTTTATACAAATAAAATGAGAATTAAATAATTAGATAAATATTAACTATTCATGTATAGGCAGGGCCAATTTAATAAAAATGATGATTTTTCTTAAACTAATTTATATATTCAATGCCATGCCAATGAAATTATCAAAAAATTATTTTACTGAGTTAGGCAAAATTATAGCAAAATTAAATTGGAAGAACAAAAGGTCAAGAGCATAAAAGTAATTGATGACCAAAATGTAAAGGAAGGAAGTTTATCAGAAACAGATCTTAAACTATATTATAGGGTAGTGATTATCAAAACTATCTGGGACTGACTAAGAAATAGAAAAGATCAGTGGAATGAAGTAGACATACAATTTACAGCAGCAAATGACTATAGTAACGTTGTGTCTGACAAGTATGAAGACAGTTCCTCAGATAAAAATCTCATCTCAAATGTATAAAGAACGTTTTTCAAATCTACAAGAATACAAGTCATTTCTCAATTGATAAACGGCCAAAGGATATGAACAGGCAGCTTTCTGATGAAGAAATCAAAATAATTTATAATCATATTAAAAATTCCCTAAATCATTATTGATTAGAGCAATGGAAATTAAAGCCATCTCGAGGTATTTTATACCTATCAAACTGGCTAAAATAGTTGAAGGGGAAAGTGACAAACGTTGGGGGGGATATCGAAACATTGGGACACTGATTTGCTGTTGGTGGAACAGTGAACCGATCTGATCATTTTGGAGAGCAGTCTGGAGTTATTCCCAAAGAGTTATTAAAATACCTACGCCCTTTGACCCAGCAATGCCACTAATTGGTCTGTTTCCAAAGATTAAGGAAAAAGGAAAAAAATCTAAATGTTCCAAAATATTTATAGCAGCTCTCTTTGTGGTAGCAAAGAACTGGAAATTGCAGGGATGTCAATCAATTGGGGAATGGATAAGTAAGTTGTGGTATATGATCATAATGGAATACTACTGTGCTATAAGAAATGGTAAGCTCAATGACTTTAGAAAAACATGGATAGACTTGCAAAAAATAATGAAGAGTGAAACGAGCAGTACCAAGAGAACACTGTATTTAGTGAAAGCAATATTGTTTTAAGAACAAGTTCGAATGACTAAGTCATTTTGCCTATTATAAATACTCAAATTAACTACAAAAGACCTATGAAAATGCTATTTGTATCCAGAGAAAGATCTGATAAATAGAACTCCGTATAGAATGATTTTATATATGTGTCTGTATGTATATATGCCTAATTGTAGTCATTTCAGGGGGAAGGAAGAAGAAAAAAGTTACATGATACCTTTATTATGTATTTTAAAGGAATAGCAAGTTGTATTTAATAGATTTGCAGTTTCATAAGCAGTCATCTTTTTTTTTCCTATTCCTTTTATGAAGAGTCATATGAGCATGTGTTATGTCTTAAAACAATATTGCTTTTACTATATACAACATTCTCTTGGTTCTGCTCATATATTATGGAAATGCTTGTTTTATTTCTTAAGTTTAGAATAAAATAAATTTTTTAAAATAGTCTATGGAAAAGATATACAGATGAGGAATCCAAGGAAGTGGTTGAGAGGAAGACTTCTGAATGGCAGCCATGTGTAGGAAGCTGAAATCATATCCTTGGACTTACTTAAATTCTAGAGACTGAGGAGAACAGACATCCTTTGAGTGAAATTATACTCTTTCCTGGTTTGAGCTGAAATCTTATTACTCCTAGTTGGAAAGCTCACTCATTCTTGGAAATATTTTAATATATTCTTATCTGTAGAAATTCTCCAGTTTGCTCTTTTGCTTGGATATGTGGGTTGACTCAATATTTGCTATTCTGTGTAAACAGCATTTGATGGGAAAGGAGCTAAGCTGGTGAGTGTGAGCTATAGGCTACCTTTCCATTAAGAGTAATCAAGGAATCAAATCCCCACACCATCCTCACCCCAAAGAATGTTTTTATTTCCTATATTGTCATTATTTGGGATAAACGAGGGAGAGAGGTATTTTTAGCTTGATACTCTTCTCGGACTAGTGAAAAGAATGTCCAGTGTCATCCTTACTTCTGGAGTGTGCCTGCCCCTCCCAGTACCCATCTCCACCAGCTAACATAGTCCTTGGCTTTTCTTTCTTTCTTTCTTTCTTTCCTCTCTCTCTCTCTCTCTCTCTCTCTCTCTCCTTCCTTCCTTCTTTCCTTTCTTTCTTTCTCTTCCCCTTGTCCACATACAGTTTCATACCCTTACCTGGAGTTACTGTGCCCAAAGGATGTCAATTTTGATTGCTGAAACCTCCAGGATTTATAAGCTATAATATTTTCTTTAGGACCATGCCTTAAACCCTAATTACTCTGGCTCCTATTGCTTGGCCAACAATAGGTTACAGGTCAAGACCAATCTGGTCATTGTTTGGGCCCTGATTGTCTCAGAGTGAATGTCAATAGAAACTGTTTCTGTTTCGGCCAGAAATCCTATGGATCTTCCCCCCCTCCCAGGCTGATTTTTTATTTGTGACTAGGTAAAGGGCCCATTCTTTGCCTCATTTCTTACCTAGCCTTAATTACTGAATGGGCATTGCCTCAGTCAAACTGAGACTTGTTAAAGACCTTAGCTTAAAAGGCCAAGTTTACCCACTGCATCCATGGTCATTTCCAGTGGTCCTGATCTATAACTTGCCACTGGACCCAGATGACTCTGGAGGAGAAAGTAAGGGTGGTGATTTTGCACAGCCCTCCTCCCTTAAATCCAATTCACATGGCATCACCTTCCTGATGTCATGGTCCTCTTCAAGAAGGAAGGACAAACCACAACAACAAACTCCTCAGAGGTGAGTCAGACCTCAGATCATAACTGTCCTTTGTGCCTATAAACTGCATTGACATATTTAGAAAACTCATGTGGCACTTATATAAAATAAAAAAGTAAGTATGGACCATATTGGGAAGGTCTTTTAACGCTAGAGTAAACAAGTATCTACTTTAGAGGTAATGTGATACAATGAAATGGATGCTAGATTTTGGGTTAGGAGAAACATAGATTCAATCTTAGCTCCAATACTTATACTCAGGGTATAATTTTTCTTTACACTTCCATTTCCTATCCCCCAAATGAGGACAATTCCTGTCCTAGTTCTCTTTTAGAATTGTAAGCATCAAAGGAGATAAAATAAAGCTTTACAACCCCTAAGATGCTATGTAAATATTTTCTATCACTATTCTTATTATTTATTTGTAACACAAACTACCCTGTCCCCCTCCACCTGAAGACCAAGTAGGTTAGATTTCTTTCCTCCTCCCAGGGCTCTTCAGGACCCTTAAAGGGATTGGGGCATATCTAGGCTCTCAGTAAATGGCTCCAGCTCCCCCCATAGTGTTATACCAAGTATAGGGGGTAAATCCACTGCATACCAGGTTCACTTATTCACTTGTGGGAAACAAAGGAAGAAATTCTGTTTCCACAGGGTTAAAACTCCTCCTGGCTTTAAGTGATAGAAGTTAATCAGAGTTGTGACTCTGCATAGTCAGGTAAAAAGTCAGAATTTGCGTGCAGGCTTGATGAGTTATTTGAGGGGAAGCCTATCAGAGAGGAGAATGTTAAGTCACAAGATCAACAGATGGTGTGTTGGGAAGTTCAAAATTTGGAAAAGTATAAAGGGGCTTGCATTGATCTGAACAAATGGTAGTCTTCCTGTAGCCTTACTTGGGAGCTACCCGTTCATTTGTGGGGAATGGATGTAGAAATTAATAAAAACTTTCCTGATTTCACAACATGTATTGTTCTTTGTTTAAGGTGAGCACGTTTCTCACAGTCGGGGGCTTGTTAGGCTCATTTCTTATACACTAACCTTCAGATTATCTTTTACAAAGAAATATTTACTTATCACAAACATACAAACTTACTCTCTCCAATACATGGGAGGTGAAATTCTCCTCTGCCTCTGCACCACTCCAGTTTCTGAGGGGGAAAGGGATTAGGCTCACAACTGAGCTCAGTTTCCATATTATACAGTCCCAGTTCCAAATCCAAAACCCACCTTGGGCATCATGGTTTCTCAGTGCTTTGTTGTCAGGCTGCTTGATGTATCCCACCCCCCTTCCCCCACTATCTAGCCTCCAAGGTCATCATGGATCACCTCCAGCTAGTCCCATGAGGATCACCTCCAGCACATAAAACTGAAGACTATACAAAATAGAAACAAATACACCCAGGCCTATTTCTCAGTGTCTGGTAAAAGAGAGGACATGGGGGAAGGAAAGTCCTTCCCCTCTCTCTGGTTCAATTCATGGCATTCATGCTGGACATAACAGACAAGAATTTCTGAAAAGAGTGCAACAGAAAGAGGGTGGAAGAAAAGAGCAGGGCCGAAAAGATATTGAACAGCTTAGTTTCACTAGTTTCACAAGGGCAGCTATTCAAAGAAGGGTACCCCAACCTCATGGCAAGAGATGAAGAGACCTCCACTTTTGGCAACCTAGACATGCTCCAAAGGCCCCTCAAGGGTACCTACCTCCATTAGTTGATCTGGGCATGCCCAGACTGGTTCAGGTTATATATCCCATTGTAATGAGGGAGCCATTGAAAGCTTTTGAGTAGGAAAGTGTCTTGTTCAAAGTGATGCCTTCAGGGAAACTAATCTGGTGGCATTCTGTAGGATGGATTGGAATGGGGGAGAGTCTGAAGACAGGGAGCCTAGCTAGAGGGCTACTTACATTTATTCTTTACAGGTATTCAATATATACTAAAAATAGTTTTTATAATTGAGTATTTTGTAAGTAATTTAACACAACTAATTTCAGCATATTAGAATGTTTACCTATTTGATGAGAATTTCTCTTCTCTGATTAAAAGAAAGCAAGGACTCTCTCCTGCTGTCCTCTTGATGTTAGTTGTTATGTCATATTTCACACATAATAGAGCAAACCTCCATTTGTTTATCATAGCACAATCAGAACGGCCTATGATCGCCTTCATGTAAGTACTTTCATTGATGTGGATCACAACCTTTCCAAGAACAAGGACAGAATTCCTAGCTAAGATGGCTCTCGTTATTCAGAGCAAGTTGTCCAGCTCCCTCTGAAAAAAACTCTGAAATTCCCGCCAGACTGAATAATGATTGTTAAAGAGCCAAAACCAAAGTAAGTTATTTATTTCACTCGAGAACTGCATAAACAGTCAGTCAGAAGCTAGACAGCAATAGGAAAGGGAGTCACCCACAAAACCAATAGCAGCTCAAGGCAGCCTCCCAGCATGATCGAACCTGCACAGCTCTGTGTCCAAAGGCAGCAATAGTAGAGGGCCTCTCATGAAATCCTCAAGGAGTTCAGGAGGCCCCCAAGGTTGGGACTTTAAAATGTCTGAGAGTGGCAGAAGACAGTAACCAAAATGAATCTTCAGGGGCTGGATCTGAATAGCCCACATTAGGGGCTCTGAAGTCCCTAAAACTCTGTCCTAAGACATCAGAGGCCCTTTTCCAGAATTCTGAATCTCAGAGATGGAGGGGGCTCTAAACATAGGAGGAAGGGGTCATTGCAAAAACTCAGGGGACCCCAGGTAAGACCAAGTAGGATGAAATGCCCCACCCAAAATTGTATTGGGGGAAATCCTGACCCTAGGTTCAAAGAAACTAAAGTTTTAATTCAAGAATTAAAGAAAATGCTAGCCAGTATCACAGATTTTTATAGATTTAGAGATCTCCAAAGAAAAGGAGCAGTTACATAACAACTGAAAACAGAGATTTTTTTTTTAAAAAAAGGACTTTCTAAGAACTATATAAATACACAGGAAAAATTAAGCAAGAGATAAAAAAATGAAATAAAGACCCTGGAGTAAAGAATTAGGAGAAAAAATAGCTTAGAAGAAAAGTGGCTACAACTCTGAAAATCAAAATAGACAAAACAAAAATCAGTGGTTCAATAAGACAGCAAGAAATGTTAGAACAAAATCAAAAGACTGAAAAATTGAGGAAAATGTAGTCTCTCTGATATGAGAAACAACTGACCTGGAAAATAGATCACAGAGAGACAATTCAAGAATCATTAGACTCCCTGAAAACTATTATTTAAAAAAAAAAACCCAAGTTACTATATCTTAAGAAATCATAAAAAAGAACCATACAGATTTATAGGATAATAGAGAAAAAGTGATGATAAAAAGCATACACTGATCACTTCCTGAAAGATGCACCAGATGGAAAAGTTCTAGGAATATCATAGCCAGAGCTCCCATATAAAGATAAAATTCTGTAAGCATCCAGAAGCAAGAAGTTCAAGTATCAAGGGACTATAGTCAACATCAAAAAGAACTTGTAACTTTTTACTATACTGAGAAGGGTTTTTGAAATGTTATTTTCCAAAAAGCTAAATGCTTAAAACCAAGAATATTTTGCCCTACAAAGATGAATATAATTCAAGAGAGGAAGGAGGGCAGGAAGAATGGGAATGGACCTATAATGGAATGAAGGACTTTCAAGCATTTCTGATGAAAAGACCAGAGCTCAGTAGGAACTCTGAAATATAAATATATGAATATAAGTAATTAAATATAAATAATGAATATAATTTATATTACATAATAAATACAATAATATGCAATAAATATAAATTATATAAAACCTAGAAAAATAAATTTGTTTGGTCGACTGGGATGAGCTACATAATTTTAGGGCTAACATTAGTTGAACTAACATTCCAAGGAGAGGAAAAGAAATGTATCCATTATAAACTTTAATATCCTCAAAGGGCATTTAGGGAGTTTTACAGGAAAAACAGAGGTCCTGGAGTAAGTGGGTTCTGTTCTTAAGATCTAAAAAGGGGAAAGAAAAGAGGGGGGCAAAGAGAACACACTAGTGCAGAAAGGATAAAGATGTGATAAGATCTCATAATTGGGATAAACAGGAAGAGGAATATTCAAATGTAGAGGAAGGGATAGGGGCATAGAGAGTCAATGAATCTTACTCTTACCTGAAACAAGACAGTTGAAAATGTACACACATATACACATACACACTCAAAGAGTTTGGTATGGAAATACATCAGATTCAACAGGAAAGTAAGTGGAGATGAAGTTTGGACAGATTAAAAGGAAGGATAATCTTGGAGAGGGAAGAGCTACAAGTAAACAAATTTCCTAATCCTAAAGGGGTGAGTAAAAAGGGAAACAAAAGAATTAGAATCCAAGGGGAGGTCTTAGATTGGCTCTTGTACAAATAGGGAATGATAGAACAGGTTCTAATATATGAATGTAACGAAATATTACTGTACTTTATGAAATGACAAAAAATGATTTTAGAGAAACTTGAGTAGTAAAAACTAATTCAAAATTCATGGAGTTGAACCAGGAGGACAATTTATACAAGGTCAGAACACTGTAAAGAAAAACAACTTTGACAGACTTAAGAAATCTGATCAAAGCTATGACCATATCTCCAGAGGACCTATGATAAAGCATGTCACCCACCTCCTAATAAAGAAGTGATAGACACAAGGTGCAGAAAGCAATGTATATTTTTGACATGGCTATTATGTAGATTTTTTTTGCTTGACTATGTTTATTTTAATAATTTTAAAATGTATTCCCTGGTTTTTGATGAGAGGAAGTTAAGGAGCAGGGTAGTTATAGTGATGTGCCCCCCCAAAGAGAAGACCATTGAAATATTTTATAAATTGTGTAGAAGAGAACAGAAAGAAACACAGACAAGGAGGACAGTTTTGAAAGTTATATACTTACATATATATACATACACACACACACACACACACACACACACACACATATATATATATATATATATATAATTTTGTTATGTACTTTAAAAAAACCAAGCAGTATCAAAAAGAGATTCAAAGTTTCATAGAGAATCTTCTTTATGTGATCTGCTATGTGCATGGAAATGTTCTATTTTGTGTGTAAATTCAGAATTTTTTTTAAAAAGGACCAAATTCCAACCCTTCTGAGACTTCTTAGCCTCTGGTCCTCTAATCTGTAGATCTTTCATGGAGGATCTACCCAATGTGTTAGAAGCTTTCCTCCATTCTTTCATAGCTTAAGACTTCCATTTTACTATGCCAGGGATTCATCTCTTCTCTCGTTCTCAATCCAACTCCTTAACCATTCCTCAATAATGTCTTTTACCATGTTTCTCGAATGCCAGTAATCATTGATAATATATCTTAGCCCTCTCTTTTCCTTTACCCCTTGAGCTCTCTGGATTTTAGTTCTACATTCATTATGTTCCATGATTCATAATCACATAGTGTTTCCAGGAGAATGCTGGTATTAAAGAGATGGATGTTTTGGGCAACTTGGGATTACTAGAGGGACTGAATAATTTCCCAAAGGAAATCTAGTTGGATATTTTTTCCACATATTATGCTTCTTCAAGATAACATGTGTATTGATGAACTAATACAACAAATTGCTCATCCAGTTGCCTATCATAATCTAGATGTGATATGCTCATTATTACATGCAGATACACAAAAGCTGGTCTTGGATTCTTATCTACTCAAATTAATGTCTGAGTTCTTTTTTCTTCTGAGTTTCTACCCTATAAACAACTAGTAGCTGAGACAGTTAGGTGGCACAATACTGGGCTTGGAGTCAGGAAGACCTGAGTTCAAATCCTGCTTTAGACACTTATTGACTGTGTGATTCCTGGGCAAACTTCACTTCTGCTTACCTCCTGTTCCTCAACTGTTAAATGGGGATCAAAATAGCACCTATTTCCCAGAATTGTAAAGATTAAATGAGATAATATTTGTAAAGCATTTAATATAGAGCCTAATATATATTAGGTGCTTAATAAAGGCTTATTTCCTTCCTTCTATTACATTAATAATAGATATTACACTGTAATAATAAAAAAGAACAATGAATAAATTAAAAAAAATATTCAGGATGCCAAGCATAGTGCTAAGCATTGGAGACACAAATGGAAAAATGGAAGTAGTTCCCAAAATCTTATACATGAGTTGGAAGAGATAATACAGTGCCGGGAGCTAAGTCTCAGGAGGAACCGCCCTTACCTCCCCCACCCCAACCTCCCTGTATGCACAGACCATTGTGAAACCTGTTTTTCACCTCCCCCTCCTTCTTTCCTAACTGAGCTATAGATATAAAGGCAGCTTGTAGATGCAATAAAGCAGAGACTTGCTCAACACCCATGCCTCCGTAGTCTCTCTGACC